>CAWUFW010014467.1:0-412242 GCA_963921515.1 Calotriton arnoldi | reverse complement strand
CGCAATTGGGCTTGTGAATAAGCCCCAGTGAACTTTCTAAATATCTCAAATGCAACAATAAATCAAATGTTTTTCTACTGTAAACAACAATTCTCATGTCTTACTTTCTTCAGAACTGCAAAAATAAAGTGTTATGTACTTCATTCCAAATGTACGATCTTTGAAGCGGATCACGACAGTCAGACAGGAAGTGCAGCCCCCTTGTAGTCCACACAGGGGATTATGTGTTTGTCTCCCAAGATCGTCTAGCGAGACCCGTAAGTTTGTAAACAAAATACAATATCCATACTGTACCTGCTTTAATATTAAACATGAGCATTGAATAGTAACTGGCCAGGTGAAAAAGAACTCTGTACAACAGATTAGAACAAAATGTATAACTTTGCGATCTCGCAATGTCTTGAGGGAGCCATCACACACCTTAAAAATAGATGTACATAGTGAAAACACATAGTCAAGTCAAGTCAACAAAAACTTTATTCGATTCACAGAATCATTAAAGCATAATTAAAACACGTTAGAAAACATTAATAAATCAAACACCTAAAATGCATTGATCCTGATAATATTTACAATTAGCAGCAGCAAAACCATGTATCAGTATACTTCATATATTTGGGAATTTTTAGTTACTTTAGTCACAAGGATTTTTGTTCGATTCATTATATATAATGTATAGTAAAAACTCTTTGAAATGTCAAGTGCAAGTTTGTTCGACCTTATTAAAAACAGCTATTAAACACATTTCATCATATTATTTACATTAAATACACTCTATCATGATACAATTATATAACATACCGCCTATACGCAATTAGGAAACTTTGGTTAACCTTTAAGATGTTTCACTATATATCATGTGCAAACTTGCGTATGCTGCTTATTAATGAGTACAAACTAAAAATATAGACAGTACTTCAGAGATGCTGAGTAATTAGTCGTGATTAAAACTCAACAAAAATGCACATTCGACAAACCACAGTTTAAAATACACATCATAATACCAAAGTCATAGTACCCAAGAGAACCCCTATTTAAAAAGAATAATAAAAGTGTCTTTAAAATTTTAGACCTTCTTTCCTTCTTATAAAATTTGTAGTCAATAAAAATCTGCTAACCGCGAAGACAAAAAGTTTTGAAGAATCAGTTTTTAGTATGCGTAACATGTCATCAAATTTTCTAACATTCAAGGTTCTGCCTATAGGTTTTATCCATTTTCTTCTAGGGTTTATGTATTTAGGACAGAAAAATAACACATGGGCAATATCCTCTCTGGCGCCCAAATGGCACAATGTACATTTAGAATCTTCATCTCTATCTCTATTCTGAACATGCCCCCATTTTGATGTGAAAGCTTTTATCTGAAGAGTACCATACCTGAATTTCAGGTATAAAATTTTTGCTAGTTGGGGTTCGATGTCATCCAAAAATGATTCAAAGTGAGGGTTTGTTTTAAACATCAGGAATTGAGTTGTAAGTGTTCCTGATGTACCATTTAAAGTGACACTGTGCCAAATGAAGTTCCAATAAATAATTTTAATTTCCCGCTTTGAGTCAGGTCTCAACAGGCCTGGGCTTTCCCAAAATCTGCTCAGGCCTAAATTAGAGAGCCACTTACGAATATGTATCAACCATGGAAAAGTAGTATGAGTGTCAAGTGCCAATAGTTCGCTCAATGCTTGTCTGTATATCACTAGTTCATCAGTAGTCCAGATTCTAATCCAGTATGACAAAGTCATCCAGATTGCCTTATATTCAAGCCGTTTAATACCCAAATCATATGTTAATGGAATCAGAGGGGTATTTTGGGAAAGTGCCACAAATCTTCTTAGAACCTTATTTTCCCCCACAGTCAAAGCGGAAAGATTTTCCCCACCCCACAACTCTGAACCATATAGGGCTGCGGTTTGTGCTCTGGACTTGTAAACTTCCAAGGCTGGTGTTACTGCCTTATTCATGGTTGCATGCTGTTTTTTTATAATTGGAGCAGAATTTTGCAATAAAATTGATTTTGATTTCATTATCTGGGGGTTCCATGAAAGTTTTGAGTCAATAGTTACCCCGAGATAAATGAAATTAGAGACACGCTCTATAACCACTCCGTTCAGTACTATATTATTTTTAAAACATTTGTGGGGTTTTATAGCCATATATTTTGTTTTAACGGGGTTAATTTCCAGGCCTTTTAATGAACAATATTCATTTAGTGAGTTTAAAAGGTTTTGCAGGCCCTTTGGGGTTTGAGATAAAAGAATAGTATCATCCGCGAAGGTGAGAGCGCAGATGTGGGCCCTTCCCAATTTTGGGGAATCATGTTGTGATTTTTGGAGGAACTGGACCATGTCATTAACATATAAAAGAAACAAGGTTGGCGCCAGGACACATCCTTGGCGCACCCTCTCTTGACAGGTATCTCCTTCGTAAGTTCCCCCTTTTGCCCCAACGGACTTTTGCAAAATTACCCTCGTGGAGCCTAATCAATTGGGTCAGTATCTCCTTGGGTACTCCCTGCTGCAGCAAATTTGACCATAATAGGTCTCTAGGAATTGAATCAAAAGCGGCCTTTAGGTCGACAAAGGCGACATATAGATGACCAGGTCTCAACTTTGTATATTTCCACGCTATGGTTACAAATCTAAACACTTGATCTATCGTGCTAGTTTTCTTCCTAAAGCCCGCCTGGCAAGGTGAGAGAACCTCATTATCGTTCATCCAATCATTCAATTTTTCCAAAATTTGTTTGGCATAAACTTTTTGTAATATGTCAATCAGACTTATGGGTCTATAATTAGCGGGATCATCTCTGTTGCCCTTCTTAAAAATCGGAACGATTTCCGCACCCTTCCAGGATTCTGGGATTGGTTGACCCCTAGCAATTGCATTACATAGATGATTTATATATGGCACCCACACCTCAGGTTCATGTTTAAAAAGATCCCCTGGTATCTTGTCGGGTCCTGGAGCTTTAGATGGCTTGATAGCCGCTATCGCTAGTGTGGTATCTTCTATACTAAAGTGCAAATGCCCAGCTTCCTTTAGGGTCAACAATCCCTCGGCGCTTGCTACTATTGCTCTATTTACCAGTTTTGGAAGTGCATACAAATTTGCAAAGTGACTTTCCCATGTATAGGGGTCTAGGTAATGATCATGGGCCGGAGTGTTTGTTTTGCTACCATGGGCTATAATCCGCCAAAACATGGCCTGGTCACCAGCCTTTGCTGCTACTATCAAATCCTCCCAGCTAGCATCTTCCCAGTTTCTTCGGGCTATCTTCAATGTTTTATTATATACATTTCTTTCCTGTCTAATCACAGCTATCTCTTTTGATTGGATCGCCTTAATGAGGCGTTGTTTGGCCACTACACATTCTTTATTAAACCAATAATTAGATCGTCTAATTTCAGCCTTACAATTGGTTTGCCCTGATTGTGGTTTAGTTAGATAAGGTCTTATTTCTTCTATCAGCTTTTGATGAATCTGTGTTATAATAACATCTTCAAAACCCAAATCTAAGTAAGGAGCCAAAAGGTCGCTAAAAACATTATATATTTTAGTTAGGGGTTCAACTTGGTCAACTAGGGAAGGCCATTTTACTGTCCTTCTGTTATTGCTTACTAAGGGCGCAATGACCTCATCACATGTTTCAAGTTGAAGCGACAAGTGTTTCAAAAACCATTTTCCCGCCAGGTCTAAGCACAATGGGAAATGGTCACTTTCTCTTCTTTCATCAATTTTAAAATCTTTTGCATAAGCCCAATGAGCTACACTTATCATAATATAGTCTATTCGAGACACCGAGTTACCTCTTGAAAAAGTATTTGCACATTCAAGATCTGAAGAAAATCTTCCATTACAAGATCTTAGGCCTTTCTCTATGGTGAAATGAAATATCTGCATAGCAGAAACAGAACATCCCCCCATTTTTTCCACTTGAAGTGGCGGGATCCCCATAGTAAGGTCTTCTTCTTCAAGAATGGTATCTAAGCCTAATAATGGTTCGTAGCAGCAATTAAAATCTCCCCCAATTATAATGGGCCCATTTAGTGCTATAGAATCGAGAATTTCATCCAATTTTTGGATTATTGGCGATTCCTTCGAACGCTCCCTTGGTCTTATGTATATATTAAAAATAAGCATTTGTGACCTATTTGAAAAACTCAATTTTAGGCCCAGGATATCGTTCGAATTAGTTGGTACCAATTCTATAACTGCATTTATATGATTTTTTACCCAAATTAGTAGCCCGCCTGATGGTCTACCTTTGCCTAGCTGACTTGCTGCAATGCTAAAAGTTCTATAGCCCACTTTATATAATGGCTCCCTCGCCCATGTCTCCTGGAAAAGACAGAAATCAAAATTGTTAATATAATCCTGCCAATCCGGTTCAAAAAGTTTTTTAGGGAGTCCTGCTATATTCCATGAAACCATCCTCACATCTCCTGTTACTGATGTACTTGAGATGTGAGGCGGGGAATTAACAATAGTAACGTGCTCCATCACTTGAGGCCCCGGAAAGTTGATTGCTTTGCTTTCCACATGTTCCTTTATTTCTTGGTGTGAATCCCGGATAGATTGTGCTTCTGGGTTTATTAAATGTCGGTCCCCATGTGTCAAGCTAGAAGACCCCTCCTTTTTAGAGTTCGATCTTGCCAACAAATTCAGTCAATCTACCGCTTCAAGATTTTTTGAGCCCTCCCTTGCTTTTATAGCAAAGTTACAACTACCTGGGCTGGCTCTATTCCGCCTAATATTCATATTAGAAGCAAATAAAGAATGGGTACGAAGATTCATGGTAATTAAATTTTCGGCAATCATTTTTGAATGCAGCGTTAGTTTTATATCGTCCAAATCCCCCTCCTCCTGGTGTAATCGCTCTGCCTTGAATATGTCAGATCTTATAACGGAGAGGCACTGCCGATCATTTCTGATCCAATGAGTTGCCTTATTTATGAGGGAGTCATTGTCTTCCCTAACACCCAGTTTTAATCTTGGAGCATTAGTTAAAAAACATTATAGCCGGTCATCTCCCCCATTTACACAGCGATTTATTCGATAAGCTTCCTGGTTCCATTGGGGGTCCCCATTCTTCTGCCCATAATTTAGACACCTCTTTAGATTACCTTGCGTGGCTTGTGGCTGCCTCTTATCTGGTTGGACTTCCAAGTAATCGAATTTGTTTTGTGCATGTTGGTGCAATGGGGAAATCCATGATGATTATCTATGTTTGATATTTGGGGCCTTGGTCTAAGTACGGGGTATGACATACAAGTTGTGTTTTTGATATGGTTTATGTCTTGGTTTGGCAGAAATTTCAAATCACCACAAGGTGGGATTCTATCTAGATTACTGCCAATCTGAATGTTATGTAAAGTTCTCATAGTTTACAGAATAAGAAAAACTGATCATTGTCATTTTGAAATATAAATATGAAGTTTATGTAAAGATACATACATAGACTATGAAAACTATGCTGTGAATATTTCTGCATATGTAAGTTACAAAAACTAAGGAGCTGAACTTTCTCAGCTCAAACACTGTTGGAGTAGTTAGTGTCTATGTATTTTAAATATATATATATATATATATATTTTAAAACCCTAGACATTCACTGAAAAAACCAAAGGTTACAGTATCAGTATAGTTAGGTTTAATAAAAATATGAGTTTTCAATTAAAAAAGCTTAAGACTTCACTGAAAAAGACAAAGGTTAAAGTAACGTCATAGTTAGGTGAATTTCTAAGGTTTTATACGAGAGAAATGTCCAACTAACTATAATGTCCCTGAAACCTATGGTTTTTTCAGTGAATTTCAAAGGTGTTTTAAATGCTAATTTCTAACTATAACATAGCAGTCGCGTTTGCAGAGTGGTGGAGAAAGGTGAGCGTGGCCTTCAAACACCTCTTAGCAATCCCACTGTGTGGGATTTACTGGAGGTAACAGGAGGAGTAGTTAGCCCCCAACGTCAACCTTGGGGGCCAACTACCCGTTTTATTACCACCAGTAAGTCCCACACAGCAGGATTGCTAACTTCTTATATCAGGCCCCGCCCCTCCCTGCACCACTGTGCAAACGCGCCCCTAGCACGTTGTAAATTGGGGGATTAAGTCCCCTTGAATCCTGAGGGTCCCTGTGGGCCAACTAGCCCACCAGGTACCTCCAGTAAGCGCCACAGAGCTGCTTTGCAGAGAGGTGGCCAAGGCCATGCCCCTTTTTACACCTCTCTGCAACCCTCAGAGTTTGCTATGCCATAGCAAACAGCAGTGTCCCGGGGTGGGCACCCCGGGACATTGCAGGAGCCGGCCCTGGGGGATGGCGGTCCCCAGGGCCATTGAGGGCTCCAGGAGGGGGCCGCGCAGCCCCCTCCCTACCAATGCGGTAGGTGGTGGTCCCCGGGGCTCGGGGGTCCGTAATGGGCCCCGCATTTATTTCCATATTTAGTGCCCCGGGGAGGTGGTGGTCCCCGGGGCGTGGGAGGCTCGAGCCCCCATACAGGTTTAAAAAAAAAAGAAATAGAGCCCCGAGGAGGTGCTGGTCCCCGGGGCAGCGTGGGGGGATTGGGAAACCCCCACACATTTTTTTCACAGCCCCGGGGAGGTGGCAGTCCCCGGGGATGCAGGGGACCCAGCAGGCCCCCGCTAATTAATTGGCAGTGCCCCCGGGACCTGGCCCACCCAGGGGCTTTTTGAAAACGAAGCATGGGAGCCCGCGCTTCATTTATTTTAAATAATTTCGGCAGGATTCGCGACCCCAACGCGATTTCCGTCGAAATTATTTTTAAAAAATGCTTTTTTTGGCCCCTGGGGGTCCTTGTGGGACCCCCTGAGCAGGCCTAGGGAGTCAGGGTGTTTCTACCCTGCCCCCTTTAATTGTTTTTTAACCTATTTTTTCTGTTGTCTTGTGACTCGGTTCTACCGAGTCACAAGATGGCTGCCAACACTTCCTGGTTTGGAGTGTTGGCAGCCAATTAGAATGAAGCTCGTGGTCGGCCGCAGATATCGAAACTTTTCTTTTTCTAATTTCTCAGGAACTACTGAACGGATTTACACCATTTAAAAAAGGTCTCTTTCTGAACCAAGACCTACCTTTTTGCCAAATTTGGTGTAATTCCGTTCAGCATTTCGGGCTGTAGCTTTGTCTAAAGTTTCCTATGGAAAATAACATGGGGAATACGTGTTTGGGACCCCCCTTTTTTCTCGGCCCCCGCTTGACGAATCACCCCGAAACTTTCAAGACAGGAACTGACCGGAGCGCTCCACTAGTTTTAAAATTACGCGAAGATTCGTCAAACGACACCAAAGTTATTGAAAGAAAAAACGCTTTTCCTATGAAAACTAGGTCCTACCTATAACTACCTTGTTTCTATTTAAAAAGCGTTTTTCTTTTGACAATATCTTTGGCTCCATTTGACAAATCTTCGGGACATTTTCAAAACTAATGGGGCGCTCCGGTCAGCTCCGGTCTTGAAAGTTTCGGGGTGATTCGTCAAGCGGGGCCGAGGGGGTCCCAAAACGTGTTTTCTACATTTTAATTTCCATAGGAAACTTTAGTCGCAGCTACAGCCCGAACTGCTGAACGGAATTAACCCAAACTTGGAAGACAGGTAGCTCTTGGTCCAGAGTGCACTCTTTGCTCTAAATGGTGTAAATCATTTCTTTTAGTTTTTTAAATATTAAAGGAAAAAGACATTTATATATCTGGGCGGAGCCTAACCACACATCTCATTGTGAGATCTGATTGGCTGTCAGCACTACATCCAAGAAGTGTTGGCAGCCATCTTGGGACCAATATACATGATAGCACCCCATTAAAATGCATTGTAGTGAATGGAAGGTTTTGAGGGTCACCAAAAGGAGAATGTGTAAAGGGTGATAACAGACTTTAGTTACATTATAAATCATCTGTTGATGGTACCATACTAATTTTAGGAATTGTTGTGTGTTCTAAGGTGATTTTACCCTGTGAAAAATCCTTCTGCTGGGATATCATGAATCATGTTTGAGAGAAAACTATCTTCTCATGCTTTTCCCATAGAGGTTTGGAAGGTGCTCCAGAAGCTAAAATGAGAGCATATTTTCTGTAAATTCACATTATCTTTCTCAGCCATGTGAGAATGAAGTCTGACATTCTCAGTAAAACATGTACATCCAACAATGGCAGAGACTGTCAGTTGATTCCTTTGTGTTCTACTGCAGCTTCCCAGAGTGTTCTAAAGAACAACTAGAGCGCTAACAGTCTTACTTATGACAAAAGTGTGGCACACCTGAAGCCATCTTGATTAGAATAAACTGGTAACACTTAAAACATTTAATTTAAAAAGGATTAAAATGAGGGGGTTCATTTTGCCATAGAAATTATGATTAGTGCTGCAGAAAGAAAACATAGGGCACATTTTGAGTAACTTCTCAAATCCTCTTCTATTTCATTAAAAAATTCCGACATGCAGACTGAAACATTCACTTTCAATACCAGCAGCAGACTTCCAGTTAACTCCCTGGTGAGCACTAGCTTTACTACAGTGATCTAATGAGCAACTAGAGTGCTAACATTCTGAATTTATGGCAAATGTGTGACACATCTGAATGCCTTCTTGATGGAATCAAAGTAAAAAACTGAAAGCATTTCCTACTGAGGAGACTGCAGTAAATGAGGAAATTAGGAAACTTCATAACAAATAAGTCTCCCAAGATGGCCTCCAGAGTAAAAAGAGCCCAAATGTAGCACAAATATCACCCAGATGTAGCCCAGGTATAGCTCAATGACAGAATTGTGCAAAACACTTTTTATTTTTTGTTTTTTGCAGTTTTTTATAGTGCAAACTGGTCAGGTATTGGAGCGTTGCATCTTACTTGGACCCCTTATTGCGTATTTTGCACAAAGTACTTGAGATTGATCTTGTGAAACATTGAACTTTACTATTCTGTTAAACTGAAGTTACTCTGAGCCGGGCTTTGTAACACCTAATTTTACCTACTGGTTTTAATTCATTCTCATTGTATTGTATTAGGAAAGAGGATATACTGTTTTATGTGCACTTTTATGATCTATGTTTCTTAATCAGATCAAATAAAGTTTATTGAATTGAATTGAAGTCTCCCAAGATGGCCACCAGAGAAAAAGGAGCCCAAATGTAGCACAAATATCACCCAGATGTAGCCCACGTATAGCCCAATGACAGAAGTGTGGAAAACACTTTTTTTTTTACAGTTTTATATAGTGCAGACTGGTCAGGTATTGGAGTGCTTTACATGAGCAATGTTTACATCACACAAGGACAAATTCATTTTGGTTGTAGGCATGGGGAGATTAAGTGATTTGACCAGAATCACAGAATGTCGAGCTGAAGCAGAAACTCCACCCTGGTTCCGCAGTTGCAAAGTCTGCAGCTCTGGAAGTAACACCACATGCTCTCCCCTAAGTGCAACATTTAATCAAGTGGTCAACTGGAAAAAAAACATAAAGATAACAAATAATTTAAAAGTGCTTTGTCGCTATTTGAGAACTCAGAAAATATGTCCTCATTTTAGTTTTTTAGAGCACTAACAATAATTTCGATGCAAATACGACCCTCTCATTTCTATAATTTCTAAAGAAAATGCTTTAGGTATTACAGCTTTGATTACATCAAGATGACGTCAGGCGTGCCACACTTGTAATAAATATAGAATGTTAGTAATCTAGTTGTTCATTAGGATACTGTTGAGAGGCAGAGGTCAGGGGCACAGACACAGAAAATTGAAGGCAGGTAGGATGGTGCAGAGTCAACAATTTGACCACACTGGGCAGGCAGGAAGGGCAGTGGCAGCACAACAGACTATCGAGGGGAGTGGAAAGGGTGCAGGGGCAACACACCAACAATGCACAACAGGCAAGAGAGGCTGTGGCAATATAATAGACCATTTTGGGCAGAAGGAAGAGGCAGTGGTAGTACAACCATACATGCCAACAGACCCGATTCAGCCAGGAAACGCCCAATGTTTTTAAGCCCAAATGGCCTTTATTTTATCTGTCTCCTGTCTACAATCTCCTCTTTTTCAATGTAAGTCAATGGGGAAAATCAATTCCCCAGTTTTTTTCAAAATCTCCCTCTTACCATGTTCAAAATGTTAGCAAGTATGGTACATTGGATCATGGAAGGCAGGAGGAATTGGGGTAGGGACATGGACTCGGATAACAGAGGACAGGAGGGACATGGACAGGTGTACCAAACTGACATTACAGGGCAAGCATCAGGGTTTGCAGCAGTACAATACACAACACAGGGCATGTGGCACGGCAGTGCAGCACAACAATCCATGGAAAGCAATAGGGAGGGGACAGGACCATGCACATGGACAACAGAGAACAGAGGGGAACGAGGCAATGGCAGCAAGCTGACCATAGTGGACAGACAGGAGCGAAAGCTGCAGCATAACGGACCATAAAGGGCAGGAGAGGGAGGGATCAGGGGCATTACAATGGAACAGACAAGCCAGGAGGGAGGGAATAGGGGTCTGCACATTAAAAACGGAGGGCAGGGGGCAAGGGGGCAGGGCAGGAGCAGCAAGCTGACCATGGAGGTCAGGCAGGATGGGCACTAGAAGCACAAAACACCATGGAGGGCAACAGTGAGACTATAATGGCATACACACAGACCATAGAGGGAAGGTGGGAGTGGGTCAGGGGTAGCTAGCTGACCACACAGGGAAGGTGGGAGGGAGTCGTGGCAGCACAGAAGACCATGTATGGCAAGTGGGAGGGTTAGTGGCAGCACAATGGCCATGATGGGCAAGAAGGAGGGGCAGGGGCATGCACAAAGGACCATGGAGGATAGAAGGGAGGGGTAGGAGCTGGGCACAGACAAGAGAGTTCAGGGGAAGGGGCCTCACAACAGACCATGTGGGTCAGGCAGGAGGAGCAGTTGCAGCACAACAGACCAGGTAGGGCAGAAGGGTGTGTCAGTAAAATGGACCATGGAGTACAGGAGGAAGGGGATAGGGGCATGGAACATGGACAGGCAGGGTAGAGGTGGCAGGGAAAGGTTACAGTAATCTGACAATGCTAGGCAGGTGGGAGGGAGTGGCAGCTCAACAGAACACTCAGAGTAGATAGGAGGGGCAGGTCCATGGAACATGGTGGGCAAAAAGGATGGAGCAGGGGCATGCACACAGACATAGGAGGGCAGGGGGAAGGAGAGTAGGGGCAGCAAGCTGAGCACAGAGGCTAAGCAGGAGGTCAATGATTGGGCATAGAATTGGGCAATGGAGGGCAGGAGGAATGGACTGGGACATCATGCTAAATGGAGGGCAGTTGCAGCACATCAGACCATACATGGCAGGAGGGAGGAGGCTAGTGCATGGATTCAGACAACAGAGGATAGGGAGGAAGTGGATGGGGCAGCAAGCTAACTGTTCAGAATAGGCTGGAAGGCCAGTGGCAGAACAAAGGCCACACAGGGCTGTAATGAGGGAGCAGGGGCATGGACTTGGACAAAGGTTGGCAAGGAGGAGGGGAGGCAGGAGCAGCAAGCTTGGGTGGGGCAGCACAATGCCAGGCCAGGCCCTGTTTCCTACCCCCACCATCCATTGTGATAGGCATCTTACTTAACGTTAAAAAAACCTAGAAATTCACTAAAAAACAAAGGTTACTTCGACTTTATAGTTAGACTCAGATTTCACTCAGTACAAAACCAGTGAAATTCAGCAATTCTAAATACCTGCGCTAACTATAACTTATGTCCCCGCAATGCACTGCTTATGACCTCAGGCATTCCATCATTCATGACATGGTCAGTGACATCACTCATGACATCACTCATGACTTCTCAAATGAGCTGTGAATGGAATAGAACATTATTTAGGGATAGTGTGTGTATAGTGTATATTAACACCACTTTTTTTTCTTTTCTTTCGTGTAAGAACCATTATAATATGCAAAGTGCCCAGATCAATATGGCCGATAGCCTTTCACTTTAAAGTAATGTGTAGTCCATTGTTTATGTTGATGTTTGCAATCGTAAGTATGTTTATTATGAACAAGTCAAAGTTGACAAACATACAGGTACGGTGGTCACGGGGCAAGATATGCTGAAATGACATTGTGTGCATATCAACACTTGTTTTCTTTTCTTTATTGTAGTAATTCCTGAATTTTCGCATCGTGACCAGGTCAATATGGCCGCCAGCTTTTTGGATTAATGTAATATGTAGTCCTTTGTTAATGTTGGCAACTGGAGTCATTTGTACATTTAAATAAGGAAGCTACAATGACGTCTTGTATCGTTATCAACGTTCGAATGAGCCGAAACGCGTGGATCGCATCCTTTGCAGATTAAATACTTACAAACTACAACCTGAGTGCTGATTCCTTCCTTCTAAGAGTGAGAGGAGATTGAATACATATATATAAAATTCACTGAAAAAAACACAGGTTTCAGGGACTTTATAGTTAGAAATTAGCATTTAAAAAACCTTAGATATTCACTGAAAAAACCACAGGTTTCAGGGACGTTATAGATAGTCTGACATTTCACTCATACAAAACCAGAGAAATTCAGCTGTTATAGTTAGACATCACTGATGACATCAGTGATGTCATCAGTGATGTCACTGACCATGTCATGTGTGTTGTAATATGTGATGTCATCAGCAGTGCATTGCGGGCGTGAGTTATAGTTAGCTCAGCTAACTATAACGGCTGAATTTCTCTGGTTTTGTACGAGTGAAATGTCAGACTATCTATAACGTCTCTGAAACCTGTGGTTTTTTCAGTGAAAATATATATATATATATATCTATATGTATATGTATATATATATATATTATCTACTGGCGGTCGCCAGTAGATAGTTATAGTTAGGACCTATTTTCCATAGGAAATCTGCAACATTCTATTTGAAATAACTTTGGCGCCGGTTGACGAATCTTCGCGAACGTTTACAACTTGTTGGGGCGCTCCGGTCCGCTCCTATCCTGAAAGTCTCGGGGTGATTCGTCAAGCAGGGGCCGAGAAAAAGGGGGGTCCCAAAACGCATTTTCCCCATTCATTTTTCCATAGGAACCATTCATCGCGGCTACAGCCCGAACTGCTGAACGGAATTACACCAAATTTGGCAAAGAGGTAGCCCTTGGTTCAGTGTCATGCCTTTTGCTTAAATGGTGTAAATCCGTTCAGTAGTTCCTGAGAAAATCAAAAGTAAAGTCACATATATATCTATGGCCGAGTACGGTCCGCGTACCCTCCCGATCACGAGCTGCATGCTAATTGGCTGTCAAGTGGCTTTCAACACTCCAAATCAGGAAGTGTTGGCAGTCATTTTGTCCCTCGGTAGAACCGAGGACAGAAACAAGTGCGCAAAGCGCAAAAGGGGGCAGGGTAGAAACACCCTGACCCCCTAGGTCTGCTCAGGGGGTCCCACAAGGACCCCTGGGCAGAAAAAAGCATTTTTTTTTAAACGGCGGGATGCGCTTAGGGTGCGTGAATCCCGCCGATTAATAAAAAAGCACAAGAAACAAGTGCGCAAAGCGCACAAAGGGGCAGGGTAGAAACACCCTGACCCCTAGGTCTGCTCAGGGGCCCCACAAGGACCCCTGGGCAGAAAAAGCATTTAAAAAAAAAAAAATCGGCGGGAAGCGCTTAGGGTGCGCGGATCCCGCTGATAAAAAAATCAAAGCGCGGTCTCCGCGCTTTGATGCTAATTGCCCTCGGGTGGCCCAAGTCCCGGAGGCATGCGGGGTGGGTTTAGATTTTATGGGGGCCTCTAAGGCCCCCAAGCCCCGGGGACCGCCACCCCCGGGGCTTTAAATAAATAATGTTGGCGGGGGCACATGGCCCCCCCGCAGCCACGGGGACCGCCACCCCCTGGGGCTTATTTTTTTTTTTAAATTACTTGACCTGTGTGGGGGGGCTCAGCCCCACCACACGCCCCGGGAACGCCACCTCCTCGGGGCACTAAGAAAATAAATGTGGGGGTCCGTCATGGACCCCGAGCCCCGGGGACCACCACCTCCCCGGGGCTGTGCAAAGGATGGGAGGGGGCCGTGCGGCCCCACTCCTGGAGCCTGTGGTGGCCCTGGGGACCGCCACCCCCCAGGGCCGGCTCATGCAGTGTCCCGGGTGCCTACCCCCGGGACACTGTAGCTTGCAATGACAGGACGGGAGCCTCGCGGCTCCCGAACTGTCATTGCAAACTGCTTTGGATATTGGAAGCGAGAGCAGGAAACCTGCTCTCGCTTCCAATATCCAAAGCACATTGCTTTTCCACACGGGGAGCTGCATGTTAGCAGCTCCCCATGGGAAAGCCCCGGGGGATGGGGTCCCCGGGGCAAGTAGTGGCCCGGGAGGGGGCCACGCGGCCCCCTCCCCAAAAATAATTTTTTTTTTTTTTTTTTTTAATAAGGCCGGCCCGGGGGATGGGGTCCCCGGGGCCTAAGGAGGCCTGAGGAGGGGGCAACGCAGCCCCCTCCATGACATTTTTTTTTTTTAAAGGTGGCAATGACCCGGTGTATCAAAGGTTATATTAGGGTGTGAGGAGGTGCATCAGATTATCACGTGGATGATGTCTTCAGTGATGTCATCAGTGATGTCATTTGAGATGTCATCAGTGATGTCACTGACCATGTCATGAGTGATGTAATATGTGACGTCATCAGCAGTGCATTGCGGGGCACGAGTTATAGTTAGCTGAACTAACTATTACGGGGAATTTCTACAGGTTTTGTACGAGTGCAATGTCCAACTAACTATAACTGTCCCTAAAACCTATGGTTTTTTCAGTGAATTTGTAAGGTTTTTAAATGCTAATTTCTAACTATAACGTGCCTGAACCTATGTTTTTTTCAGTGAATTTCAAAGGTTTTTTAAATGCTAATTCCTAACTATAACATGTCTGAAACCTATGGTTTTTTTCAGTGAATATATATATATATATATCACTTCATGCTGCAGCTTCCTTCCTCCAGCGGCTATGGTGGCATAAACTGCGAAACTGGAGACCCTTTATGTGATGCAAAGAGTGAAAGATTTATTATATACCTGTGAAAATATATATGTACAAGGGTGCAATTTAGGTTAAAATTTGTGGCCGATGCGATTTGGCAGAATGCCTTCCACTGGGCCTCTGAATTCCTATAGAAAAATGAATGGGGAAACGCATTTTGGGACCCCTTTTTCTTGGCCCCCACTTGATGGATCACCCCAAACCTTTTAGTGTGCAAACTAGTCAAAAAGTTGCACTTTTTGGGGGTTTCATGAAACGGGACCAAAGTTATTAGCAACACAAAGCATGCATTTCCTAGGTAGTGATAGTTAGTTCTGCTTTTCCATAGATGGAGCATTTTTTGGTTTGCTATGAACTTTGGCCACATATGACGAATCTTCACAAAACTTTCTCCCCAAAAAGTTCATCCACCTAAGCTCGATTCCTGCAAAGTTTCGGAGGAATCAATGACGCAGGGGCAGAGAAATAAGGGGGTCCCAAAACGCAAAATCCCAAAGAATTTTCCATAGACTTCTTTAGGCAGGGCTACAGCAACAACTGCTGAATGAAATTACACCAAATTCATCAGGAAGCTACATCTTGGTCCTCAGATCATGCGTTTTGTAATTTGGTGTAAATCCGTTAAGTAGTTTTTGAGAAATTAAGGGTAAAAAATAAATGTATATTTTGGGAGTTGAGCTCGCAAGATTTTCATGGGCGTCCTGCAAGAGCATGAATTTAAAAACTACTTTGGGAAGGAGTCTTACTGGAGATGGTGTTTATCTGAGTCTACTATTTATGCCCATTGGCTTGGTAAGAGCTGAGAGTAGAGTACAGTCTCTTGTCACATGGTCAGGATAGGCCTACAATCTCACTTTTCTTAAGTTGACTTCTCTTTTGCCGATACCTTGAACATTCAGTACAAGGGGTAAAGTTCACTGCGCAAATGTCATATTTGTTACTTGTCCGGTTAGCAACACCGCTATCCAACTAGAAAAACAATTGCAGCCCAAACGGGGGTTGCAACATGGTCACATGGTTTCTATTGTTATAAATACACATCCACTACCTTGTTTAGGCAGAGGAGCACTCAGCTGACACTGCAGGGTTACCGCACGTCAGAATTCCAGCTCAGCTAATTTATGCGTACCAACATGTGGGATGTCCAGCTCTACACCAAGATGAACAGCCTGATGACACTTACCCACAGGTAACGGGTAGTTAGTCCACCCGGCAGTGATTTGGCAGATGACTCACCCTAGGCAAGACTAGGTTAGGGATTGCTTGTTAGGAGTACATACATACCCAGTGCTTAAATGTCTACATATAAACACTGTCTTAGCATAATGGTGGAAATGTTTATTCTTTTCACTGTTCGTGAAATGATAATAACGCTAATCTGTTTCATTCTACTCATAATCGCAATCGTAATGTTAGGGGTTCAGATGGTGCACTGTGAGCTAGCATTACTATAGGCCAACATCTCCTGAAGGGGTATGTGGACTCAGACTCGCACCATCCCAAAGTTTATGTTGTCTGACAAATGCACAGTTTTACCACACTTGGTACAAGCCATACAAAACTCTTCCCACATCCTATACTACAACAGAAAAACGGTTTTGGATACAAATTTCGCCTGCACACCATTTGTCCCTACTATTTTTCAAAGAAATGCTCACTCTTCTGGGTCAACCGAAAAAACCCAAATCTCTTCATACAAATACACAATTTAGAGGAGCACTATATATATATTTTCCATTGCACCAAGAGTCCAAAATTAGTCCAAAATACATCAAAAATTGTATTATGCTTACATTCAAGCACAATGACAGCAAGTGCCTTACTTTTCACTCAGTTAAATGATAGCAGGAAAACCTGTACTACTTTCATAACACTCCAATTGTCAGATTGTTTTTCATCTTCTTTATTTTCTCAAAATATATAATAATACAAAAAGACAAATGTACATTGGGAACAGCCTACACGTTTCGTCCCTGTTCTCATGGGACTTCTTCAGGGCACTAATCCAACTTGTGGGAAGTCCTTATGTACAATCAAATTATGTAATTCCAAGAGTGGACCTTTAATGTAATATTAAGACCTCAAGGGGTTCTCCTGTCAAATCAACGGTTGGTGAATTCCTCTACTACACCATTGAATACAGAGCAGGTCTCCCCTTTGTTTATTCTCCCCTATTGATCCTGTGTTCAGTATTCGGGAGAGAAAAGGACATGCAACAGTTCACTTGATGAACATCTTCATGACCGGCATCAGTTGCTACCGGCCCCTCTACAATTTTTCTACAGCTCCCGGCCCCCTGCTTCTTGTAGTAGTCCCTTGCCAACAAAGTCTTCCCACATCCTGCTATGCACACTCATTATCAAAGAGTGGGGTTTTAGCTGGTAGGACAGTCCCTGGACAGAGCATACTGTGCACACCTGTCATCCAAGAGCGAGGTCTCAGCAGAGAGGCCAGCCTCTCTCCACACACCCTACTACACACACCTGTCATCTGAGAGAGAGGTCTGAAAGGAGAAGCCAGTCCATGCACACACCTTACTACGCTAACCCATCATCTGAGGGAGAGGTCTGACAGGAGAGGGCAGTCCATGTACATACCCTAATATGCACACCCTTCATCTGAGAGAGAAGTCTGACAGGAAAAGGCAGTCCCTCTATACTCACTATTATGCACAGCCATAATCTGAGAGATAGGTCTCAGTAGAGAAGCCAGTCTCTAGCTACACACCCTACTACACACATATGTCATCTGAGAGAGAGGTCTTGAAGGAAAGATCTGTCACTCCCCATACCTTACTACCCACACCCATCATCTGAGAGAGAGGTTTGACAGGAGAGGCTAGTCTATGTTCACACACTACTACGCACACCTGTCATCTGAGAGAGAGGTTTTACAGAACAGGCCAGTCCATGTACACACCCTAATTTGCACACCAATAATCTGAGAGAGAGGTCTAACAGGAAAGGGCAGTCTCTCTCCACTCACTACTACACACATCCATCATCTGAGAGAGGTCTCAGCGGAGAGGCCAGTCCTTCTTCCCACACCCTTCTAAGCACACCCATTATCTGAGAGAGAAGTCTGAAAAGAGAGGCTAGTCCATGCACACATCCCAGTACATACACCGTCATCTGAGTGAGAGGTCTGACAGGAGAGGCCAGTTCATCTACACTCTCTAGTATGCACACCTGTTATCTGAAAGATAGATCTGACAGGAAAGGGCAGTACCTTTCCACTCACTATCACACACCCATCATCTGAGAGAGATCTCATCAGAGAAGCCAGTCTTTCTTCCCACACCCTACTACTCATACCCGTCATCTGAGAGAGAGGTCTGACAGGAGAAGCCAGTCCATATACACACCCTAAAACACACACCTGTCATCTGAGGAGAGGTCTGACAGAAACGGGCAGTCCCTCTCCACTCACTACTGCACACACCCATCATCTGATAGAGAGGTATCAGCAGAGAGGCCAGTCTCTCTTCCCACACCCTCCTATGCACACCCGTTATCTGAGAGAGAAGTCTGTAAGGAGAGGCTAGTCCATGCACCAATCCTACTACGTACACCATCATCTGAGAGAGAGGTCTGACATTAGAGGCAGTCCATCTACACACCCTATTATGCACACCTGTTATCTGGGAGAGAGAGGACTGACAGAAAAGGGCAGACCATATTCAGTCACTACTACACACATACCTGTCATCTGAGAGAGGTCTCAGCGTAGATTCCAGTCTCACATCCCACACCCTACTATGCACACCCGTCATCTGAGAAATAAGTCTGTAAGGAGAGGCCAGTCCATGCACACTTCCTACTATGCACTCCTATTATCTGAGAGAGAGGTCTGACAGGAGAGGTCATTCTATCTACACTCCCTACTATGCACACCTGTCATCTGAGAAAGAGGTCTGGAAGGATAGTGCAGCCTGTCCCCAGACACTACTATGCACACCAGTTATCTGAGACAGAGATCTGAAGGTAGAGGTCAGTCTACCCATGCAGCCAAATAGGCACACCCATCAGCTGAGAGAGGGGTCTGACAGTAGATGGCAGTACATCCCCACAGACTACTAATCATACTTTTAATTCAAGAGAGGGATTTGAAAGGAGAGTTTAATCCCTCCTCACTCCCTAGAATGCGCAACTATTATGCAAGAGAGTCTCTCCCATATGCTGCAATTGTAGTACAATTGTGTTGCGATCCTGGAGAAGACTAGCGAGAGTAGAGTGCAAGCTTCAGCCATTGCCACATGGAGTTTGTTCGATCTTGCGAGCATCTCATGAGACCCGTGTGGAAAATTACTAGGCCTGCCATGAGGAGTTTTGCGATCCCGCGAGAGTCTTGCGAGATCATGCGAGGAGAGGTAAAAAGAAACACCAAGGATCAATCAATAGATACCATTTTAATTACATGGTTGAAGAAATGTCTTTATGTGAATGGGTGCAGAACCAGAGATAGCTCAGTTTGTCCTTGGTGCTATGGAGGAGAAGGAAGCCTGTTTGAGTTGTGCTCAGCAGAAGGCAATCAATTTGGAGCTGAAAGAGACTGGTGTCTTCATCTGCATTTAAGATAGAACTCCAAATTTAGATAACTAATAATATATTTTAAAAAGTTTGTTGTGAAGTGTCAGTAAGTGTACTCATGTTGGTAAACATTCTTCAGAATGTTTACCGAGTGAAAAGCTGTTTGGGGAGGTGTAGATCTCTTAATATAGCTTTTGAGAGGTAGACATTAGAATGTAGAGAGATATCAGCAAGTATTGCAGATCGTGTTGACAAATGAAGTGTTCTAACTGTATGTACTTGTAAGTAAAGGAGGCAGTGTTTCTCAAATTATACAACAAAGAATGTGTAATGTGTTAATACAAGCCTTAGTTTATTATGAATCTCACTCTACATATACTTTTGCCCTATGAGATGTTTGAATGGTGATATTACTATTTCTAGAGTGCAATACCGTGCTCAGTGTTAGGAAAGGTGTCTCAAAAGAAATGTGTTACTTTATAAACTTTTGTAAAATCAGGTTTGATGGCATGTTATAATTTATTTGTGATAAAAATGCACTGGGTGAGAGTGTGGAATTTTTCTGGAGAAAGGAGTAACAAGTTAGTGTTTTTATAGGAGGAAAATGGAAAACACAAGTTGTAAACAAGAAAGCTGCCATATGGGAAAATATATGGAGGATAAAAAGAAGTCTTCTTCACTTTTGAAAAAAAACAGGAAATAATTACTCTGTGGAAAGTGAGGAAACAACTATTAATTGGAGAAGTGATAATGTTTGTATTGAATAGGGGACATTTGTGGTCTTGCACAAGCGTGTGCTGTGTAGGTCTACTTGTCTCCAAGGAAATATTTATCTGCTTACAAAAGAAGCGAAAACTATATATAAATATTATATATTATAATATATAAATAAATGTCTTATATATAAGTTAAATACTGTAGGACTTGGCCTTTTTGGCTAAAGTTCCCTGAACTTTTGCTTTCCCCAGACCGTTTTCCTGACATAGAGTTGCCAATTTAGATGCTTTGGGAACTTTGCCACTGCTGATCAGTGTCAAAGTACAAGTGTTCCCTGTGTAAAGTGTAATGGTAATTGGTTGGCCATGATTGGTATGTTGCCTTACTAGTAAAGTCTCTAGTGATGTGCACTGTGTGTGCCAGGACTAGTAATGCAAAGGTGCGCGGAGAAGGGAACTCAGGCCTGCAGTGTAGGGCCTGCGCACAGTTTGCTAAGTTAGCATGTTGTCCTGACAAGTGCAACCACTTGTCAGGCCTTAGTTTCCCTTTTGCGTACACAGTGGGCACCCCTGTGGTAGGTCCCGGGTAACCCCTGGGCAGGGTGCAGTGTAAGTAAAAGGCAGGGCATATACTGAGGTGTGTGTTATGCCCTGACAGTGAAAAATACTCCATTTTGTTTTTCACTGGGGAAAGGCCATCCTGCCCATAGGACAGAATGGGGGAGGCTGGGTATTGTGTTTGTTAGCCTAGTTTCCCATAAGTTTAAAATGGAGAGGTGAAGTTTAGTATGTATGAACTCACAGCGTCATAACTCATCTTTCTATGAAAGTGGTTTTGTCACTGTGTGTTCAGAAACCACTCTTTTAGAAAGTGGCTGAGTTTTGTGCTTTAAGCATTTCTGTGTGTCTCTGCTGAATGTGGATTGACTGTCTGTATCTGAGAGGGGAGAGGAGCCGAAGGAGGTCTTGACCCAGGGAGGGGTTGAGATGGCACCAGGCTGACCTGCATCTGGAGAGTAGGCGAGGAAAAGCACCAGGAGCTGAAGAGGCCTGGGTTGCGGCTATAAAACAATTGACCCATCTCCTGCTGAGTGATTAAGGATCCAGACCCCCAGTATCAAAGGGAAAAAGGTGACACTGGGAGGGAGACACCCAGAACTGATTTAGGCAGGGGTCAGGGACCCTGAGCACAACGAACTTCAAAGACATTTAGGGGTATAACTATGAGAGCTGAGACCCCTGAACGTTGGAATAGAAATGGATTGAGACTGAAAAGGCTTGGACCCATTTCGTGGTCAAGAGGAACCTCTGCTAAGGAAGGAACAACTGAAGAGACTGCTGGGAAGGACCGACCCTTGCTTCGTGATCTGGGGCTGGTCTGCAGTTTGCTGTTTTAACCAAGGAAGAGGCTGTTGGGACTGTGCTGTGTGCGCGGGGTCCCCCTGCTTGAAGAAGGCTGTGCTTTGTGCTGTGTCTTGTTACCCCAAGGGCCCGAGGTGAGCTGGCTCCCTGTTTGGAAACACAGGAACATAAAAGTTTCCGGAGAAGTTTCAAGTGACGTGGTGGGTGCGTGTTGTGGCAGCTTGAGACCCTCGGAAGGTGTGCCCTGTGATCTTGGACACACGGAGGAGAAGTGAGACTCGGACGCGCTGGGTGCGTGTCATGATGCACAGGAGGCGTTGGTGAAGAGCGCCTGGTCAACGTGTGCATCGAAGGTGAAGTGAGTCTCGGACGCGCTGGGTGCGTGTCGTGTGCACCGCAGGCATTGGTTAAGAGAGCCTGGTCAGCGTGTGCATCGGAGGTGACGTGAGACTCGGACGCGCAGGGTGCGTGTCATGGTGCACCGCAGGCGCTGGTGAAGAGCACCTGGTCAGCAGGTGCATCGGAGGTGAAAGGAGTCTCGGAGCGCAGGGTGCATGTCGTGGTGCACAGGAGGCGTTGGTGAGGAGTGCCTGGTCAACGTGTGCATCGGAAGTGGAGTGAGTCTCGGACGCGGTGAGCGTGTCGGGGTACAGCCGAAGGCGTTGCTGAAGAGCGCCTGGATATCGGGGCACCGGAGTTGGAGTAAGTCTCAGTGAAGCAGTGTGCATGCTTGGTGCAACCTGGGACTGTGGAGGTGATCGGCTGATTATCATGTGCACCGGAAGAAAGTGAGTCTCTGCAACGCGGTGTGTGTGTCTTGGTGCCAACTGAGACCGCAGGAAGGAGTGCCTGGTGAAAGTGCACTCGGAGTCAACGTGAAGTCCCATCAGCGTTGTGTGTGTGGCTTTGTGCCAGAGGAGACCCGGAGGGTGCTGTGGTGAACGTGCACCCGGAGTAACGTAATCACAGGGGCGTGGGGTACGTGTGCCCCGCGGCCGCCTGAGACCTTCCTAACAGTTGCGGCCCAGACCGGCAGCCCCGGAGGAGCTGAGCTGCCAGGCCAAGCCGCTGAGGCCCATTGAGAGTGGCTTCTTGCCAGAGGAGACCCGGAGGGTGCTGTGGTGAACGTGCACCCGGAGTAACGTAATCTCAGGGGCGTGGGGTATGTGTGCCCCACGGCCGCCTGAGACCTTCCTAACAGTCGCGGCCCGGACCGGCAGCCCCGGAGGAACTGAGCTGCCAGGCCGAGCCGCTGAGGCCCATTGAGAAAGTTCTACACAGAAGGCCCAGTTCGCTGAAGGAGGAGAGGAGAGTGGGGTCGCGCCCGCAGGCTAACGTGGATCACTGCCTGGGCAGGGTGCGGGCTCGGAGGGACACTCTCTCAGCCTCTCAGTCCTTCTGGCAACGTGAGCCTTTGCTTCGGCTCAGATTGGAGCCCGTACTGCGTTCAGGAGTGGCAGTACTGGGGCCAGAGTGAGAAGCTGTACTTTATGTCATCGTTGTTACGTGTGGGGGCAACTGTTATCGAAGAGGCTGACTGTCGTAATACACATTGCCAATATTGCTGCTAACGAACTGCCGGACTGTCTTATGACGCCTGACATTATTTCTGCATAACAAAGTACACGATTGTAGCGCTACGCATTGCATTATTTCTCCATTGCAAAGTACAGGATTGTAGTGGCCCGCATTGCATTATTTCTTCATTGCAAAGTACATGATTGTAGCTACGCATTGCATTATTCCTTCATTGCAAAGTACATGATTGTAGCGGCGCGCATTGCATTATTTCTTCATTGCAAAGTACGTGATTGGGGTGTGACGCATTGCATTATGCCTTCATTGCGCAGTACATGATTGTGGCGGTACGTGTTGCATTATTTCTCCCATTGCAAAGTACCGGGGTGTATCGGTACGCATTGTATTATTTATCCTTTGCCCAGCACAGGATTGTATCGTTCACATAGCGCACTATTGTTTGTCCATTGCAACGTGTGTGAATCTAGCATTGCGACCAGCATAGCATTTTGAAAGCGGTGGTTGGGATTTGAACCTACCAGCCAGCCGGAATGAATATTACCCTTTATTATATGTTGGCTTATGTATCATGTGGTCTGATCGTATATATCTTTGTACATAAAGTTTATACTCGTTTTATCAAACTCGTGTGGAGTCCATTTGTGGTGTCACCAGTGGGTTGCTGGGAGTGTGGTTGCACATACTGTACACTCGTGCCTTGGAGATAGGCCTGGCTGCTCGTGCCAAGCTACTAAGGGGGTGAGCAGGGCTAACTCAAACGGTGTCCTTACTTGGCCTAACGTTGAGTGAGGAGTCCCGGGTCTCGCATTTGGTGACAGTGGTGCAGGACTGGGACTCCGGCTTCCAACAAATACCTTCTCCACCTTAGTATGCATATTACTGAGCCTGGGGAAAGGTGTGGGTGGAGCGGCAGTGTCTCTTTACACCCTACTCTACACACTGGTTAACTTCATGCAAGGTCTCACTAGAGAGGCCAGTGTCTCTCCATAGTCTACTATTCACAGCTGTTAGGCTGTGGTGAGGTGTTATTGAGATCCCAGAATCATATTTACAAGCCCCTATCACCACCACAATGTAACTTTTCACAACGTTGTGGTGGCGATAGAAGCTTTGCTCTATTACAAGGCAGCGTTAAGCCATTAACGTGGCTTAACGCTACTTGTAAATAAGGCACTTAACATGAAAGGGGTGGGCAATTGGTGTTGTGGTGGGCGTTCCACCACAACACCAGTGATTTTGTGCTGCCCCATATTTACAAGGGCAGCTAAATATGGGGCAGTGCCAGAGTTAAGACCAGGGAAAACCTGGTCTTATGTTGTGAAAGCGTCCCCCATGGGAGACGTCCCCTCAGTGCACAGCAATATATCCAAAGAAGTGGACTAATTCCATTCAAATCACTTTAAACATATAGGTTGCATAGATTGAATTACAGAGAGAAATTCACTGGATCAAACTACTGGACAATCTGCATCCGAATGGACTAAATGACCGAATGGAATACTGTTGTTTTTGTAACCATTAACTATTACCCTTTTAGTTACCCGCATTGACTTTCTAGGTATGGACTGAACTGGTATAGAATACTTAGTTTTTCATCTTTTGGAGTTTTTCTGTCTGAAACATCGTTCACATCTTGGCCAATCACCTTTTTCACATTTTCACCATTCTAATATGGTGGCACTTGTACTATCTTCTTTCACCTTACTTTATTTTGCTTTTTATCTTGCATGTCGAATTCATCCTTTTTCTTTTTTCTTTTCTAACCTTTTAAACTTTTTAACCTTTTGACCCTTCAATCATTTCGCTCTCATCATTGCCCTGGCTTTTATACTACTAATCTCCACTCAAATATGGCGTTTCGGTCGCCGTATTCTAACCTCAGGTTACACCGGGAGTCCGTTTTCACTTTTTAGGTGCAACCACACCAAGACTTTTTAAACTGTCGTCGCCCGGTCAGTTGAACCTGCCTCTGGGATTGACCTTGGTGAATTAAAATTTTTGTCATTTATCGGAAGGTGAGCGTTTTTCACATAGCACACCGAGCGGTTTATTGTTTAATGTATTGCATGTTTTCACCTTGACCGCACATGGGTCTCAGCACTACGGAGTATTCTCACGTAGACTTCAAATAAATATACGATAATTACCTCCACACAATAATACTTTTTTCCACTGTCAGCACGGCAGTTTGAATTCAGTCACTCGACGTTTTAGTGCATGCTGTTCTCAAACAATGAGTTGCACCACCGCGTTTAAAACTGTTGCCACTGACTGAGAGTCAGTATTTTCAGTCGACTACATGGGAGCACTTCTAACCATGATTTCGTTCAGCATGAACGGATGTCGTTTTTACCTTTGTCTTATTCTGTCACTCTTGGACATCATTATTTTGATTCAGTAACCGCTTGCACACTTTTCAAAGAAGTTCTTCCTTTTTTTCATAGTTTAAGGTGCACATTTTTGCGTGGCCATCACTTCACATTTTAGATAGAGATAACTGCAAAGGAATTTTCCAATATTGATGTTATTTTTGTTATACTCCTTAGAGACCACGTCTAAATTGTGGTGGTAACCCAGTTATTGTTGTGCTTCACAGATATTGAATATCCCCCTGATGAAGGGCCTCCTTGAGCCCGAAATGCATTGGGACCTTAAATTGGGATTCAAAAGTTGTCACCAAATGAAAATATTGGTTCGACTTGGAATTAATATGGATTTTGTTCATAAAAAATCAAGAAAGAATTTATGAAGGAAAATAAATACAATCTTTGCAACCTATATGTTTAAAGTGATTTGAATGGAATTACTCCACTTCTTTGGATATCTTGCTGTGCACTGAGGGGACGTCTCCCCTGGGGGATGCTTTCACAACATATTGACCGAGACGCTCGTGGATCAGTGAGCAATACCCGATCTGCACCCAGAATTGTATGAATTTGATTAACTTTCAATTTTACATTCACTTTACAAACTGGTGTGCATGTACCACCATTTATAGTAAAACCTGGTATTAAACCAGGCGCAATGAGGAGAAATGTTTCATTTCTCCAAGTTTTGCTGTTTTTATGTGTGCTGCATTGTGCAGCACACATATAAACAGCAAAAGGCCATTGATTGTTTATGTGCAGGAAGGTCTCCCTTCCTTCACATAAACAATACATTTTTTAAAAATGGCGTTTTGCAACTTCTATGTGTGCTGCATTAAGCAGCGCACATAGAAGTTACAAAACGCCATTTAAAGATTGTTTATGTGCAGGAAGGGACACCTTCCTGCACATACACAATCCTTCCCCTCAACAGAGACACCCTTGCACTAAGGTGCAAGGGTGCCTGTGTTGGCGCTAGGCTGCTAAGTTTAGTGCCAGCGCAGAGGGAAACGCAGGGCTGCACCACATTGTTGTAAATATAGTGCAGCCCTGCATTTCAGAAGTGGTGGAGCGCAGCGTTAAGCCAAGGAGGCTAACACCACGCTCTGCCACTTCATTGTAAATATGTCCCCCAGTGTCTCCTTACACCCTACTGTGCCCCGCTGTTATACTGTGAAAAGGTCTCATTTGAGAGTCTACTTTTTCCCCACACCTTACGTTATAGCATAAGTACTGTAATGAAGGAAGTGTAAATTGAAATTTCTCCTCAAAAACATTTTAAGATCTCGCTAGACTCTTGTGGGATCATAAAAAAAGAGGTAGGAGGTAAAGAAAATATGTCTCAAGACACAGGTTTCAGTACAGAAGCTTCTGTGCTTGCAAACAATTGTCTATACACCCTACCATGCTCAGGTGTCATTCATGATATATAGGTTACAAATAGGAGCTCACAGGACTCTTGTGAGTGTCAGACAAATACATGAGTGAAGGCGTCCCCCAGGGCCTGGCTAAATTTGAAAATGGGGAGGGGACAATTTTGAGCCAAGGGACCGCAACCCCTGGTCACTTCGTCCCTGGAGGCCCTAAACCCTGGATCCCGGCCATGCACACTAAAGGGAGGGGGTTGCGTGGCCCTCCTCCCTGGGCCATTTTCAGCCCTGGGGTCCCCAACCCCAGGGGCCTGGCCATGCACAAAAAAGGGATGTGAACACGTGTCCCCCTCACAAGGCCAATAATGGCCCAGGGACCCCATCCCCCAAGGTCGGCCTCAGCTATGTCCCGGGGTGCCCACCCCTGGGGCATAGCGGTGTTCCTGCCCACACTTTTGCATAGCCAGAGCAATTTTAATGCTATGACCAAGCAACAGAAAACACTAAGGCCCAGAAACTCAAAAAAATCATGGAACACAGTGCTGCAGCCAAAAATGCTGTGCTGCCTTACATGACAGAGAGGGAACAGGAGAGCACCATATCTACAGAGATATGGCTCTCTTATCCTGTCTCCCTAGCGCTGGCACATATTTTAGCTGCTGTAGGCCAGACAAACACCTTAGCGCCATAGTGCTAGGGTGGGTGCCTGAGTCTACCACAGGTTTTGTACTAAATACTATGCTTAGACACATTTTAATGCTTTTCCTACTTTGTACGTGTGGGGCACAATGCAGCACGCATGCAAAGTTGGAAAAGAAAGGAAAAATAAAAACATTTCTCCTTTTAATACCTCCTTTCAAATGGCTTTAACTTTTGACGCTAAACCCTGTCTACTATTGTTTGTAGATAGGGTTTTGCATCAAAAGGCATGGGTGGTTACATGGGAACGCCCATGTACCACTCATGTAACACCCCCTTGGTGCTAAGTAACACAAAGCAGTGCTTTGAGCTGCTTTGTGTTACTTTAGAGTACTTTCCAGCACAAAACAAGTTTTGTACTGGAAAGTAAATTAGGAAAAAACATTTTGTGCTAGTTAGCACCACGTTTGTGATGCTAATTCAGAGCAAATTCTTTGTGAATCTACCCCTAAGTCAGCTCCCAGCAAGCGGGAGCATGAAAAATGCTCTAATCCGCTGGGAGTGTAATTTTCATCTTCACAGCGGGCAGGGAAACAGATAAAAAAATTGCTCCTTCCTGCAGGTGCAGCATTTATTGTTGCTCCCTGGAGGCAAGAGCAATGTCAGCTCCCGCTGGAGGGGCAGAGCCAGATGGGGCCACAGGGGCATTAGGGCTCCCCTGTGGCCCATAACAAAGATGAAGTGGCACCATAGGTGGGATCCAGGGTACCCATCCTTTACTGGCCATGTCCAGAGGGATGTTGTCCCTGTTACCCCCAGGGAGGGTGGCTTCATGCCCCCTCCCCATTCACAACGTGTCTGAACCCAGTGAGATGGGCTCTCGGGCCGAAATTGGCCAGGGGAGGGTGCCACACAGTCCCCTGTTGCTGTTTTGAAAGTTTTGTAGTGAATGTGATCCGTCAAGCGGGGTCTGAGAAAAGGGGGGTCCAAAATGGCATTTTCCCGATGTTAATTCCCATAGAGATTTTAGACACAACTACAGCCTAAACTGCTGCACGGAATTACATCAAATTTGGCAAAACGGTAGCTGTTGGTCCAAAAGTGACTTTTAAAAATTGTCATTAATCTGTTCGTTAGTTGGGAAATATTAAGGAAAATCCAAGTTTTAATATATAGAGACGCGGATAATCCGAGGATCCAACAGTCCTCGTGCTCAAATCTTATTGGCTGCCAACAATTTAAACCAGAAAGTGTTGGCAGCCATCTAAGACTTGGCTTCAGCCGAGTCCCAACAAAAACATACAAAAAGAGAAGGGGCTGGGTCGGAATACTCTGACCCCTAGGCCTCTTGGCCAAAGGGACCCCACCAGGGCAAAAACATTTTTTTTAAACCATTATACCGGGAGCTGTGCTGGAGTTGCGGCTCCCACCAAAAATAAAAAAATAAAAAAGCTAATAGGGCCCCAGTGGGCCAGGTCCTGGGGGTATGAGCACTTATATAAAGCAGAAAGGTACACAGGCCCCTCCTACAGCTCAGCATAAGCCCCCTGGGACCACCACCTCCGAGGGCATTTTCAAATATGTATGCAGGTGGGACCACTGGGCCTGCCCGCTCCCAGGGAGCGCCATATCCCCAGGAAAAATTAAGTTAATGAGGGGGCCTGCGCGGCCTCCGCACCCACAGAGACCACCACCTCCCTGGGGCACTATGAAAAATAAACACTGGCGGACCCACTGGGGTCGCCCATGCCCCAGGGACTGCCACTTCCCCTAGGGGCAATAAATAAAAACAATGTGAGGGGCCTGCACCAATTCCCGCAGTCCCAGGGAGCGCCACCTCCTTGATGCAATTTATTGAATTTAAGGGGACTGCACAGACTCCCTGCAGCCCGGGGACCGCCACCCCGGGCTGAAAAAATTAATATAGGTGGTGTGTCATGGACCCTGGCCCAGGGGCCCGCCACCTCCATGTGGCAAAGATTTAGGATAGAGGGGGCTGCGTGGTCCCCTCATGGACTCATTTATGGTCCTGGGGACCCCCAGGGCAAGCTCCTGCTAACTCCTGAGGTGCCCACCCTCGGGAGGTAGCTGTTTACTTTTCCTTGGTGGAAGCTGAGTGCTTCTCTTGCTGGACCCCTAGAGGAGTAAAACACTATATAAATAGGCCTTGAACAGTGTTGGGTAGCCAGGCCCTGCAGCCAGCCCCAAGCCACGCAGAGTCAAAGGAGTTGGGTGCTCACAGGGGTTGGCTGAAGGCCATGTGGGGAGAAGATTGGCTGACTGTGAGGGTAAGACACAGGGCTTGGATGCAGGCATGGATGCAGGCCAGGCTCTGCAGGCAACTTCGGCACAGAGCACAGCCAAAGGCCATGCATGGTGGGAGATTGGTTCCCATGAGTGTTGTCCACAGGGCCTGGCAAATGCCATGCATGACAGGGGTTGGTTTCCCTCCTCCACTCACTGCCTTTGTTCATGTGTGGCAGGGGTTGGCTTCCAACAGTGGTTCAACACAGGGCCTGGCTGCAGGCCGAGGCCCTGCAGCTAACCTAAGCGTGGAGTGGAGTTGATTTTAAGTATCATAATAAAATATTACTTTACATTAAAAACCCTAGAAATTCACTGGAAAAAATGAAGGTTAAAGTAGTGTTATAGTTAGAAATGTTAATTATATCTTACTTTGAATTAAATAAACCTTAGAAATTCATTGAAAAAATCAAAGGTCTAAGGGGCTTTAGAGTTAGGTGAAAATATCAGTTAAAACATATCCATTTTAAACTTATAAAACAACTGAAATTCACCAGGTATAGTTATCTTACTTAACTATAACTTGTGCAGTAAAGTAATTATAACTCACATGCTCACCATGCACTGCAAATTACTTCTCCTATTATACCACTCATGACATGGTCTATGACATCATTGACATCAATGATACATTTGAAATGGCATCATTAATGACATCACTGCTCATGGTGGGGGCACGAGTTACAGTTACTTTACAGATGAGTTATAGTTATGGGACTCTCGTGGCATTTTAGCATTAAGAAAAGAAAAACACTATTTGGAGAGTGGGTTGTATGGGAGGCCCCCTCCCCAAGCCTCTCTTGGGCCCTGGGGTTCCAATCCCCCAGGGCTGAATGCTAAATAGAGGAGGGGAGGTACAGACTTCCTCCCTGAGCCTGTTGTCTGCCTGCCCTCTTGTGGGCAGAAAAACACAGATTGCTCCCACCCGACGAGAGCAAATAAAGACAGCTGCTCCCACTGGGAGGGAGCAATGCTGGATCCTGCTGCACCCAAGATGGGTGCATGCAGGGAACAGGCAGTGCCCCCTCCCAGCCCCCAACGGTGTGCTATGTGGGTGTCCTGGGTAAGCACCAGGCACCCACATTAGGCCCCGGAGGAACGGGGTCCCCGGGCTGTAAAAGCCCAGGAAGGGAGATGTACACCCCTCTCCCCTTATAAAGGAAAGGGCCTCAGGTAATGGGGTGCTTGGGAACCCAAGAGGCTCAGGGAGGGGGCCATGTGCCTCTTCCCCTGAAAATAAATGGAAAGGCCCTGGGGGATTGGGTCACTGGGCCATAAAAGATTGGAGATGGGGCCAAATTCCACCTCCCCTTCTAAAAAAAGGCCCTGGGGATGAAGATCACAGGGCACCAAGAGAGCTCAGGACAAGGTGGGTAGCGCACCTGCCTCCCCTTTAAAAAACTAAAAGACTCTGGGGGATGTGGTCCCCAGGGCCGTAAAGACTCAGGGAGGGTGGCCACACGCCACCTTGCCATTAAAATAGAAAGGTCACAGGGGATGGGGTCCACGGAGCCATAAAGTCTCGAGGGCATGGAAAATAGGTGACCCCAATACGTATTAAAAGGGTGTCCCTAGTTGGCACCGGGACACCCAGGAGAATTTCTTTAATTAAAAGTGAATAATAAATTAGCATCAGGAGCCACTCATTTATTATTCACTTCTCCTTGAAGGAGCACCCCATAATATCCTGGGAAGACTTTTTGTTTATATCTTTTTGAGGTTGGTGGTGCCCCTAGAATAGGGACAGGTACCACCAATCCTTTTTTTTAATGTTGTTGTGGGCAGGGAGTCTAGCAGCCCCCAAGCAACATTAAATAAAACAGTAAGTCTCCTTAATCTTTAAATCCATGACCCGGGAGAACTTACCATATTTTTTAAAGCACTCCTTGTGAAGCTTTATGCTTTTCAGCTGGAGTGCAAGGCCCCTTGTGGTTGTTTTTATTAATGCATTTTCTGGGCCAAAAAATGATAAAAGAAAGACTCAGAGACATGTTGGATTTATTTTTTGTATCGATATGCCTCTGACTATTTATTTTGTCATTTTTCACCTACAAACTGTAATAATAAAAACCATGTTAAAAGAAAGACTCACAGAGATGCTTTTATGCTTTTAATTAAAACTTTATTAAACCTTTTACAATAATCAATAGTAATAAACATTGCATTGCGTGAGTTAGGAAATATACATTAGTTTAAAAAGAATGATGATTTTGGAGAAAGATGCTGGATCTGCTTTATATATGTATATATATATATATTGAAGCACTTACTAAGAGGAGTCCATTCTTTTTCTTTGGCGATACAGAAGAAGGAGTATCTTATATATATATATATATATATATATATATATATATATATATATATATATATATATTCACTGAAAAAACCATAGGTTTTAGGGACAGTTATAGTTAGTTGGACATTGCACTCGTACAAAACCCGTGAAATTCCCCCGTTATAGTTAGTTCAGCTAACTATAACTCGCGCCCCGCAATGCACTGCTGATGACGTCACATATTACATCACTCATGACATGGTCAGTGACATCACTGATGACATCACTCATGACATCTCAAATGACATCACTGATGACATCATCCAGTGACTGTGTGTTTCTGTAAAGTTTAAATATGTTTAATATATATAGGGAAAGGCGTATTGAAGAATGAGTGGGTGTATAAGTGTCTGAATGGATGATTTAGTACGTGCGTGACTGACTCTACAAGTGAGTGATTAAACGTATCTTACTGAATGCATGGGTTAGTGACTAAACTGTGTGAATGTCTGTATCCGTCTGTTGGTGTGTAAGTGGATGCATGGATTTGCGAATAGCTACATGAGTGTCTATATGGGTTATTGATTGGTTCTATGAGTATCTGTATGGGTGCCTGAGTGTTTGTGTGGATGGGGTGTGTGCGACTGTGCATAGATGTGTGAGTGGGTGATTCACTGGGTGGATGGTTTCAAGAGTGCATCTGTGATAGACTGTATGGGTGGGTAAGTGTGTGTAAGAGTGTGTTAGTGAGTGAATGTATGTCCCAGTGGTACATGTGTGAGTAACTACATATGTGAAAGGCAGTATATATGTGTATTGGAGTATATAAATAGCTATAAGCAGAGTGAGTGATTGTGATAGTGGCTGTATGGATGAGTGTGTGCTTGTATCAGTGATTGTATAAGAGCATAACAATGTGCTAGTATTTGTATGATTAAGTGAGCTGGTGTGTGTATAACTGTATAGGTGAGTAAATGGCAGTGTGTTTAATTATTTGCATGACTGACTAGGTGTGTGAGTACCTCTATGGATGAGTGGCGGTGTTTGAGTGTCTATATAGGAGTAAGAGTGCATATGATAGTCCTGTACTGAGTGACCATAAGTATGAGTGACTGTACGGGTGAGTGAGTGGATGTGTGTGTGTAGACCTAAGAATCAGTGAGTGGGTATGTAGTTATTGGTGTTGGAGTGTCTATGGTTTTGCGAATGGCACTCTGTAATTTAGATTGGGTGTATCAAAGGTTATATTAGGGTGTGAGGAGCTGCATCAGATTATCACGTGGATGATGTCATCAGTGATGTCATTTGAGATGTCATCAGTGATGTCATCAGTGATGTCACTGACCATGTCATGAGTGATGTAATATGTGACGTCATCAGCAGTGCATTGCGGGGCGCGAGTTATAGTTAGCTGAACTAACTATAACGGGGAATTTCACGGGTTTTGTACGAGTGCAATGTCCAACTAACTATAACTGTCCCTAAAACCTATGGTTTTTTCAGTGAATTTCAAAGGTTTTTTAAATGCTAATTTCTAACTATAACGTGTCTGAAACCTATGGTTTTTTCAGTGAATTTCAAAGGTTTTTAAAATGCTAATTTGTAACTATAACGTGCCTGAAACCTACGTTTTTTTCAGTGAATTTCAAAGGTTTTTAAATGACAATTTTTAAATGTATTAATTTTTATATTAATTTTTTTCACACTGATTTACTACATTTTTAGAAACAATTTCTTTTACATATTTTATTTTTAAATTACATTGTAATTACATTATACATTACATTACAAAAAATACTTTCTCAGAATGAATTACTTTAGTTTAAATACTTTGCACATAGGCAATAGACTTTTAAGTACAGTAGTTACAGTTGTTGCAATGGGCAACACATTTTCATACACAATGCAACATTCAGCTCAATGTGAATTTCTAGTTAAATGCAATTAGTTACTTTATGGATTACTTTTCTAACCACAGGACTGGATCCTAGATTCAGTCCTGGTACATCTCCTGTAAACAGTTGAGTAAAGCGTTTTGGTTACAGTCGTGATTTTTAAGGAATATTATTGTATTTTAAAAGTTGACACTTAGAAACTTTTTCTCATAGAATCACCAATGTTATCCTATGGAAGGAAATTCACTTAGCAGGTAAAAACTGTTATCGTTACTTTTTCTTACTCAGTGTTGGATCCTGGATCCAGCACTGGTGCATCTCCTGTAAACAGTTGAAAGAATGGGTTTAAGTCATACAGGCGATTTTTAAGGAATATTTGTAGTTTGTGAAAATCGACACTTTGAAACTTTTCTGCTGAAAACCAGACAATGGATTCCTATGGAAGAAAATATAAGTTACTGGTAAGTACGGTTAAAATTACTTTTCAGGACCAGTACTGGGCTGAAAGATACAGCACTGAGGTCTCTCCTTATAACAGGTGAGTAAATCGGAATTCGTATTTCGGCTGATTTTAGAGGAATATTTGTATGTTTCAAAAATCAACACAGAAACTTTTTCAGCAAAAAGCAGGCAATGATATCCTATGGAAGGAAATTCAAGTTACTGGTAAGTACGGTTAAAATTACTTTTGAGGATCAGTACTGGGCTGAAAGATGCAGCACTGAGGTCTCTCCTGATAACAGATGAGTAAATCGGAATTCGTATTTCGGCTGATTTTAGATGAATATTTTAAAGTTCCAAAACTCCACACTTAGAAGAATTTCCAAGTGAAACCAGTCAATGTTAGCCTATGGAAGGAAATTCAAGTTACCAGTAAGTACGGTTAAAATTACTTTTCAGGACCAGTACTGGGCTGAAAGATACAGCACTGAGGTCTCTCCTGATAACAGGTGAGTAAATCGGAACTCGTATTTCGGCTGATTTTAGAGGAATATTTGTATGTTTCAAAAATCAACACTTAGAAACTTTTTCAGCAAAAAGCAGGCAATGATATCCTATGGAAGGAAATTCAAGTTACTGGTAAGTACGGTTAAAATTACTTTTGAGGATCAGTACTGGGCTGAAAGATGCAGCACTGAGGTCTCTCCTGATAACAGGTGAGTAAATCGGAATTCGTATTTCGGCTGATTTTAGAGGAATATTTTAAAGTTCCAAAACTCCACACTTAGAAGAATTTCCAAGTGAAACCAGTCAATGTTAGCCTATGAAGGAAATTCAAGTTACCGGTAAGTACGGTTAAAATTACTTTTCAGGATCAGTACTGGGCTGAAAGATGCAGCACTGAGGTCTCTCCTGATAACAGGTGAGTAAATCGGAATTCGTATTTCGGCTGATTTTAGAGGAATATTTTAAAGTTCCAAAACTCCACACTTAGAAGAATTTCCAAGTGAAACCAGTCAATGTTAGCCTATGAAGGAAATTCAAGTTACCGGTAAGTACGGTTAAAATTACTTTTGAGGATCAGTACTGGGCTGAAAGATGCAGCACTGAGGTCTCTCCTGATAACAGGTGAGTAAATCGGAATTCGTATTTCGGCTGATTTTAGAGGAATATTTTAAAGTTCCAAAACTCCACACTTAGAAGAATTTCCAAGTGAAACCAGTCAATGTTAGCCTATGAAGGAAATTCAAGTTACCGGTAAGTACGGTTAAAATTACTTTTGAGGATCAGTACTGGGCTGAAAGATGCAGCACTGAGGTCTCTCCTGATAACAGGTGAGTAAATCGGAATTCGTATTTCGGCTGATTTTAGAGGAATATTTTAAAGTTCCAAAACTCCACACTTAGAAGAATTTCCAAGTGAAACAAGTCAATGTTAGCCTATGAAGGAAATTCAAGTTACCGGTAAGTACGGTTAAAATTACTTTTCAGGACCAGTACTGGGCTGAAAGATGCAGCACTGAGGTCTCTCCTGATAACAGGTGAGTAAATCGGAATTCGTATTTCGGCTGATTTTAGAGGAATATTTGTATGTTTCAAAAATCAACACTTAGAAACTTTTTCAGCAAAAAGCAGGCAATGATATCCTATGGAAGGAAATTCAAGTTACTGGTAAGTACGGTTAAAATTACTTTTGAGGATCAGTACTGGGCTGAAAGATGCAGCACTGAGGTCTCTCCTGATAACAGGTGAGTAAATCGGAATTCGTATTTCGGCTGATTTTAGAGGAATATTTTAAAGTTCCAAAACTCCACACAGAAGAATTTCCAAGTGAAACCAGTCAATGTTAGCCTATGAAGGAAATTCAAGTTACCGGTAAGTACGGTTAAAATTACTTTTCAGGATCAGTACTGGGCTGAAAGATGCAGCACTGAGGTCTCTCCTGATAACAGGTGAGTAAATCGGAATTCGTATTTCGGCTGATTTTAGAGGAATATTTTAAAGTTCCAAAACTCCACACTTAGAAGAATTTCCAAGTGAAACCAGTCAATGTTAGCCTATGAAGGAAATTCAAGTTACCGGTAAGTACGGTTAAAATTACTTTTGAGGATCAGTACTGGGCTGAAAGATGCAGCACTGAGGTCTCTCCTGATAACAGGTGAGTAAATCGGAATTCGTATTTCGGCTGATTTTAGAGGAATATTTTAAAGTTCCAAAACTCCACACTTAGAAGAATTTCCAAGTGAAACAAGTCAATGTTAGCCTATGAAGGAAATTCAAGTTACCAGTAAGTACGGTTAAAATTACTTTTCAGGACCAGTACTGGGCTGAAAGATGCAGCACTGAGGTCTCTCCTGATAGCAGGTGAGTAAATCGGAATTCGTATTTCGGCTGATTTTAGAGGAATATTTTAAAGTTCCAAAACTCCACACTTAGAAGAATTTCCAAGTGAAACCAGTCAATGTTAGCCTATGGAAGGAAATTCAAGTTACTGGTAAGTACGGTTAAAATTACTTTTCAGGATTAGTACTGGGCTGAAAGATGCAGCACTGAGGTCTCTCCTGATAACAGGTGAGTAAATCAGAATTCGTATTTCGGCTGATTTTAGAGGAATATTTGCACAATGGTGAAGGGAGGGGCGGGGCCTGAGGTGACATCTGTGCAAACGCGCCCCGTGGCGCATTTTAAGTTGGGGATTAAGTCCCCTTGAATCATGAGGGTCCCTACGGACCAGCTAGCCCACCAGGAACCTCCAGTATGCGCCAGGGGCTGCGTTGCAGAGACATGTACAGAGGCCACACCCCTTTTTACACCTCTCTGCAACGCAGCTCTGTGGCGCTTTCTGGACGTACCTGTTGGGCTAGTTGGCCCCCAGGGACCCTCAGGATTGAAGAGGATTTAATTACCCATCTTAAAACGCCGTGTAGCAATATGAATCAACAAAATGCCCAAAGCATGATATTTTATCTGCATCACATTGGTAGTTGGTGGTTCCCTGAAACGCGTCGGGCATTTTAAAGATGTATGAAGCGGAAAGGCATGCTGAGGTAGAAGCCCGGAGGGCAGAGGACTGTTGGGTGCTTCTCGAATGCTTTGGGCATTTTGTTGATTCATATTGCTACACGGCGGCCCGGCCGTGGAGAAGGCACCATCGCCTGCTGATACTAGGATGGTTTTGTCAGCAGAACGAGGCTTTAAATTCCGAACTGTTCGGGACTTTTGGAGCACAGGACTCTACAATTAATACAGCGTGTCTGACCGCAACACAGCCTACTAGAGGCATTTAACGACAATGCATTATTTTTGATTGAACACTCAACCTTACTAAAAGGGGATATTTTATCTGCATCACATTGGACCACAAGTCCCAGCGAACCTTGCTCGACGGTGCACTTAGCACACGCCCACTGGGGGCTTGTTTTAATAAAAGGTCAGCAGTATAAAGGGTGCAGCATCGAGTGTCCTTCATAGCAGCCCATGAGGAAGGGGAGGTTCCCTGAAACACGTAGGGCGTTTTAAAGATGTGTGAAGCGGAAAGGCATGCTGAGCTAGAAGCCCGGAGGGCAGAGGACTGTCGAGTGCTTCTCGAATGCTTTGGGCATTTTGTTGATTCATATTGCTACACTGCGGCCCGGCCGTGGAGAAGGCACCATCGCCTGCTGATACTAGGATGGTTTTGTCAGCAGAACGAGGCTTTAAATTCCGAACAGTTCGGGACTTTTGGAGCACAGGACTCTACAATTAATACAGCGTGCCTGACCGCAACACAGCCTACTAGAGGCATTTAACGACAATGCATTATTTTCGATTGAACACTCGACCATACTAAAAGGGGATATTTTATCTGCATCACATTGGACCACAAGTCCCAGCGAACCTTGCTCGACGGTGCACTTAGCACACGCCCACTGGGGAGCTTGTTTTAATAAAGGTCAGCAATATAAAGGGTGCAGCATCGAGTGTCCTTCATAGCAGCCCATGAGGAAGGGGGTGGTTCCCTGAAATGCGTCGGGCGTTTTAAAGATGTGTGAAGCGGAAAGGCATGCTGAGCTAGAAGCCCGGAGGGCAGAGGACTGTCGAGTGCTTCTCGAATGCTTTGGGCATTTTGTTGATTCATATTGCTACACGGCGGCCCGGCCGTGGAGAAGGCACCATCGCCTGCTGATACTAGGATGGTTTTGTCAGCAGAACGAGGCTTTAAATTCCGAACAGTTCGGGACTTTTGGAGCACAGGACTCTACAATTAATACAGCGTGCCTGACCGCAACACAGCCTACTAGAGGCATTTAACGACAATGCATTATTTTTGATTGAACACTCGACCTTACTAAAAGGAGATATTTTATCTGCATCACATTGGACCACAAGTCCCAGCGAACCTTGCTCGATGGTGCACTTAGCACACGCCCACTGGGGGGCTTGTTTTAATAAAAGGTCAGCAATATAAAGGGTGCAGCATCGAGTGTCCTTCATAGCAGCCCATGAGGAAGGGGTGGTTCCCTGAAACAGCGTCGGGCGTTTTAAAGATGTGTGAGCGGAAAGGCATGCTGAGCTAGAAGCCCGGAGGGCAGAGGACTGTCGAGTGCTTCTCGAATGCTTTGGGCATTTTGTTGATTCATATTGCTACACGGTGGCCCGGCCGTGGAGAAGGCACCATCGCCTGCTGATACTAGGATGGTTTTGTCAGCAGAACGAGGCTTTAAATTCCGAACAGTTCGGGACTTTTGGAGCACAGGACTCTACAATTAATACAGCGTGCCTGACCGCAACACAGCCTACTAGAGGCATTTAACGACAATGCATTATTTTTGATTGAACACTCGACCTTACTAAAAGGAGATATTTTATCTGCATCACATTGGACCACAAGTCCCAGCGAACCTTGCTCGATGGTGCACTTAGCACACGCCCACTGGGGGGCTTGTTTTAATAAAAGGTCAGCAATATAAAGGGTGCAGCATCGAGTGTCCTTCATAGCAGCCCATGAGGAAGGGGTGGTTCCCTGAAACGCGTCGGGCGTTTTAAAGATGTGTGAAGCGGAAAGGCATGCTGAGCTAGAAGCCCGGAGGGCAGAGGACTGTCGAGTGCTTCTCGAATGCTTTGGGCATTTTGTTGATTCATATTGCTACACGGTGGCCCGGCCGTGGAGAAGGCACCATCGCCTGCTGATACTAGGATGGTTTTGTCAGCAGAACGAGGCTTTAAATTCCGAACAGTTCGGGACTTTTGGAGCACAGGACTCTACAATTAATACAGCGTGCTTGACCACAACACAGCCTACTAGAGGCATTTAACAACAATGCATTATTTTTGATTGAACACTCGACCTTACTAAAAGGGGATATTTTATCTGCATCACATTGGACCACAAGTCCCAGCGAACCTTGCTCGACGGTGCACTTAGCACACGCCCACTGGGGGCTTGTTTTAATAAAAGGTCAGCTGTTAGAAATGGGATCTCTGGTTGGCTAAGGCTTGCGCCAAAGCCAGGCAGAGACCACCACTCTAGTCAGGGCAAGGGAGTTACACATCCCAGATAACCCCTGCTCACCCCCTTGGTAGCTTAGCACGAGCAGTCAGGCTTATCCCGGAGGCAATGTGTAAAGCGTTTGCGCACGCACACAGCAACAACATACCAGGCACACCACAAGAAGGAACTCCACACAAGGTTATATCAAAAATAGCCTTTGTATTATCATAACACATTAGAATAGTACTCACATAATATACATGGTGCCACCTGGCACTAGGTCATATTTACAAGGGATTATTTACACCTTATAGGGCCAACTGGACCACTGTCAGAACCAGCACAAAGCGAACTTAGTACATGTAGAACTTATAATAAATGTCGAACATCATAAACGTACAACCAGTACTCACTGGTAGTTACTGTACTTAGCATCCGCCTGTAACAGAAACTACATTATGCACGGTATCACATTAGGCGCAAATTACATTCTGCGCCAACCTCACTCAACATAAATACATGATGCAATCCTCTCATCAGTCTAAACACATTAGACCCTAACCTCCTAAGTATAACTCACATTAGGGGCGTAAAGCACAGTAGAGAATAACTCACAACCTAAACGCATTAGGTAATAATAAAATCACACGCATAAACATATTATGCAAAACCTCATAATCATGAAACACATTTAGAGGTATAACCCAGGGTGCGTAAACCACAATATAGGAATCACATTTCCTAGCACCCAAAATCACATTAGGGCCTTGCGCCCTATAAATCTAACTGTCCCCCTGGCCCACTGGCCATCTCACACGAGGGCTCAAATGCCCTATGTCCAAAAGTCAGGGGCGCTGCAAGGGCAGCGAAAGTCAAGGGTGCGCAACTGCGCAAACCTAAACGTAGCAGCTGCCCACTACTTGCTGGGCAGCTGGGAGAGTCAGGGGCCAAGGAGTGCATCTCACTCCTGGATTTAAAACATGTGTCCCCTAAGGAAGAATAACCTACACGGTGCAGCTGACGCTAATGGCCGTGCAGCTGTGAATCCAAACGTGGGCCTGGACACTCACTGTGCCCTCCAGTCCCACTCTGGGGCTCTAGCTCATATGGGCCATACGTTGCAGTTGCCCGCTACGGCGGCGCAACTGAGCCAACATAGCCAAACTGGGGAAAGCACGGGCCCCTCTGGGCCCTCTAACAACAAATATGCCCCCAAGATGCAAAGATGGCACTGGCACTACGCGTGCCGTCTGAGCCCCACTCCGGGACTCTTATCAACCAAAAAGTGCCCCGGTGATGCAGCTGCCCTCTAGCAGGCGGGGCAGCTGTACAAGTAGCCAAAGCGGAAGAGGCACGGGCCCCCGTGGGCCCCTGGACCCCCGGGGGCCCAGCAACAATGTAGCCCACGTCGGAGCGGCCCGCTCTCCTGCGGGTCCGCTCAGGACAGGTAAGCACCGGCAAGGGGCCTCGAGAGGCACCACAACAAGGGAGAAGCCCCCCACTCACCGGGGCTGCGAGGCGGCCTCCTCCAGTCTCCTCTTCTCCTCGGGATCGGCACCACTTCTCCCGTGCGGCGAGGGCAGGCACCGACAATGTGCCTCGAGCCCCCTCCGCCTCAATCTCCACGGGCTGCTGGATGCAGGGCTCTCCTTCCTCTGCTGGACTCCCCCGGTCAGCGCGGCAACACGCGGGGCTCTCCCTTCACCACGGGAGCCCCGCCGAACCATGCACCATGCTTCACCCGGTCCCCCTCCTCGGGACCGGGACTTGAATGGAGCCTGCGAGCTCCTTCACTTCCCGTTTCGGCCGCGCTGCCATTGGTCAGCCGGCCGCTGAGGCCCCGCCCACAACCAGGCAACGGTGCCTGTCTTCCGGGTCGCATTTGGCAGCGGCCCGGAGATTTCCCTCTGCACTCGGGCCGCGGCGGTGATTTCTTTTCGGCGGCAACACGGGGTAGGCTCCCGTTTTGAAATTAAGATAGTGGCGGGGTAGGCACCCGCAATGGCATTAAAAATAAGCGGGGTAGGCACCCGCGAAGAGCAGGCAAAGCAGCGGGGTGGGCACCCGCTCTTCCCACGCACTGTGAGGGAATCCCCACGTTGGGATTCCTCGGAGATGATCGCAGCCCAGTGCTGCAAAGCCCACGCACTCCTGGGAAATAAAGTAAAGCGCCCACAGGGCGCTAAAGATACAGCGAGGTCCTGGGGATGCCAAGAACAGCAGAAGGGACCCAAAGAGAGTCCTTAAGGCATCAAGGGGGCAACGCAGGGCCCAGGGAGGCAAGCCCACCTGGCAGCCCCCTGGGCCCCAACAGCAGCACGCCCCGTAGGAACAGCAACCAGGAACTGCACACCAAGAGTGAAAATTTACATGGGGTCACAGCCCCTTCTTTTATACACCCTTTTCCTTTGTCTAAAGGTGTAGGGTTTAGGGAAAACCAGAGGCAACTGGTTTGGGGGAGCTTTGGAGCACTTTGTTTTGCTCAGCTCCTCTCTCCTTTCACAGGACAGGCTAGGGACATCAGACGCACCACAGGGGGTGGAGCCAGCATTGTGGAGGGAAGGCACAGCCCTATTCAGGCCCCAGGTGCAACTCCTCCCTCCCATCTAGATGCAGATCTCCTATTCAGCCCTGCGCTGACTCACCCTGCCCCTCCTGGAGCCACACACATATCTCAGCCCCTGTCACTCACAAGCCTGACATGTAATTCACATCAGGCATGCAGACACAGAGCACACATAAATGCCAACTTCTAAAAGTGGCACTTCTCCACTAGTCACAATAAATCTGCGCACACCATTGCGCAGCATTTATTCTCACGAGATCGCACATACTAAACTCGCCCCTGCACTCCTCTCACACCAGGAATTACCATGGACACACATATCCCCCATGCATTCCTATGGGAGGGCAGGACAATCTCACCACACGCACTCAGCGCGCACGCACTTTACACTGGACCACAGTGCTAAAGTGCCCAGAGCACAAAACTCTTGACATACAAGGCAAAAAGTTTAGGGGTGAACCGGCCAAAAGGGCCAAGTCCAACATCAGCAATATAAAGGGTGCAGCATCGAGTGTCCTTCATAGCAGCCCATGAGGAAGGGCTGCTTCCCTGAAACGCGTCGGGCGTTTTAAAGATGTGTGAAGCGGAAACGCATGCTGAGCTAGAAGCCCGGAGGGCAGAGGACTGTCGAGTGCTTCTCGAATGCTTTGGGCATTTTGTTGATTCATATTGCTACATGGCGGCCCGGCCGTGGAGGAGGCACCATCGCCTGCTGATACTAGGATGGTTTTGTCAGCAGAGCGAGTCTTTAAATTCCGAACAGTTCGGGACTTTTGGAGCACAGGACTCTACAATTAATACAGCGTGCCTGACCGCAACACAGCCTACTAGAGGCATTTAACGACAATGCATTATTTTTGATTGAACACTCGACCTTACTAAAAGGGGATATTTTATCTGCATCACATTGGACCACAAGTCCCAGTGAACCTTGCTCGACGGTGCACTTAGCACACGCCCACTGCGGGGACTTGTTTTAATAAAGGTCAGCAATATAAAGGGTGCAGCATCGAGTGTCCTTCATAGCAGCCCATGAGGAAGGGGTGGTTCCCTGAAGCGCGTTGGGCGTTTTAAAGATGTGTGAAGCGGAAAGGCATGCTGAGCTAGAAGCCCGGAGGGCAGAGGACTGTCCAGTGCTTCTCGAATGCTTTGGGCATTTTGTTGCTTCATATTGCTACACGGCGGCCTGGCCGTGGAGAAGGCACCATCGCCTGCTGATACTAGGATGGTTTTGTCAGCAGAGCGAGGCTTTAAATTCCGAACAGTTCGGGACTTTTGGAGCACAGGACTCCACAATTAATACAGTGTGCCTGACCGCAACTACAGCCTACTAGAGGCATTTAACGACAATGCATTATTTTTGATTGAACACTCGACCTTACTAAAAGGGGATATTTTATCTGCATCACATTGGAACACAAGTCCCAGCGAACCTTGCTCGACGGTGCACTTAGCACACGCCCACTGGGTTGCTTGTTTTAATAAAGGTCAGCAATATAAAGGGTGCAGCATCGAGTGTCCTTCATAGCAGCCCATGAGGAAGGGGTGGTTCCTGAAGCAGCGTTGGGCGTTTTAAAGATGTGTGAAGCAGAAAGGCATGCTGAGCTAGAAGCCCGGAGGGCAGAGGACTGTCGAGTGCTTCTCAAATGCTTTGGGCATTTTGTTGATTCATATTGCTACACGGCGGCCCGGCCGTGGAGAAGGCACCATCGCCTGCTGATACTAGGATGGTTTTGTAAGCAGAACGAGGCTTTAAATTCCGAACAGTTCGGGACTTTTGGAGCACAGGACCCTACAATTAATACAGCGTGCCTGACCGCAACACAGCATACTAGAGGCATTTAACGACAATGCATTATTTTTGATTGAACACTCGACCTTACTAAAAGGGGATATTTTATCTGCATCACATTGGACCACAAGTCCCAGCGAACCTTGCTCGACGGTGCACTTAGCACACGCCCACTGGGGGGCTTGTTTTAATAAAAGGTCAGCAATATAAAGGGTGCAGCATCGAGTGTCCTTCATAGCAGCCCATGAGGAAGGGGGTGGTTCCCTGAAACGCGTCGGGCGTTTTAAAGATGTGTGAAGCGGAAAGGCATGCTGAGCTAGAAGCCCGGAGGGCAGAGGACTATCGAGTGCTTCTCGTATGCTTTGGGCATTTTGTTGATTCATATATATATATATATATATATATATATTCTAAAAAGAGGTTGCCGCTCCGGTGGAACGCACTCGCCGGAGGTCTGGCCAAAAACAGGGCTGCTCACTCAGGACATCTCCCCACATGTGCGCCGCCTACGCGTTTCGGGATACCTCCCTTCCTCTGGGCAGCATTCGCACAAAATGAAAGGCACCAGCAAGTTATAAGGAAGTCCCATCTTTATTTTGCATGGTAAACCCCGATATGAATCAGGTGAGTGAAACTGTGGCATGATGGGACTTGGAGTCCTGTTTTACATATCCAAGTGGATGCTGGCTTCCAGATTGTGAAATAAAATATCCTCGTGGGACAAACAATGTTCAAAGTGCCGCCCTGACAATACAAACGGCCCCTCCAGCTCCGCTGTGCTTGGTAAGTCCATTGCTGCGGACCCACTCGGGTCTCGTGGTGGTGCGAAGCCGTGGCCTGGGCTTGGCCACACATATTCTAAAAAGAGGTTGCCGCTCCGGTGGAACGCACTCGCCGGAGGTCTGGCCAAAAACAGGGCTGCTCACTCAGGACATCTCCCCACATGTGCGCCGCCTACGCGTTTCGGGATACCTCCCTTCCTCTGGGCAGCATTCACACAAAATGAAAGGCACCAGCAAGTTATAAGGAAGTCCCATCTTTATTTTGCATGGTAAACCCCGATATGAATCAGGTGAGTGAAACTGTGGCATGATGGGACTTGGAGTCCTGTTTTACATATCCAAGTGGATGCTGGCTTCCAGATTGTGAAATAAAATATCCTCGTGGGACAAACAATGTTCAAAGTGCCGCCCTGACAATACAAACGGCCCCTCCAGCTCCGCTGTGCTTGGTAAGTCCATTGCTGCGGACCCACTCGGGTCTCGTGGTGGTGCGAAGCCGTGGCCTGGGCTTGGCCACACATATTCTAAAAAGAGGTTGCCGCTCCGGTGGAACGCACTCGCCGGAGGTCTGGCCAAAAACAGGGCTGCTCTCTCAGGACATCTCCCCACATGTGCGCCGCCTACGCGTTTCGGGATACCTCCCTTCCTCTGGGCAGCATTCGCACAAAATGAAAGGCACCAGCAAGTTATAAGGAAGTCCCATCTTTATTTTGCATGGTAAACCCCGATATGAATCAGGTGAGTGAAACTGTGGCATGATGGGACTTGGAGTCCTGTTTTACATATCCAAGTGGATGCTGGCTTCCAGATTGTGAAATAAAATATCCTCGTGGGACAAACAATGTTCAAAGTGCCGCCCTGACAATACAAACGGCCCCTCCAGCTCCGCTGTGCTTGGTAAGTCCATTGCTGCGGACCCACTCGGGTCTCGTGGTGGTGCGAAGCCGTGGCCTGGGCTTGGCCACACATATTCTAAAAAGAGGTTGCCGCTCCGGTGGAACGCACTCGCCGGAGGTCTGGCCAAAAACAGGGCTGCTCACTCAGGACATCTCCCCACATGTGCGCCGCCTACGCGTTTCGGGATACCTCCCTTCCTCTGGGCAGCATTCGCACAAAATGAAAGGCACCAGCAAGTTATAAGGAAGTCCCATCTTTATTTTGCATGGTAAACCCCGATATGAATCAGGTGAGTGAAACTGTGGCATGATGGGACTTGGAGTCCTGTTTTACATATCCAAGTGGATGCTGGCTTCCAGATTGTGAAATAAAATATCCTCGTGGGACAAACAATGTTCAAAGTGCCGCCCTGACAATACAAGCGGCCCCTCCAGCTCCGCTGTGCTTGGTAAGTCCATTGCTGCGGACCCACTCGGGTCTCGTGGTGGTGCGAAGCCGTGGCCTGGGCTTGGCCACACATATTCTAAAAAGAGGTTGCCGCTCCGGTGGAACGCACTCGCCGGAGGTCTGGCCAAAAACAGGGCTGCTCACTCAGGACATCTCCCCACATGTGCGCCGCCTACGCGTTTCGGGATACCTCCCTTCCTCTGGGCAGCATTCGCACAAAATGAAAGGCACCAGCAAGTTATAAGGAAGTCCCATCTTTATTTTGCATGGTAAACCCCGATATGAATCAGGTGAGTGAAACTGTGGCATGATGGGACTTGGAGTCCTGTTTTACATATCCAAGTGGATGCTGGCTTCCAGATTGTGAAATAAAATATCCTCGTGGGACAAACAATGTTCAAAGTGCCGCCCTGACAATACAAACGGCCCCTCCAGCTCCGCTGTGCTTGGTAAGTCCATTGCTGCGGACCCACTCGGGTCTCGTGGTGGTGCGAAGCCGTGGCCTGGGCTTGGCCACACATATTCTAAAAAGAGGTTGCCGCTCCGGTGGAACGCACTCGCCGGAGGTCTGGCCAAAAACAGGGCTGCTCACTCAGGACATCTCCCCACATGTGCGCCGCCTACGCGTTTCGGGATACCTCCCTTCCTCTGGGCAGCATTCGCACAAAATGAAAGGCACCAGCAAGTTATAAGGAAGTCCCATCTTTATTTTGCATGGTAAACCCCGATATGAATCAGGTGAGTGAAACTGTGGCATGATGGGACTTGGAGTCCTGTTTTACATATCCAAGTGGATGCTGGCTTCCAGATTGTGAAATAAAATATCCTCGTGGGACAAACAATGTTCAAAGTGCCGCCCTGACAATACAAACGGCCCCTCCAGCTCCGCTGTGCTTGGTAAGTCCATTGCTGCGGACCCACTCGGGTCTCGTGGTGGTGCGAAGCCGTGGCCTGGGCTTGGCCACACATATTCTAAAAAGAGGTTGCCGCTCCGGTGGAACGCACTCGCCGGAGGTCTGGCCAAAAACAGGGCTGCTCACTCAGGACATCTCCCCACATGTGCGCCGCCTACGCGTTTCGAATACCTCCCTTCCTCTGGGCAGCATTCGCACAAAATGAAAGGCACCAGCAAGTTATAAGGAAGTCCCATCTTTATTTTGCATGGTAAACCCCGATATGAATCAGGTGAGTGAAACTGTGGCATGATGGGACTTGGAGTCCTGTTTTACATATCCAAGTGGATGCTGGCTTCCAGATTGTGAAATAAAATATCCTCGTGGGACAAACAATGTTCAAAGTGCCGCCCTGACAATACAAACGGCCCCTCCAGCTCCGCTGTGCTTGGTAAGTCCATTGCTGCGGACCCACTCGGGTCTCGTGGTGGTGCGAAGCCGTGGCCTGGGCTTGGCCACACATATTCTAAAAAGAGGTTGCCGCTCCGGTGGAACGCACTCGCCGGAGGTCTGGCCAAAAACAGGGCTGCTCACTCAGGACATCTCCCCACATGTGCGCCGCCTACGCGTTTCGGGATACCTCCCTTCCTCTGGGCAGCATTCGCACAAAATGAAAGGCACCAGCAAGTTATAAGGAAGTCCCATCTTTATTTTACATGGTAAACCCCGATATGCAAAATAAAGATGGGACTTCCTTATACTTGCTGGTGCCTCATTCTGTGCGATGCTACCTGCAGAGGAGAGCTATCCCAGCGCGTAGGCGTGCAGTGTCTGGGTGAGCAGCCCTGTTTGGCCGGACCTCGGCGAGTGCGTTCACCGATGCGGCAACCTCTTTTAGGAATATGTGGCCAAGCGCAGACCACGGCACCACCACGAGACCGGTGAGTCGCGGCAATGGACTTACCAGAACAGCGGGCTGGAGAGCCGTTCTAGTGTCGGGGCGCACTTTGAACATTGTTTGTCCCACGAAGATATTTTATTTCTGCAATCTGGAAGCCAGCATCCCTGGATATGTAAAGCAGGACTCCAAGTCCCATCATGCGCAGTTCACTCACCTGATTCATATCGGAGTTTACCATGCAAAATAAGATGGGACTTCCCATAACTTGCTGGTGCCTCATTTTGTGCGAATGCTGCCCAGAGGAAGGTATCCGAGCGGCGTGGCGGCTGTATGTGGAGATGTCATGGTGAGCGCCTGTTTTGGCCAGACCTCGGGCGTCAAGCCTCTTTTAGAGTATGTGTGTGAAGCCAGGCTGCGACTACGCACCACGCAGACCAGTGAGTCACGGCAATGACACCGCAGCGAGCTGGAGATCGTGCTGATTGTCAGGGACTGTGCAGACATTGTTTGTCCCACGGGATATTTCATTTCTGATCTGGAAGCCAGCATCCACTGGATATGTAGGCAGGACTCCAAGTCCCATCGTACTGCAGTTTCACTCACCTGATTCATATCGGGGTTACCATGCAAAATAAGATGGGACTTCCTAACTTGCTGGTGCCTTCATTTGTGCGAATGCTGCCAGAGGAGGTATCCCGAAGCGCGTAGGCGACGGGAGATGTCCTGAGTGAGCAGCCCTGTTTTGGCCGGACCTCGGCGAGGCGTTCCGCCGAGCGACGGCCTCTTTTAGAGTATGTGTGTAAGCCCAGGCGCCGCACCACCTGCGAGACCAGTGGGTCGCGGCAATGGACTTACCAAGCGCAGCGAGCTGGAGGCACTGTTGTCAGGCGCACTGAGCATGTTTGTCCCACGGAGATATTTTGCTCGCAATCTGGAAGCCAGCATCCCTGAATAGAACAGGACTCCAGAGTCCCATCATCGCAGTTTCACTCACCTGATTCATATCGGGGTTTACCATGCAAAATAAGATGGGACTTCACTTGCTGGTGCCTTCATTTGTGCGAATGCTGCTGGAAGGAGGTATCCGAAGCAGCGTAGCGGCGTGTGGGAGATGTCACTGAGTGAGCAGCCCTGTTTGGCGGACCTCGGCGAGTGCGTTCACCGGCGGCAGCCTCTTTTAGAATATGTGGCAAGCCAGGCCAGGCTGCACCACCTGCGAGACGAGTGGGTCGCAGCATGGACTCCAAGCACAGCGAGCTGGAGGCCGTTTGTGTGTCGGGCGACACTGCATTGTTTGTCCACGAGATATTTTATTTCACGATCTGGAAGCCAGCATCCACTTGAATATGAAACAGGACTCCAAGTCCCATCATGCACAGTTTCACTACTGATTCATATCGGGGTTTACCATGCAAAATAAAGATGGGACTTCACCTATAACTTGCTGGTGCCTTTCATTTTGTGCGAATGCTGCCAGAAAGGAGGTATCCGCAGCGTGGCGGCGCATGTGAGATGTCTGGTGAGCAGCCCTGTTTTTGGCCAGACCTCCGGCAGTGCGTTCCACAGGCAGCACCTCTTTTTAGAAATATATATATATATATATATCCAGTCAGCTTTTCGCTTACACTCCAAGCCTCTTTGCGGCGGCGGGCCGTGGCGGGCTAGCGAAACCCCAAATATCCATACTCCATTGTGAAAATGAAAAAACAATGATCCACGGCACCCATTAGCTTTAGCAGAGATTTATTTCGGCAAATGCACGACTCAACGCGTTTCAGAGACAAAGTCTCCTTGCTCACGAGTGTTGAGGTTGCAGCTTAATGTGATTTAAATAAACAAACATTGTCTTGCATGTGACCACAAAGGACAGTGTAAACAGACTTCCGCTTTAACCACATATGCTTTTTGTACTTGATACAATATTACTTCATATTGCTTCAGAGGTAATGCAAAGAAAGTACACATTTTCTTAAACGTAAAACGAGTGTGAGATAAACTATAACAATAAGAATGGGAAAAATTATTTCAAAAAATATTTCAAAAAGATGAGTGCTTTTTCTCAATTCTACTGTCCAAAACTTTATCGTTCACATTTTCTGGTCAAAGCAGAACAGAGCTGCTAATAAACAGAGATGGCGCTGTCTTGAAAGACTACTAAACGCCTATTTAGCCACAGTGGGCACACATCCTTATTCTGCTTATATCCATAGGCAAATGCGCAAACATATTTACAGCCTAATCACAGACTGGTTTGTACATATTTTAAATATTCCTTTTGTACTGGACAAAATTTCCTAGTCTCAAGCGACTGTTATGCACCCATTCTGCCCCAGTGGGCACAAATCTTATTATGGCAAAAATACCATAATCAAAGCGCAATTTTAACCTAACAGCCAAAAAGGTGAACTCCCAGTTCATGGTTCAGACAATCACAAAAAGACCCATATTTGAACTGAAATTCATGCCAGATATTCGTTGCTCCATTTACTTTCCACTCGTTTACCAAATATATCTTGTGCAGGAAATCTGTAAAAACACACAACAAACAAAATATTAACTCTACAATTAAAAAGTGAATTAAAATCATGCTACAAAAAACAATTTTAGCATACACAGCAATTGAGGAAAGGCTATAGAAAAAGGTTTCAATACTGTTTGATACTGATGTCTTACAACTGTGTGGCTATTTTAACATTAGGGGTCTCTGTGTGACAGACTACCCCAAGTGTACTGATAATTCTTCATCAATGTTGTGCCCCAATGGTTGTGTCGTATGATATTCAATAATCATTTTCGACTCCAGACGTCTTAACTCAAGAACTCTATCTCCTCCCCTTTCTCTTACAGGAATGGTATCCAGAACACAAAAGGATAAAAGGTTAGCATTCTGGTTGTGTGATAGTTTGAAGTGTTTAGCTATTGGATACTGTTTATCCTCCTTCTTAATTGCCCTTAGATGTTCCAAAATTCTTTTTTAGCTGGATGAATGGTACTTCCAATATAATATTTTTCACACGGGCATTTCAGGGCATATACTGCATAGTCTGTATTGCATGAGACGTGTCTGGTAATTACAAAGGGTTTGAGATTCAAAGAGAGTTTGACTTGTTTGCAATTTGTACTATATTTACAGGCTTTACAGTTGTTGCATGTAAAGAACCCTTGTATCTGATTACCCTGGACTTTATAAGATGAGCCTGTCGTCGCTCGACACACAATATCTTTGAGGGATTCAGCCTTCCTGTATGTAACCTGTGGGTAACTTTCAACCACTGATGATATATCTTTATCTGTTGTTAAAACCTTCCAGAATTTGTTCAAACATTTTCTAACTTCATGTGCTTGGTTTGAGTAAGTAGTGATAAACCTGATCTTATTTTCATTGTTGGTCTTCACTGATTCAGTCGTTTTGACTTTCAGAAGCTCACTCCTATCTCTCTTTTCAACTTCTACACAGGCCTTGTCAATAACACTCTGAGTATATCCCCTTTCAAGAAATCTTTTGGTCATGATTTTCTTTTCAATTTCAAAACCTTCTATGCTACTGCAATTCCTTTTAGCTCGTAGCAGTTCACCTAGGGAATACTACATATTAGATTCCTGGGGTGGCAGCTGTCAGCATGGAGCAGGCTGTTTCCAGCCATCTCTTTTCTAAACAGATAGCTCTCCAAATGATTCCCTACGACCTGTAATCTCAAGTCTAGAAAGTTGATGGTTTCCTTATTGAACTGGCTACTGAATTTTAAATTTAACGTATTGTCATTTAGTGTTTCGACAAAAGCATTAGCTTGTTCTCTACTTCCTTTCCAAACACAAAAGATGTCATCAATGTATCTTACCCATGTGATGACATGTTCTTCAAAAATAGATAGTTTGCTGACCACCTGCTCCTCCCACCAGCCCAGGTATAACCCCGCAAAGCTGGGGGCGAAGCAGGTCCCCATTACAGTTCCAAGAATCTGGCGGTAAATTAGTTTGTCAAAAGAAAAAAATTCTGCGTTAAGCATGTATACATCATATCAATAATCATTTCTGTATGGAACAGATAAGATATAGATCGGTTCCTGAGAAAATGACGGCAGGCTTTGATCCCCGCCTCATGGGGGATACAGGTATAAATGCTGGTGACATCCAGACTCATTAGTAAAAATGTTCTTCCCATTCTATTTGATCAATCACTCTTAAAAAATCACTTGTGTCTTTGATAAAAGACGGCAATCCTTGAACTAGTGGTTGCAAATAAAAATCAACATTTCTCGATGTGTTCTCTAGACAACTGCCACGTGAGGACACAATTGGTCTACCTGGAGGATTGGTACTATTTTTATGCAGTTTTGGAAGTAGGTATAGGGCTGGGAGTTTAGGACATTTGCATTTCAAGAATTCATATTCTTCCCACTCAAGCAATCCTCGCTCCCTCCACTCTCCCAACTGCTCTTGATATTTCCTATTGGCTAGTTCATACTTAGTTCTCGTGGTGGTCTCATCATTTTCCCTATCCTCAAGTTGGCGATATCCTTCTTTGAGGTACATATCTTTAGACATTACCACCACGTTGCCACCTTTATCGGATTTTTAACAACTATGTTCGTGTCATTCTTGATGGACTGGATGGCTTCATAGTAATTGTTACTGATATTTTGTCTACCCCAATATTTCTTTTTGCGTACTTTGTTTAACTCAAGTGTGACTCCTTTTCAAACACATCGATTGCATCATTGATGATTTGAGGGAGAAAAGGGGATTTCGGTTTAAAACCACTATTGTGACACAGATCTAATTTAATATTGTCATTGATCAGGTTAAGATATGGGTCATCAATGAACTCACTACCACCCTCTAGTTCATTCATGTTATGTAATAGTTCAATATCACCAATCATTATATTACTCGGTATGTGCTGTATATTAACATTGGGATCAAAACCTTTCGTTGCAAACCATTTTCTCAGCCTGAGTTTGCGGGTAAATTGGAACAAGTCTATACGACTTTGAGTGTAATTGAAACTGGTAGTAGGACAAAAAGAAAGGCCCAGAGAGAGAACCTCAATCTCCAATGGGCTAAGGTACCAACCTGACAGGTTGATAACTGTTCTTTTGTCTTTCATTTTCGGTTTTGTTGGCCCCTTGTTCGGCTTCCCACTGGGCTGTCTACATCTCTTCGTGATGTTGCGGGAGCTTTTCCGTCTCCTCTCCCGCCTCGTCCTCGTCCTCTGTAACCGACGGCACTCTGTTTTTGTTGGGTTACCATTCTTCCCTGTGCCATGAGTGAAAACTCGTTTAAAATTTTGTCTTTTGTTCCCAAATTCTCAGAGATGACTGACACATCACTTTCGTAATTATCGCTGTCGCCAGTTTCACTTTGATCTCCAGTTTTTCCACATCAGATCCTGACGTAACTATTTTAACTTTCTTCAAAATGGGTTTGCCAATTCCTTTTTGTATTTGGTTCGAAGATGATCATATCTTTCGAAAAAGTCAATATTTGGCCTTTGTCGTAATCGACTTGATCTCTACAAAACTTTCGTTGTTTTTTGGCCTTTATATCTTCTTCAATCTTTTCCAGTTTAGTTTCCATTTTACTCATATCCGATTGAAATTCATCAGGTGTACACAAGGTTTTCAGTTGTGTTATCAAATCTTCAATTTCGATAGCCAGCCTGTCACAGTCCTTCCTGGCATATTTAACAAGCAACCCCAACATGATTGTAGAACAGTTATGACTGTTACCTGCCCACTCCTCCACTAGCTCGGGGTCCGGGTTGTTGAATGTTGGAGTGATAAAGATCCTTAGACCACGTGGGACCCTTCCCACGTCTATGTATTTTTGCAGTGTAGTAGCCTCCCACCACTTTGTTTGTTCGGATTTGAGGGCTCTCCATAGGGTATCCCACAATTGTTTTTTGTTCTTAGTAACAGTTTCTGTGACTACTGCACCCAATTGTTCAGTATCTTCATTGGCCTGACCGGCTTCAAACATTCGTATAGCCGCCTCACTGCGCTTTGCATTCCTCTGCATTGCCATTGTATCACCACAAAAATACAAACGCTAATCTAGCGTCTCTGCTTAAAGCGGTCTTAGACTGGAAATATGTTTTTCTCAATCTCAAGACTCCGTCTGCCCTCGCTCTGGAAAAATGCTTGTAAGGAACCAAAAGGAAAAATGGTACAGCTACGCTTACCCGTGTGTTGGTCGCCTCTGTCTCAGAGTATTCAGGCGGTTTTGCTTCTCTTGCATGGAGGGCCGTAGCGGCTAGTTCCAAACCGGCAGACATCCATACTCCATCGCAGAGCAGGCATGAGTGTAGTTACAAAGCTGATCTAGATCAGCTTTGTAACTACACTCATGCCTGCTCTGCGATGGAGTATGGATGTTTGCCGGTTTGGAACTAGCCGCTACGGCCCTCCATCGCAAAGAGGCAAAAACCGCCTGAATACTCTGAGACAGAGGCGACCAACACACGGGTAAGCGTAGCCGTACCATTTTTCCTTTTGGTTCCTTACAAGCATTTTTCCAGAGCGAGGGCAGACGGAGTCTTGAGATTGAGAAAAACATATTTCCAGTCTAAGACCGCTTTAAGCAGAGACGCTAGATTAGCGTTTGTATTTTTGTGGTGATACAATGGCAATGCAGAGGAATGCAAAGCGCAGTGAGGCGGCTATACGAATGTTTGAAGCCGGTCAGGCCAATGAAGATACTGAACAATTGGGTGCAGTAGTCACAGAAACTGTTACTAAGAACAAAAAACAATTGTGGGATACCCTATGGAGAGCCCTCAAATCCGAACAAACAAAGTGGTGGGAGGCTACTACACTGCAAAAATACATAGACGTGGGAAGGGTCCCACGTGGTCTAAGGATCTTTATCACTCCAACATTCAACAACCCGGACCCCGAGCTAGTGGAGGAGTGGGCAGGTAACAGTCATAACTGTTCTACAATCATGTTGGGGTTGCTTGTTAAATATGCCAGGAAGGACTGTGACAGGCTGGCTATCGAAATTGAAGATTTGATAACACAACTGAAAACCTTGTGTACACCTGATGAATTTCAATCGGATATGAGTAAAATGGAAACTAAACTGGAAAAGATTGAAGAAGATATAAAGGCCAAAAAACAACGAAAGTTTTGTAGAGATCAAGTCGATTACGACAAAGGCCAAATATTGACTTTTTCGAAAGATATGATCATCTTCGAACCAAATACAAAAAGGAATTGGCAAACCCATTTTGAAGAAAGTTAAAATAGTTACGTCAGGATCTGATGTGGAAAAACTGGAGATCAAAGTGAAACTGGCGACAGCGATAATTACGAAAGTGATGTGTCAGTCATCTCTGAGAATTTGGGAACAAAAGACAAAATTTTAAACGAGTTTTCACTCATGGCACAGGGAAGAATGGTAACCCAACAAAAACAGAGTGCCGTCGGTTACAGAGGACGAGGACGAGGCGGGAGAGGAGACGGAAAAGCTCCCGCAACATCACGAAGAGATGTAGACAGCCCAGTGGGAAGCCGAACAAGGGGCCAACAAAACCGAAAATGAAAGACAAAAGAACAGTTATCAACCTGTCAGGTTGGTACCTTAGCCCATTGGAGATTGAGGTTCTCTCTCTGGGCCTTTCTTTTTGTCCTACTACCAGTTTCAATTACACTCAAAGTCGTATAGACTTGTTCCAATTTACCCGCAAACTCAGGCTGAGAAAATGGTTTGCAACGAAAGGTTTTGATCCCAATGTTAATATACAGCACATACCGAGTAATATAATGATTGGTGATATTGAACTATTACATAACATGAATGAACTAGAGGGTGGTAGTGAGTTCATTGATGACCCATATCTTAACCTGATCAATGACAATATTAAATTAGATCTGTGTCACAATAGTGGTTTTAAACCGAAATCCCCTTTTCTCCCTCAAATCATCAATGATGCAATCGATGTGTTTGAAAAGGAGTCACACTTGAGTTAAACAAAGTACGCAAAAAGAAATATTGGGGTAGACAAAATATCAGTAACAATTACTATGAAGCCATCCAGTCCATCAAGAATGACACGAACATAGTTGTTAAAAATCCGATAAAGGTGGCAACGTGGTGGTAATGTCTAAAGATATGTACCTCAAAGAAGGATATCGCCAACTTGAGGATAGGGAAAATGATGAGACCACCACGAGAACTAAGTATGAACTAGCCAATAGGAAATATCAAGAGCAGTTGGGAGAGTGGAGGGAGCGAGGATTGCTTGAGTGGGAAGAATATGAATTCTTGAAATGCAAATGTCCTAAACTCCCAGCCCTATACCTACTTCCAAAACTGCATAAAAATAGTACCAATCCTCCAGGTAGACCAATTGTGTCCTCACGTGGCAGTTGTCTAGAGAACACATCGAGAAATGTTGATTTTTATTTGCAACCACTAGTTCAAGGATTGCCGTCTTTTATCAAAGACACAAGTGATTTTTTAAGAGTGATTGATCAAATAGAATGGGAAGAACATTTTTACTAATGAGTCTGGATGTCACCAGCATTTATACCTGTATCCCCCATGAGGCGGGGATCAAAGCCTGCCGTCATTTTCTCAGGAACCGATCTATATCTTATTTGTTCCATACAGAAATGATTATTGATATGATGTATACATGCTTAACGCTGAATTTTTTTCTTTTTGACAAACTAATTTACCGCCAGATTCTTGGAACTGCAATGGGGACCTGCTTCGCCCCCAGCTTTGCGGGGTTATACCTGGGCTGGTGGGAGGAGCAGGTGGTCAGCAAACTATCTATTTTTGAAGAACATGTCATCACATGGGTAAGATACATTGATGACATCTTTTGTGTTTGGAAAGGAAGTAGAGAACAAGCTAATGCTTTTGTCGAAACACTAAATGACAATACGTTAAATTTAAAATTCAGTAGCCAGTTCAATAAGGAAACCATCAACTTTCTAGACTTGAGATTACAGGTCGTAGGGAATCATTTGGAGAGCTATCTGTTTAGAAAAGAGATGGCTGGAAACAGCCTGCTCCATGCTGACAGCTGCCACCCCAGGAATCTAATATGTAGTATTCCCTAGGTGAACTGCTACGAGCTAAAAGGAATTGCAGTAGCATAGAAGGTTTTGAAATTGAAAAGAAAATCATGACCAAAAGATTTCTTGAAAGGGGATATACTCAGAGTGTTATTGACAAGGCCTGTGTAGAAGTTGAAAAGAGAGATAGGAGTGAGCTTCTGAAAGTCAAAACGACTGAATCAGTGAAGACCAACAATGAAAATAAGATCAGGTTTATCACTACTTACTCAAACCAAGCACATGAAGTTAGAAAATGTTTGAACAAATTCTGGAAGGTTTTAACAACAGATAAAGATATATCATCAGTGGTTGAAAGTTACCCACAGGTTACATACAGGAAGGCTGAATCCCTCAAAGATATTGTGTGTCGAGCGACGACAGGCTCATCTTATAAAGTCCAGGGTAATCAGATACAAGGGTTCTTTACATGCAACAACTGTAAAGCCTGTAAATATAGTACAAATTGCAAACAAGTCAAACTCTCTTTGAATCTCAAACCCTTTGTAATTACCAGACACGTCTCATGCAATACAGACTATGCAGTATATGCCCTGAAATGCCCGTGTGAAAAATATTATATTGGAAGTACCATTCATCCAGCTAAAAAAGAATTTTGGAACATCTAAGGGCAATTAAGAAGGAGGATAAACAGTATCCAATAGCTAAACACTTCAAACTATCACACAACCAGAATGCTAACCTTTTATCCTTTTGTGTTCTGGATACCATTCCTGTAAGAGAAAGGGGAGGAGATAGAGTTCTTGAGTTAAGACGTCTGGAGTCGAAAATGATTATTGAATATCATACGACACAACCATTGGGGCACAACATTGATGAAGAATTATCAGTACACTTGGGGTAGTCTGTCACACAGAGACCCCTAATGTTAAAATAGCCACACAGTTGTAAGACATCAGTATCAAACAGTATTGAAACCTTTTTCTATAGCCTTTCCTCAATTGCTGTGTATGCTAAAATTGTTTTTTGTAGCATGATTTTAATTCACTTTTTAATTGTAGAGTTAATATTTTGTTTGTTGTGTGTTTTTACAGATTTCCTGCACAAGATATATTTGGTAAACGAGTGGAAAGTAAATGGAGCAACGAATATCTGGCATGAATTTCAGTTCAAATATGGGTCTTTTTGTGATTGTCTGAACCATGAACTGGGAGTTCACCTTTTTGGCTGTTAGGTTAAAATTGCGCTTTGATTATGGTATTTTTGCCATAATAAGATTTGTGCCCACTGGGGCAGAATGGGTGCATAACAGTCGCTTGAGACTAGGAAATTTTGTCCAGTACAAAAGGAATATTTAAAATATGTACAAACCAGTCTGTGATTAGGCTGTAAATATGTTTGCGCATTTGCCTATGGATATAAGCAGAATAAGGATGTGTGCCCACTGTGGCTAAATAGGCGTTTAGTAGTCTTTCAAGACAGCGCCATCTCTGTTTATTAGCAGCTCTGTTCTGCTTTGACCAGAAAATGTGAACGATAAAGTTTTGGACAGTAGAATTGAGAAAAAGCACTCATCTTTTTGAAATATTTTTTGAAATAATTTTTCCCATTCTCATTGTTATAGTTTATCTCACACTCGTTTTACGTTTAAGAAAATGTGTACTTTCTTTGCATTACCTCTGAAGCAATATGAAGTAATATTGTATCAAGTACAAAAAGCATATGTGGTTAAAGCGGAAGTCTGTTTACACTGTCCTTTGTGGTCACATGCAAGACAATGTTTGTTTATTTAAATCACATTAAGCTGCAACCTCAACACTCGTGAGCAAGGAGACTTTGTCTCTGAAACGCGTTGAGTCGTGCATTTGCCGAAATAAATCTCTGCTAAAGCTAATGGGTGCCGTGGATCATTGTTTTTTCATTTTCACAATGGAGTATGGATATTTGGGGTTTCGCTAGCCCGCCACGGCCCGCCGCCGCAAAGAGGCTTGGAGTGTAAGCGAAAAGCTGACTGGATATATATATATATATATATTTCTAAAAGAGGTGCTGCCTGTGGAACGCACTGCCGGAGGTCTGGCCAAAAACAGGGCTGCTCACCAGACATCTCCCACATGCGCGCCACGCTGTGATACCTCCTCTTCTGGCAGCATTCGCACAAAATGAAAGGCACCAGCAAGTTATAGGAAGTCCCATCTTTATTTTGCATGGTAACCCCGATATGAATCAGTAGTGAAACTGTGGCATGATGGGACTTGGAGTCCTGTTTCATATTCAAGTGGATGCTGGCTTCCAGATCGTGAAATAAATATCTCGTGGGACAAACAATGTCGTACGCCCGACACATAAACGGCCTCCAGCTCGCTGCGCTAGGTCCATGCTGCGACCCACTCGGTCTCGGCAGGTGGCCGCGGCCCAGGCTTGCCACACATATTCTAAAAGAGGCCGCGCCGGTGAACGCACTCGCCGAGGTCCAGCCAAACAGGGCTGCTCACTCGTGACACTCCACGCATGGCCGCTACGCTGCTTCGGATACCTCCTTCCAGCAGCATTCGCACACAATGCAAGGCACCAGCAAGTGAAGTCCCATCTTATTTTGCATGGTAAACCCCGATATGAATCAGGTGAGTGAAACTGTGCATGATGGGACTCTGGAGTCCTGTTCTATTCAAGGGATGCTGGCTTCCAGATTGCGAGATCAAAATACTCCGTGGGACAAACATGCAGTGACGCCTGACAGCAATGGCCTCCAGCTCGCTGCGCTTGGTAAGTCCATTGCCGCGACCCACTGGTCTCGCAGGTGGTCGCGCGGCCTGGCTTCACCACATATTCTAAAAGAGGCCGTCGCTCGGCGGAACGCCTCGCCGAGGTCCGGCCAAAACAGGGCTGCTCACTCAGGACATCTCCTGCAGCGCCTACGCGTTCGGATACCTCCTGGGCAGCATTCGCACAAATGAAGGCACCAGCAAGTTAGGAAGTCCCATCTTATTTTGCATGGTAACCCCGATATGAATCAGGTGAGTGAAACTGTAGCATGATGGGACTTGGAGTCCTGCCTTACATATCCAGTGGATGCTGGCTTCCAGATTGTGAAATACAATATCCGTGGGACAAACAATGTCAGTGCGCACCTGACAATCAGCGACTCTCCAGCTCGCTGCGCTTGATGTCTCACTGCGATCCACCGTTCGGTGGTGCGAGTCTGCGGCCTGGCCACACACATACTCTAAAAAGAGGCTCTGACGTCGCCGAGGTCTGGCCAAAACAGGCGCTCACCAGACATCTCCCACATGCACGCCTACGCCGCTTCGGATACCTCCTCTCTGAGCAGCATTCGCACAAAATGAGGCACCAGCAAGTTATGAGTGAAGTCCCATCTTATTTGCATGGTAAACTCCGATATGAATCAGGTGAGTGAACTGCGCATGATGGGACTTGGAGTCCTGCTTTACATATCCAGGGATGCTGGCTTCCAGATTGCGAAATAAAATACTTCGCGGGACAAACAATGCTCAAAGTGCGCCCCGACACATGAAACGGCTCTCCAGCCCGCTGTTCTGGTAAGTCCATTGCCGCGACCACTCGGTCTCGCAGTGGTGCGAAGCCGTGGTCTGCTTGGCCACACATTGCTCTAAAAGAGGTTGCCGCATCGTGGAACTGCCGGAGTCTGGCCAAAACAGGGCTGCTCACTCAGACACTCACATGCGCGCTGCCGCGGATGCTCTCCTCTTCAGGTAGCATTCGCACAGAATGAGGCACCAGCAAGTTAGAGGGAAGTCCCATCTTTATTTTGCATATCGGGGTTTACCATGTAAAATAAAGATGGGACTTCCTTATAACTTGCTGGTGCCTTTCATTTTGTGCGAATGCTGCCCAGAGGAAGGGAGGTATCCCGAAACGCGTAGGCGGCGCACATGTGGGGAGATGTCCTGAGTGAGCAGCCCTGTTTTTGGCCAGACCTCCGGCGAGTGCGTTCCACCGGAGCGGCAACCTCTTTTTAGAATATGTGTGGCCAAGCCCAGGCCACGGCTCGCACCACCACGAGACCCGAGTGGGTCCGCAGCAATGGACTTACCAAGCACAGCGGAGCTGGAGGGGCCGTTTGTATTGTCAGGGCGGCACTTTGAACATTGTTTGTCCCACGAGGATATTTTATTTCACAATCTGGAAGCCAGCATCCACTTGGATATGTAAAACAGGACTCCAAGTCCCATCATGCCACAGTTTCACTCACCTGATTCATATCGGGGTTTACCATGCAAAATAAAGATGGGACTTCCTTATAACTTGCTGGTGCCTTTCATTTTGTGCGAATGCTGCCCAGAGGAAGGGAGGTATTCGAAACGCGTAGGCGGCGCACATGTGGGGAGATGTCCTGAGTGAGCAGCCCTGTTTTTGGCCAGACCTCCGGCGAGTGCGTTCCACCGGAGCGGCAACCTCTTTTTAGAATATGTGTGGCCAAGCCCAGGCCACGGCTTCGCACCACCACGAGACCCGAGTGGGTCCGCAGCAATGGACTTACCAAGCACAGCGGAGCTGGAGGGGCCGTTTGTATTGTCAGGGCGGCACTTTGAACATTGTTTGTCCCACGAGGATATTTTATTTCACAATCTGGAAGCCAGCATCCACTTGGATATGTAAAACAGGACTCCAAGTCCCATCATGCCACAGTTTCACTCACCTGATTCATATCGGGGTTTACCATGCAAAATAAAGATGGGACTTCCTTATAACTTGCTGGTGCCTTTCATTTTGTGCGAATGCTGCCCAGAGGAAGGGAGGTATCCCGAAACGCGTAGGCGGCGCACATGTGGGGAGATGTCCTGAGTGAGCAGCCCTGTTTTTGGCCAGACCTCCGGCGAGTGCGTTCCACCGGAGCGGCAACCTCTTTTTAGAATATGTGTGGCCAAGCCCAGGCCACGGCTTCGCACCACCACGAGACCCGAGTGGGTCCGCAGCAATGGACTTACCAAGCACAGCGGAGCTGGAGGGGCCGTTTGTATTGTCAGGGCGGCACTTTGAACATTGTTTGTCCCACGAGGATATTTTATTTCACAATCTGGAAGCCAGCATCCACTTGGATATGTAAAACAGGACTCCAAGTCCCATCATGCCACAGTTTCACTCACCTGATTCATATCGGGGTTTACCATGCAAAATAAAGATGGGACTTCCTTATAACTTGCTGGTGCCTTTCATTTTGTGCGAATGCTGCCCAGAGGAAGGGAGGTATCCCGAAACGCGTAGGCGGCGCACATGTGGGGAGATGTCCTGAGTGAGCAGCCCTGTTTTTGGCCAGACCTCCGGCGAGTGCGTTCCACCGGAGCGGCAACCTCTTTTTAGAATATGTGTGGCCAAGCCCAGGCCACGGCTTCGCACCACCACGAGACCCGAGTGGGTCCGCAGCAATGGACTTACCAAGCACAGCGGAGCTGGAGGGGCCGCTTGTATTGTCAGGGCGGCACTTTGAACATTGTTTGTCCCACGAGGATATTTTATTTCACAATCTGGAAGCCAGCATCCACTTGGATATGTAAAACAGGACTCCAAGTCCCATCATGCCACAGTTTCACTCACCTGATTCATATCGGGGTTTACCATGCAAAATAAAGATGGGACTTCCTTATAACTTGCTGGTGCCTTTCATTTTGTGCGAATGCTGCCCAGAGGAAGGGAGGTATCCCGAAACGCGTAGGCGGCGCACATGTGGGAGATGTCCTGAGTGAGCAGCCCTGTTTTTGGCCAGACCTCCGGCGAGTGCGTTCCACCGGAGCGGCAACCTCTTTTTAGAATATGTGTGGCCAAGCCCAGGCCACGGCTTCGCACCACCACGAGACCCGAGTGGGTCCGCAGCAATGGACTTACCAAGCACAGCGGAGCTGGAGGGGCCGTTTGTATTGTCAGGGCGGCACTTTGAACATTGTTTGTCCCACGAGGATATTTTATTTCACAATCTGGAAGCCAGCATCCACTTGGATATGTAAAACAGGACTCCAAGTCCCATCATGCCACAGTTTCACTCACCTGATTCATATCGGGGTTTACCATGCAAAATAAAGATGGGACTTCCTTATAACTTGCTGGTGCCTTTCATTTTGTGCGAATGCTGCCCAGAGGAAGGGAGGTATCCCGAAACGCGTAGGCGGCGCACATGTGGGGAGATGTCCTGAGAGAGCAGCCCTGTTTTTGGCCAGACCTCCGGCGAGTGCGTTCCACCGGAGCGGCAACCTCTTTTTAGAATATGTGTGGCCAAGCCCAGGCCACGGCTTCGCACCACCACGAGACCCGAGTGGGTCCGCAGCAATGGACTTACCAAGCACAGCGGAGCTGGAGGGGCCGTTTGTATTGTCAGGGCGGCACTTTGAACATTGTTTGTCCCACGAGGATATTTTATTTCACAATCTGGAAGCCAGCATCCACTTGGATATGTAAAACAGGACTCCAAGTCCCATCATGCCACAGTTTCACTCACCTGATTCATATCGGGGTTTACCATGCAAAATAAAGATGGGACTTCCTTATAACTTGCTGGTGCCTTTCATTTTGTGTGAATGCTGCCCAGAGGAAGGGAGGTATCCCGAAACGCGTAGGCGGCGCACATGTGGGGAGATGTCCTGAGTGAGCAGCCCTGTTTTTGGCCAGACCTCCGGCGAGTGCGTTCCACCGGAGCGGCAACCTCTTTTTAGAATATGTGTGGCCAAGCCCAGGCCACGGCTTCGCACCACCACGAGACCCGAGTGGGTCCGCAGCAATGGACTTACCAAGCACAGCGGAGCTGGAGGGGCCGTTTGTATTGTCAGGGCGGCACTTTGAACATTGTTTGTCCCACGAGGATATTTTATTTCACAATCTGGAAGCCAGCATCCACTTGGATATGTAAAACAGGACTCCAAGTCCCATCATGCCACAGTTTCACTCACCTGATTCATATCGGGGTTTACCATGCAAAATAAAGATGGGACTTCCTTATAACTTGCTGGTGCCTTTCATTTTGTGCGAATGCTGCCCAGAGGAAGGGAGGTATCCCGAAACGCGTAGGCGGCGCACATGTGGGGAGATGTCCTGAGTGAGCAGCCCTGTTTTTGGCCAGACCTCCGGCGAGTGCGTTCCACCGGAGCGGCAACCTCTTTTTAGAATATATATATATATATATATATATATATGAATCAACAAAATGCCCAAAGCATACGAGAAGCACTCGATAGTCCTCTGCCCTCCGGGCTTCTAGCTCAGCATGCCTTTCCGCTTCACACATCTTTAAAACGCCCGACGCGTTTCAGGGAACCACCCCTTCCTCATGGGCTGCTATGAAGGACACTCGATGCTGCACCCTTTATATTGCTGACCTTTATTAAAACAAGCCCCCAGTGGGCGTGTGCTAAGTGCAACCGTCGAGCAAGGTTCGCTGGGACTTGTGGTCCAATGTGATGCAGATAAAATATCCCCTTTTAGTAAGGTCGAGTGTTCAATCAAAAATAATGCATTGTCGTTAAATGCCTCTAGTATGCTGTGTTGCGGTCAGGCACGCTGTATTAATTGTAGGGTCCTGTGCTCCAAAAGTCCCGAACTGTTCGGAATTTAAAGCCTCGTTCTGCTTACAAAACCATCCTAGTATCAGCAGGCGATGGTGCCTTCTCCACGGCCGGGCCGCCGTGTAGCAATATGAATCAACAAAATGCCCAAAGCATTTGAGAAGCACTCGACAGTCCTCTGCCCTCCGGGCTTCTAGCTCAGCATGCCTTTCTGCTTCACACATCTTTAAAACGCCCAACGCGTTTCAGGGAACCACCCCCTTCCTCATGGGCTGCTATGAAGGACACTCGATGCTGCACCCTTTATATTGCTGACCTTTTATTAAAACAAGCAACCCAGTGGGCGTGTGCTAAGTGCACCGTCGAGCAAGGTTCGCTGGGACTTGTGTTCCAATGTGATGCAGATAAAATATCCCCTTTTAGTAAGGTCGAGTGTTCAATCAAAAATAATGCATTGTCGTTAAATGCCTCTAGTAGGCTGTGTTGCGGTCAGGCACACTGTATTAATTGTGGAGTCCTGTGCTCCAAAAGTCCCGAACTGTTCGGAATTTAAAGCCTCGTTCTGCTGACAAAACCATCCTAGTATCAGCAGGCGATGGTGCCTTCTCCACGGCCAGGCCGCCGTGTAGCAATATGAAGCAACAAAATGCCCAAAGCATTCGAGAAGCACTGGACAGTCCTCTGCCCTCCGGGCTTCTAGCTCAGCATGCCTTTCCGCTTCACACATCTTTAAAACGCCCAACGCGTTTCAGGGAACCACCCCCTTCCTCATGGGCTGCTATGAAGGACACTCGATGCTGCACCCTTTATATTGCTGACCTTTTATTAAAACAAGTCCCCGCAGTGGGCGTGTGCTAAGTGCACCGTCGAGCAAGGTTCACTGGGACTTGTGGTCCAATGTGATGCAGATAAAATATCCCCTTTTAGTAAGGTCGAGTGTTCAATCAAAAATAATGCATTGTCGTTAAATGCCTCTAGTAGGCTGTGTTGCGGTCAGGCACGCTGTATTAATTGTAGAGTCCTGTGCTCCAAAAGTCCCGAACTGTTCGGAATTTAAAGACTCGTTCTGCTGACAAAACCATCCTAGTATCAGCAGGCGATGGTGCCTCCTCCACGGCCGGGCCGCCATGTAGCAATATGAATCAACAAAATGCCCAAAGCATTCGAGAAGCACTCGACAGTCCTCTGCCCTCCGGGCTTCTAGCTCAGCATGCGTTTCCGCTTCACACATCTTTAAAACGCCCGACGCTTGCTCAGGAAGCAGCCCCTTCCTCATGGGCTGCTATGAAGGACACTCGATGCTGCACCCTTTATATTGCTGATGTTGGACTTGGCCCTTTTTGGCCGGTTCACCCCTAAACTTTTTGCCTTGTATGTCAAGAGTTTTAAGTCTCTGGGCACTTTAGCACTGTGGTCCAGTGTAAAGTGCGTGCGCGCTGAGTGCGTGTGGTGAGATTGTCCTGCCCTCCCATAGGAATGCATGGGGGATATGTGTGTCCATGGTAATTCCTGGTGTGAGAGGAGTGCAGGGGCGAGTTTAGTATGTGCGATCTCGTGAGAATAAATGCTGCGCAATGGTGTGCGCAGATTTATTGTGACTAGTGGAGAAGTGCCACTTTAGAAGTTGGCATTTATGTGTGCTCTGTGTCTGCATGCCTGATGTGAATTACAGCTGTCAGGCTTGTGAGTGACAGGGGCTGAGATATGTGTGTGGCTCCAGGAGGGGCAGGGTGAGTCAGCGCAGGGCTGAATAGGAGATCTGCATCTAGATGGGAGGGAGGAGTTGCACCTGGGGCCTGAATAGGGCTGTGCCTTCCCTCCACAATGCTGGCTCCACCCCCTGTGGTGCGTCTGATGTCCCTAGCCTGTCCTGTGAAAGGAGAGAGGAGCTGAGCAAAACAAAGTGCTCCAAAGCTCCCCCAAACCAGTTGCCTCTGGTTTTCCCTAAACCCTACACCTTTAGACAAAGGAAAAGGGTGTATAAAAGAAGGGGCTGTGACCCCATGTAAATTTTCACTCTTGGTGTGCAGTTCCTGGTTGCTGTTCCTACGGGGCGTGCTGCTGTTGGGGCCCAGGGGGCTGCCAGGTGGGCTTGCCTCCCTGGGCCCTGCGTTGCCCCCTTGATGCCTTAAGGACTCTCTTTGGGTCCCTTCTGCTGTTCTTGGCATCCCCAGGACCTCGCTGTATCTTTAGCGCCCTGTGGGCGCTTTACTTTATTTCCCCAGGAGTGCGTGGGCTTTGCAGCACTGGGCTGCGATCATCTCCGAGGAATCCCAACGTGGGATTCCCTCACAGTGCGTGGGAAGAGCGGGTGCCCACCCCGCTGCTTTGCCTGCTCTTCGCGGGTGCCTACCCCGCTTATTTTTAATGCCATTGCGGGTGCCTACCCCGCCACTATCTTAATTTCAAAACGGGAGCCTACCCCGTGTTGCCGCCGAAAAGAAATCACCGCCGCGGCCCGAGTGCAGAGGGAAATCTCCGGGCCGCTGCCAAATGCGACCCGGAAGACAGGCACCGTTGCCTGGTTGTGGGCGGGGCCTCAGCGGCCGGCTGACCAATGGCAGCGCGGCCGAAACGGGAAGTGAAGGAGCTCGCAGGCTCCATTCAAGTCCCGGTCCCGAGGAGGGGGACCGGGTGAAGCATGGTGCATGGTTCGGCGGGGCTCCCGTGGTGAAGGGAGAGCCCCGCGTGTTGCCGCGCTGACCGGGGGAGTCCAGCAGAGGAAGGAGAGCCCTGCATCCAGCAGCCCGTGGAGATTGAGGCGGAGGGGGCTCGAGGCACATTGTCGGTGCCTGCCCTCGCCGCACGGGAGAAGTGGTGCCGATCCCGAGGAGAAGAGGAGACTGGAGGAGGCCGCCTCGCAGCCCCGGTGAGTGGGGGCTTCTCCCTGTTGTGGTGCCTCTCGAGGCCCCTTGCCGGTGCTTACCTGTCCTGAGCGGACCCGCAGGAGAGCGGGCCGCTCCGACGTGGGCTACATTGTTGCTGGGGCCCCCGGGGGTCCAGGGGCCCACGGGGGCCCGTGCCTCTTCCGCTTTGGCTACTTGTACAGCTGCCCCGCCTGCTAGAGGGCAGCTGCATCACCGGGGCACTTTTTGGTTGATAAGAGTCCCGGAGTGGGGCTCAGACGGCACGCGTAGTGCCAGTGCCATCTTTGCATCTTGGGGGCATATTTGTTGTTAGAGGGCCCAGAGGGGCCCGTGCTTTCCCCAGTTTGGCTATGTTGGCTCAGTTGCGCCGCCGTAGCGGGCAACTGCAACGTATGGCCCATATGAGCTAGAGCCCCAGAGTGGGACTGGAGGGCACAGTGAGTGTCCAGGCCCACGTTTGGATTCACAGCTGCACGGCCATTAGCGTCAGCTGCACCGTGTAGGTTATTCTTCCTTAGGGGGACACATGTTTTAAATCCAGGAGTGAGATGCACTCCTTGGCCCCTGACTCTCCCAGCTGCCCAGCAAGTAGTGGGCAGCTGCTACGTTTAGGTTTGCGCAGTTGCGCACCCTTGACTTTCGCTGCCCTTGCAGCGCGCCCTGACTTTTGGACATAGGGCATTTGAGCCCTCGTGTGAGATGGCCAGTGGGCCAGGGGGACAGTTAGATTTATAGGGCGCAAGGCCCTAATGTGATTTTGGGTGCTAGGAAATGTGATTCCTATATTGTGGTTTACGCACCCTGGGTTATACCTCTAAATGTGTTTCATGATTATGAGGTTTTGCATAATATGTTTATGCGTGTGATTTTATTATTACCTAATGCGTTTAGGTTGTGAGTTATTCTCTACTGTGCTTTACGCCCCTAATGTGAGTTATACTTAGGAGGTTAGGGTCTAATGTGTTTAGACTGATGAGAGGATTGCATCATGTATTTATGTTGAGTGAGGTTGGCGCAGAATGTAATTTGCGCCTAATGTGATACCGTGCATAATGTAGTTTCTGTTACAGGCGGATGCTAAGTACAGTAACTACCAGTGAGTACTGGTTGTACGTTTATGATGTTCGACATTTATTATAAGTTCTACATGTACTAAGTTCGCTTTGTGCTGGTTCTGACAGTGGTCCAGTTGGCCCTATAAGGTGTAAATAATCCCTTGTAAATATGACCTAGTGCCAGGTGGCACCATGTATATTATGTGAGTACTATTCTAATGTGTTATGATAATACAAAGGCTATTTTTGATATAACCTTGTGTGGAGTTCCTTCTTGTGGTGTGCCTGGTATGTTGTTGCTGTGTGCGTGCGCAAACGCTTTACACATTGCCTCCGGGATAAGCCTGACTGCTCGTGCTAAGCTACCAAGGGGGTGAGCAGGGGTTATCTGGGATGTGTAACTCCCTTGCCCTGACTAGAGTGGTGGTCTCTGCCTGGCTTTGGCGCAAGCCTTAGCCAACCAGAGATCCCATTTCTAACAGCTGACCTTTTATTAAAACAAGCCCCCAGTGGGCGTGTGCTAAGTGCACCGTCGAGCAAGGTTCGCTGGGACTTGTGGTCCAATGTGATGCAGATAAAATATCCCCTTTTAGTAAGGTCGAGTGTTCAATCAAAAATAATGCATTGTTGTTAAATGCCTCTAGTAGGCTGTGTTGTGGTCAAGCACGCTGTATTAATTGTAGAGTCCTGTGCTCCAAAAGTCCCGAACTGTTCGGAATTTAAAGCCTCGTTCTGCTGACAAAACCATCCTAGTATCAGCAGGCGATGGTGCCTTCTCCACGGCCGGGCCACCGTGTAGCAATATGAATCAACAAAATGCCCAAAGCATTCGAGAAGCACTCGACAGTCCTCTGCCCTCCGGGCTTCTAGCTCAGCATGCCTTTCCGCTTCACACATCTTTAAAACGCCCGACGCGTTTCAGGGAACCACCCCTTCCTCATGGGCTGCTATGAAGGACACTCGATGCTGCACCCTTTATATTGCTGACCTTTTATTAAAACAAGCCCCCCAGTGGGCGTGTGCTAAGTGCACCATCGAGCAAGGTTCGCTGGGACTTGTGGTCCAATGTGATGCAGATAAAATATCTCCTTTTAGTAAGGTCGAGTGTTCAATCAAAAATAATGCATTGTCGTTAAATGCCTCTAGTAGGCTGTGTTGCGGTCAGGCACGCTGTATTAATTGTAGAGTCCTGTGCTCCAAAAGTCCCGAACTGTTCGGAATTTAAAGCCTCGTTCTGCTGACAAAACCATCCTAGTATCAGCAGGCGATGGTGCCTTCTCCACGGCCGGGCCACCGTGTAGCAATATGAATCAACAAAATGCCCAAAGCATTCGAGAAGCACTCGACAGTCCTCTGCCCTCCGGGCTTCTAGCTCAGCATGCCTTTCCGCTTCACACATCTTTAAAACGCCCGACGCTGTTTCAGGGAACCACCCCTTCCTCATGGGCTGCTATGAAGGACACTCGATGCTGCACCCTTTATATTGCTGACCTTTTATTAAAACAAGCCCCCCAGTGGGCGTGTGCTAAGTGCACCATCGAGCAAGGTTCGCTGGGACTTGTGGTCCAATGTGATGCAGATAAAATATCTCCTTTTAGTAAGGTCGAGTGTTCAATCAAAAATAATGCATTGTCGTTAAATGCCTCTAGTAGGCTGTGTTGCGGTCAGGCACGCTGTATTAATTGTAGAGTCCTGTGCTCCAAAAGTCCCGAACTGTTCGGAATTTAAAGCCTCGTTCTGCTGACAAAACCATCCTAGTATCAGCAGGCGATGGTGCCTTCTCCACGGCCGGGCCGCCGTGTAGCAATATGAATCAACAAAATGCCCAAAGCATTCGAGAAGCACTCGACAGTCCTCTGCCCTCCGGGCTTCTAGCTCAGCATGCCTTTCCGCTTCACACATCTTTAAAACGCCCGACGCATTTCAGGGAACCACCCCCTTCCTCATGGGCTGCTATGAAGGACACTCGATGCTGCACCCTTTATATTGCTGACCTTTATTAAAACAAGCTCCCCAGTGGGCGTGTGCTAAGTGCACCGTCGAGCAAGGTTCGCTGGGACTTGTGGTCCAATGTGATGCAGATAAAATATCCCCTTTTAGTATGGTCGAGTGTTCAATCGAAAATAATGCATTGTCGTTAAATGCCTCTAGTAGGCTGTGTTGCGGTCAGGCACGCTGTATTAATTGTAGAGTCCTGTGCTCCAAAAGTCCCGAACTGTTCGGAATTTAAAGCCTCGTTCTGCTGACAAAACCATCCTAGTATCAGCAGGCGATGGTGCCTTCTCCACGGCCGGGCCGCAGTGTAGCAATATGAATCAACAAAATGCCCAAAGCATTCGAGAAGCACTCGACAGTCCTCTGCCCTCCGGGCTTCTAGCTCAGCATGCCTTTCCGCTTCACACATCTTTAAAACGCCCTACGTGTTTCAGGGAACCTCCCCTTCCTCATGGGCTGCTATGAAGGACACTCGATGCTGCACCCTTTATACTGCTGACCTTTTATTAAAACAAGCCCCCAGTGGGCGTGTGCTAAGTGCACCGTCGAGCAAGGTTCGCTGGGACTTGTGGTCCAATGTGATGCAGATAAAATATCCCCTTTTAGTAAGGTTGAGTGTTCAATCAAAAATAATGCATTGTCGTTAAATGCCTCTAGTAGGCTGTGTTGCGGTCAGACACGCTGTATTAATTGTAGAGTCCTGTGCTCCAAAAGTCCCGAACAGTTCGGAATTTAAAGCCTCGTTCTGCTGACAAAACCATCCTAGTATCAGCAGGCGATGGTGCCTTCTCCACGGCCGGGCCGCCGTGTAGCAATATGAATCAACAAAATGCCCAAAGCATTCGAGAAGCACCCAACAGTCCTCTGCCCTCCGGGCTTCTACCTCAGCATGCCTTTCCGCTTCATACATCTTTAAAATGCCCGACGCGTTTCAGGGAACCACCAACTACCAATGTGATGCAGATAAAATATCATGCTTTGGGCATTTTGTTGATTCATATTGCTACACGGCGTTTTAAGATGGGTAATTAAATCTCTTCATCCTGAGGGTCTTGGGGCCAACTAGCCCAACAGGTACGTCCAGAAAGCGCCACAGAGCTGCGTTGCAGAGAGGTGTAAAAAGGGGTGTGGCCTCTGTACATGTCTCTGCAACGCAGCCCCTGGCGCATACTGGAGGTTCCTGGTGGGCTAGCTGGTCCGTAGGGACCCTCATGATTCAAGGGGACTTAATCCCCCAACTTAAAATGCGCCACGGGGCGCGTTTGCACAGATGTCACCTCAGGCCCCGCCCCTCCCTTCACCATTGTGCAAATATTCCTCTAAAATCAGCCGAAATACGAATTCTGATTTACTCACCTGTTATCAGGAGAGACCTCAGTGCTGCATCTTTCAGCCCAGTACTAATCCTGAAAAGTAATTTTAACCGTACTTACCAGTAACTTGAATTTCCTTCCATAGGCTAACATTGACTGGTTTCACTTGGAAATTCTTCTAAGTGTGGAGTTTTGGAACTTTAAAATATTCCTCTAAAATCAGCCGAAATACGAATTCCGATTTACTCACCTGCTATCAGGAGAGACCTCAGTGCTGCATCTTTCAGCCCAGTACTGGTCCTGAAAAGTAATTTTAACCGTACTTACTGGTAACTTGAATTTCCTTCATAGGCTAACATTGACTTGTTTCACTTGGAAATTCTTCTAAGTGTGGAGTTTTGGAACTTTAAAATATTCCTCTAAAATCAGCCGAAATACGAATTCCGATTTACTCACCTGTTATCAGGAGAGACCTCAGTGCTGCATCTTTCAGCCCAGTACTGATCCTCAAAAGTAATTTTAACCGTACTTACCGGTAACTTGAATTTCCTTCATAGGCTAACATTGACTGGTTTCACTTGGAAATTCTTCTAAGTGTGGAGTTTTGGAACTTTAAAATATTCCTCTAAAATCAGCCGAAATACGAATTCCGATTTACTCACCTGTTATCAGGAGAGACCTCAGTGCTGCATCTTTCAGCCCAGTACTGATCCTGAAAAGTAATTTTAACCGTACTTACCGGTAACTTGAATTTCCTTCATAGGCTAACATTGACTGGTTTCACTTGGAAATTCTTCTGTGTGGAGTTTTGGAACTTTAAAATATTCCTCTAAAATCAGCCGAAATACGAATTCCGATTTACTCACCTGTTATCAGGAGAGACCTCAGTGCTGCATCTTTCAGCCCAGTACTGATCCTCAAAAGTAATTTTAACCGTACTTACCAGTAACTTGAATTTCCTTCCATAGGATATCATTGCCTGCTTTTTGCTGAAAAAGTTTCTAAGTGTTGATTTTTGAAACATACAAATATTCCTCTAAAATCAGCCGAAATACGAATTCCGATTTACTCACCTGTTATCAGGAGAGACCTCAGTGCTGCATCTTTCAGCCCAGTACTGGTCCTGAAAAGTAATTTTAACCGTACTTACCGGTAACTTGAATTTCCTTCATAGGCTAACATTGACTTGTTTCACTTGGAAATTCTTCTAAGTGTGGAGTTTTGGAACTTTAAAATATTCCTCTAAAATCAGCCGAAATACGAATTCCGATTTACTCACCTGTTATCAGGAGAGACCTCAGTGCTGCATCTTTCAGCCCAGTACTGATCCTCAAAAGTAATTTTAACCGTACTTACCGGTAACTTGAATTTCCTTCATAGGCTAACATTGACTGGTTTCACTTGGAAATTCTTCTAAGTGTGGAGTTTTGGAACTTTAAAATATTCCTCTAAAATCAGCCGAAATACGAATTCCGATTTACTCACCTGTTATCAGGAGAGACCTCAGTGCTGCATCTTTCAGCCCAGTACTGATCCTCAAAAGTAATTTTAACCGTACTTACCGGTAACTTGAATTTCCTTCATAGGCTAACATTGACTGGTTTCACTTGGAAATTCTTCTAAGTGTGGAGTTTTGGAACTTTAAAATATTCCTCTAAAATCAGCCGAAATACGAATTCCGATTTACTCACCTGTTATCAGGAGAGACCTCAGTGCTGCATCTTTCAGCCCAGTACTGATCCTGAAAAGTAATTTTAACCGTACTTACCGGTAACTTGAATTTCCTTCATAGGCTAACATTGACTGGTTTCACTTGGAAATTCTTCTAAGTGTGGAGTTTTGGAACTTTAAAATATTCCTCTAAAATCAGCCGAAATACGAATTCCGATTTACTCACCTGTTATCAGGAGAGACCTCAGTGCTGCATCTTTCAGCCCAGTACTGATCCTCAAAAGTAATTTTAACCGTACTTACCAGTAACTTGAATTTCCTTCCATAGGATATCATTGCCTGCTTTTTGCTGAAAAAGTTTCTAAGTGTTGATTTTTGAAACATACAAATATTCCTCTAAAATCAGCCGAAATACGAGTTCCGATTTACTCACCTGTTATCAGGAGAGACCTCAGTGCTGTATCTTTCAGCCCAGTACTGGTCCTGAAAAGTAATTTTAACCGTACTTACCGGTAACTTGAATTTCCTTCCATAGGCTAACATTGACTGGTTTCACTTGGAAATTCTTCTAAGTGTGGAGTTTTGGAACTTTAAAATATTCATCTAAAATCAGCCGAAATACGAATTCCGATTTACTCATCTGTTATCAGGAGAGACCTCAGTGCTGCATCTTTCAGCCCAGTACTGATCCTCAAAAGTAATTTTAACCGTACTTACCAGTAACTTGAATTTCCTTCCATAGGATATCATTGCCTGCTTTTTGCTGAAAAAGTTTCTGTGTTGATTTTTGAAACATACAAATATTCCTCTAAAATCAGCCGAAATACGAATTCCGATTTACTCACCTGTTATAAGGAGAGACCTCAGTGCTGTATCTTTCAGCCCAGTACTGGTCCTGAAAAGTAATTTTAACCGTACTTACCAGTAACTTATATTTTCTTCCATAGGAATCCATTGTCTGGTTTTCAGCAGAAAAGTTTCAAAGTGTCGATTTTCACAAACTACAAATATTCCTTAAAAATCGCCTGTATGACTTAAACCCATTCTTTCAACTGTTTACAGGAGATGCACCAGTGCTGGATCCAGGATCCAACACTGAGTAAGAAAAAGTAACGATAACAGTTTTTACCTGCTAAGTGAATTTCCTTCCATAGGATAACATTGGTGATTCTATGAGAAAAAGTTTCTAAGTGTCAACTTTTAAAATACAATAATATTCCTTAAAAATCACGACTGTAACCAAAACGCTTTTACTCAACTGTTTACAGGAGATGTACCAGGACTGAATCTAGGATCCAGTCCTGTGGTTAGAAAAGTAATCCATAAAGTAACTAATTGCATTTAACTAGAAATTCACATTGAGCTGAATGTTGCATTGTGTATGAAAATGTGTTGCCCATTGCAACAACTGTAACTACTGTACTTAAAAGTCTATTGCCTATGTGCAAAGTATTTAAACTAAAGTAATTCATTCTGAGAAAGTATTTTTTGTAATGTAATGTATAATGTAATTACAATGTAATTTAAAAATAAAATATGTAAAAGAAATTGTTTCTAAAAATGTAGTAAATCAGTGTGAAAAAAATTAATATAAAAATTAATACATTTAAAAATTGTCATTTAAAAACCTTTGAAATTCACTGAAAAAACGTAGGTTTCAGGCACGTTATAGTTACAAATTAGCATTTTAAAACCTTTGAAATTCACTGAAAAAACCATAGGTTTCAGACACGTTATAGTTAGAAATTAGCATTTAAAAAACCTTTGAAATTCACTGAAAAAACCATAGGTTTTAGGGACAGTTATAGTTAGTTGGACATTGCACTCGTACAAAACCCGTGAAATTCCCCGTTATAGTTAGTTCAGCTAACTATAACTCGCGCCCCGCAATGCACTGCTGATGACGTCACATATTACATCACTCATGACATGGTCAGTGACATCACTGATGACATCACTGATGACATCTCAAATGACATCACTGATGACATCATCCACGTGATAATCTGATGCAGCTCCTCACACCCTAATATAACCTTTGATACACCCAATCTAAATTACAGAGTGCCATTCGCAAAACCATAGACACTCCAACACCAATAACTACATACCCACTCACTGATTCTTAGGTCTACACACACACATCCACTCACTCACCCGTACAGTCACTCATACTTATGGTCACTCAGTACAGGACTATCATATGCACTCTTACTCCTATATAGACACTCAAACACCGCCACTCATCCATAGAGGTACTCACACACCTAGTCAGTCATGCAAATAATTAAACACACTGCCATTTACTCACCTATACAGTTATACACACACCAGCTCACTTAATCATACAAATACTAGCACATTGTTATGCTCTTATACAATCACTGATACAAGCACACACTCATCCATACAGCCACTATCACAATCACTCACTCTGCTTATAGCTATTTATATACTCCAATACACATATATACTGCCTTTCACATATGTAGTTACTCACACATGTACCACTGGGACATACATTCACTCACTAACACACTCTTACACACACTTACCCACCCATACAGTCTATCACAGATGCACTCTTGAAACCATCCACCCAGTGAATCACCCACTCACACATCTATGCACAGTCGCACACACCCCATCCACACAAACACTCAGGCACCCATACAGATACTCATAGAACCAATCAATAACCCATATAGACACTCATGTAGCTATTCGCAAATCCATGCATCCACTTACACACCAACAGACGGATACAGACATTCACACAGTTTAGTCACTAACCCATGCATTCAGTAAGATACGTTTAATCACTCACTTGTAGAGTCAGTCACGCACGTACTAAATCATCCATTCAGACACTTATACACCCACTCATTCTTCAATACGCCTTTCCCTATATATATTAAACATATTTAAACTTTACAGAAACACACAGTCACTGGATGATGTCATCAGTGATGTCATTTGAGATGTCATGAGTGATGTCATCAGTGATGTCACTGACCATGTCATGAGTGATGTAATATGTGACGTCATCAGCAGTGCATTGCGGGGCGCGAGTTATAGTTAGCTGAACTAACTATAACGGGGAATTTCACGGGTTTTGTACGAGTGCAATGTCCAACTAACTATAACTGTCCCTAAAACCTATGGTTTTTTCAGTGAATATATATATATATATATATATATATATATATATATATATATATATATATATATAAGATACTCCTTCTTCTGTATCGCCAAAGAAAAAGAATGGACTCCTCTTAGTAAGTGCTTCAATATATATATATATACATATATAAAGCAGATCCAGCATCTTTCTCCAAAATCATCATTCTTTTTAAACTAATGTATATTTCCTAACTCACGCAATGCAATGTTTATTACTATTGATTATTGTAAAAGGTTTAATAAAGTTTTAATTAAAAGCATAAAAGCATCTCTGTGAGTCTTTCTTTTAACATGGTTTTTATTATTACAGTTTGTAGGTGAAAAATGACAAAATAAATAGTCAGAGGCATATCGATACAAAAAATAAATCCAACATGTCTCTGAGTCTTTCTTTTATCATTTTTTGGCCCAGAAAATGCATTAATAAAAACAACCACAAGGGGCCTTGCACTCCAGCTGAAAAGCATAAAGCTTCACAAGGAGTGCTTTAAAAAATATGGTAAGTTCTCCCGGGTCATGGATTTAAAGATTAAGGAGACTTACTGTTTTATTTAATGTTGCTTGGGGGCTGCTAGACTCCCTGCCCACAACAACATTAAAAAAAAGGATTGGTGGTACCTGTCCCTATTCTAGGGGCACCACCAACCTCAAAAAGATATAAACAAAAAGTCTTCCCAGGATATTATGGGGTGCTCCTTCAAGGAGAAGTGAATAATAAATGAGTGGCTCCTGATGCTAATTTATTATTCACTTTTAATTAAAGAAATTCTCCTGGGTGTCCCGGTGCCAACTAGGGACACCCTTTTAATACGTATTGGGGTCACCTATTTTCCATGCCCTCGAGACTTTATGGCTCCGTGGACCCCATCCCCTGTGACCTTTCTATTTTAATGGCAAGGTGGCGTGTGGCCACCCTCCCTGAGTCTTTACGGCCCTGGGGACCACATCCCCCAGAGTCTTTTAGTTTTTTAAAGGGGAGGCAGGTGCGCTACCCACCTTGTCCTGAGCTCTCTTGGTGCCCTGTGATCTTCATCCCCAGGGCCTTTTTTTAGAAGGGGAGGTGGAATTTGGCCCCATCTCCAATCTTTTATGGCCCAGTGACCCAATCCCCCAGGGCCTTTCCATTTATTTTCAGGGGAAGAGGCACATGGCCCCCTCCCTGAGCCTCTTGGGTTCCCAAGCACCCCATTACCTGAGGCCCTTTCCTTTATAAGGGGAGAGGGGTGTACATCTCCCTTCCTGGGCTTTTACAGCCCGGGGACCCCGTTCCTCCGGGGCCTAATGTGGGTGCCTGGTGCTTACCCAGGACACCCACATAGCACACCGTTGGGGGCTGGGAGGGGGCACTGCCTGTTCCCTGCATGCACCCATCTTGGGTGCAGCAGGATCCAGCATTGCTCCCTCCCAGTGGGAGCAGCTGTCTTTATTTGCTCTCGTCGGGTGGGAGCAATCTGTGTTTTTCTGCCCACAAGAGGGCAGGCAGACAACAGGCTCAGGGAGGAAGTCTGTACCTCCCCTCCTCTATTTAGCATTCAGCCCTGGGGGATTGGAACCCCAGGGCCCAAGAGAGGCTTGGGGAGGGGGCCTCCCATACAACCCACTCTCCAAATAGTGTTTTTCTTTTCTTAATGCTAAAATGCCACGAGAGTCCCATAACTATAACTCATCTGTAAAGTAACTGTAACTCGTGCCCCCACCATGAGCAGTGATGTCATTAATGATGCCATTTCAAATGTATCATTGATGTCAATGATGTCATAGACCATGTCATGAGTGGTATAATAGGAGAAGTAATTTGCAGTGCATGGTGAGCATGTGAGTTATAATTACTTTACTGCACAAGTTATAGTTAAGTAAGATAACTATACCTGGTGAATTTCAGTTGTTTTATAAGTTTAAAATGGATATGTTTTAACTGATATTTTCACCTAACTCTAAAGCCCCTTAGACCTTTGATTTTTTCAATGAATTTCTAAGGTTTATTTAATTCAAAGTAAGATATAATTAACATTTCTAACTATAACACTACTTTAACCTTCATTTTTTCCAGTGAATTTCTAGGGTTTTTAATGTAAAGTAATATTTTATTATGATACTTAAAATCAACTCCACTCCACGCTTGGGGTTGGCTGCAGGGCCTGGCCTGCAGCCAGGCCCTGTGTTGAACCACTGTTGGAAGCCAACCCCCTGCCACACATGAACAAAGGCAGTGAGTGGAGGAGGGAAACCAACCCCTGTCATGCATGGCATTTGCCAGGCCCTGTGGACAACACTCATGGGAACCAATCTCCCACCATGCATGGCCTTTGGCTGTGCTCTGTGCCGAAGTTGCCTGCAGAGCCTGGCCTGCATCCATGCCTGCATCCAAGCCCTGTGTCTTACCCTCACAGTCAGCCAATCTTCTCCCCACATGGCCTTCAGCCAACCCCTGTGAGCACCCAACTCCTTTGACTCTGCGTGGCTTGGGGCTGGCTGCAGGGCCTGGCTACCCAACACTGTTCAAGGCCTATTTATATAGTGTTTTACTCCCTCTAGGGGGTCCAGCAAGAGAAGCACTCAGCTTCCACCAAGGAAAAGTAAACAGCTACCTCCCGAGGGTGGGCACCTCAGGAGTTAGCAGGAGCTTGCCCTGGGGGTCCCCAGGACCATAAATGAGTCCATGAGGGGGACCACGCAGCCCCCCTCTATCCTAAATCTTTGCCACATGGAGGTGGCGGGCCCCTGGGCCAGGGGTCCATGACACACCACCTATATTAATTTTTTCAGCCCGGGGTGGCGGTCCCCGGGCTGCAGGGAGTCTGTGCAGTCCCCTTAAATTCAATAAATTGCATCAAGGAGGTGGCGCTCCCTGGGACTGCGGGAATTGGTGCAGGCCCCTCACATTGTTTTTATTTATTGCCCCTAGGGGAAGTGGCAGTCCCTGGGGCATGGGCGACCCCAGTGGGTCCGCCAGTGTTTATTTTTCATAGTGCCCCAGGGAGGTGGTGGTCTCTGTGGGTGCGGAGGCCGCGCAGGCCCCCTCATTAACTTAATTTTTCCTGGGGATATGGCGCTCCCTGGGAGCGGGCAGGCCCAGTGGTCCCACCTGCATACATATTTGAAAATGCCCTCGGAGGTGGTGGTCCCAGGGGGCTTATGCTGAGCTGTAGGAGGGGCCTGTGTACCTTTCTGCTTTATATAAGTGCTCATACCCCCAGGACCTGGCCCACTGGGGCCCTATTAGCTTTTTTATTTTTTTATTTTTGGTGGGAGCCGCAACTCCAGCACAGCTCCCGGTATAATGGTTTAAAAAAAATGTTTTTGCCCTGGTGGGGTCCCTTTGGCCAAGAGGCCTAGGGGTCAGAGTATTCCGACCCAGCCCCTTCTCTTTTTGTATGTTTTTGTTGGGACTCGGCTGAAGCCAAGTCTTAGATGGCTGCCAACACTTTCTGGTTTAAATTGTTGGCAGCCAATAAGATTTGAGCACGAGGACTGTTGGATCCTCGGATTATCCGCGTCTCTATATATTAAAACTTGGATTTTCCTTAATATTTCCCAACTAACGAACAGATTAATGACAATTTTTAAAAGTCACTTTTGGACCAACAGCTACCGTTTTGCCAAATTTGATGTAATTCCGTGCAGCAGTTTAGGCTGTAGTTGTGTCTAAAATCTCTATGGGAATTAACATCGGGAAAATGCCATTTTGGACCCCCCTTTTCTCAGACCCCGCTTGACGGATCACATTCACTACAAAACTTTCAAAACAGCAACAGGGGACTGTGTGGCACCCTCCCCTGGCCAATTTCGGCCCGAGAGCCCATCTCACTGGGTTCAGACACGTTGTGAATGGGGAGGGGGCATGAAGCCACCCTCCCTGGGGGTAACAGGGACAACATCCCTCTGGACATGGCCAGTAAAGGATGGGTACCCTGGATCCCACCTATGGTGCCACTTCATCTTTGTTATGGGCCACAGGGGAGCCCTAATGCCCCTGTGGCCCCATCTGGCTCTGCCCCTCCAGCGGGAGCTGACATTGCTCTTGCCTCCAGGGAGCAACAATAAATGCTGCACCTGCAGGAAGGAGCAATTTTTTTATCTGTTTCCCTGCCCGCTGTGAAGATGAAAATTACACTCCCAGCGGATTAGAGCATTTTTCATGCTCCCGCTTGCTGGGAGCTGACTTAGGGGTAGATTCACAAAGAATTTGCTCTGAATTAGCATCACAAACGTGGTGCTAACTAGCACAAAATGTTTTTTCCTAATTTACTTTCCAGTACAAAACTTGTTTTGTGCTGGAAAGTACTCTAAAGTAACACAAAGCAGCTCAAAGCACTGCTTTGTGTTACTTAGCACCAAGGGGGTGTTACATGAGTGGTACATGGGCGTTCCCATGTAACCACCCATGCCTTTTGATGCAAAACCCTATCTACAAACAATAGTAGACAGGGTTTAGCGTCAAAAGTTAAAGCCATTTGAAAGGAGGTATTAAAAGGAGAAATGTTTTTATTTTTCCTTTCTTTTCCAACTTTGCATGCGTGCTGCATTGTGCCCCACACGTACAAAGTAGGAAAAGCATTAAAATGTGTCTAAGCATAGTATTTAGTACAAAACCTGTGGTAGACTCAGGCACCCACCCTAGCACTATGGCGCTAAGGTGTTTGTCTGGCCTACAGCAGCTAAAATATGTGCCAGCGCTAGGGAGACAGGATAAGAGAGCCATATCTCTGTAGATATGGTGCTCTCCTGTTCCCTCTCTGTCATGTAAGGCAGCACAGCATTTTTGGCTGCAGCACTGTGTTCCATGATTTTTTTGAGTTTCTGGGCCTTAGTGTTTTCTGTTGCTTGGTCATAGCATTAAAATTGCTCTGGCTATGCAAAAGTGTGGGCAGGAACACCGCTATGCCCCAGGGGTGGGCACCCCGGGACATAGCTGAGGCCGACCTTGGGGGATGGGGTCCCTGGGCCATTATTGGCCTTGTGAGGGGGACACGTGTTCACATCCCTTTTTTGTGCATGGCCAGGCCCCTGGGGTTGGGGACCCCAGGGCTGAAAATGGCCCAGGGAGGAGGGCCACGCAACCCCCTCCCTTTAGTGTGCATGGCCGGGATCCAGGGTTTAGGGCCTCCAGGGACGAAGTGACCAGGGGTTGCGGTCCCTTGGCTCAAAATTGTCCCCTCCCCATTTTCAAATTTAGCCAGGCCCTGGGGGACGCCTTCACTCATGTATTTGTCTGACACTCACAAGAGTCCTGTGAGCTCCTATTTGTAACCTATATATCATGAATGACACCTGAGCATGGTAGGGTGTATAGACAATTGTTTGCAAGCACAGAAGCTTCTGTACTGAAACCTGTGTCTTGAGACATATTTTCTTTACCTCCTACCTCTTTTTTTATGATCCCACAAGAGTCTAGCGAGATCTTAAAATGTTTTTGAGGAGAAATTTCAATTTACACTTCCTTCATTACAGTACTTATGCTATAACGTAAGGTGTGGGGAAAAAGTAGACTCTCAAATGAGACCTTTTCACAGTATAACAGCGGGGCACAGTAGGGTGTAAGGAGACACTGGGGGACATATTTACAATGAAGTGGCAGAGCGTGGTGTTAGCCTCCTTGGCTTAACGCTGCGCTCCACCACTTCTGAAATGCAGGGCTGCACTATATTTACAACAATGTGGTGCAGCCCTGCGTTTCCCTCTGCGCTGGCACTAAACTTAGCAGCCTAGCGCCAACACAGGCACCCTTGCACCTTAGTGCAAGGGTGTCTCTGTTGAGGGGAAGGATTGTGTATGTGCAGGAAGGTGTCCCTTCCTGCACATAAACAATCTTTAAATGGCGTTTGTAATCTTCTATGTGCGCTGCTTAATGCAGCACACATAGAAGTTGCAAAACGCCATTTTTAAAATGTATTGTTTATGTGAAGGAAGGGAGACCTTCCTGCACATAAACAATCAATGGCCTTTGCTGTTTATATGTGTGCTGCACAATGCAGCACACATAAAAACAGCAAAACTTGGAGAAATGAAACATTTCTCCTCATTGCGCCTGGTTTAATACCAGGTTTTACTATAAATGGTGGTACATGCACACCAGTTTGTAAAGTGAATGTAAAATTGAAAGTTAATCAAATTCATACAATTCTGGGTGCAGATCGGGTATTGCTCACTGATCCACGAGCGTCTCGGTCAATATGTTGTGAAAGCATCCCCCAGGGGAGACGTCCCCTCAGTGCACAGCAAGATATCCAAAGAAGTGGAGTAATTCCATTCAAATCACTTTAAACATATAGGTTGCAAAGATTGTATTTATTTTCCTTCATAAATTCTTTCTTGATTTTTTATGAACAAAATCCATATTAATTCCAAGTCGAACCAATATTTTCATTTGGTGACAACTTTTGAATCCCAATTTAAGGTCCCAATGCATTTCGGGCTCAAGGAGGACTCTTCATCAGGGGATATTCAATATCTGTGAAGCACAACAATAACTGGGTTACCACCACAATTTAGACGTGGTCTCTAAGGAGTATAACAAAAATAACATCAATATTGGAAAATTCCTTTGCAGTTATCTCTATCTAAAATGTGAAGTGATGGCCACGCAAAAATGTGCACCTTAAACTATGAAAAAAGGAAGAACTTCTTTGAAAAGTGTGCAAGCGGTTACTGAATCAAAATAATGATGTCCAAGAGTGACAGAATAAGACAAAGGTAAAATCGACATCCGTTCATGCTGAACGAAATCATGGTTAGAAGTGCTCCCATGTAGTCGACTGAAAATACTGACTCTCAGTCAGTGGCAACAGTTTTAAACGCGGTGGTGCAACTCATTGTTTGAGAACAGCATGCACTAAAACGTCGAGTGACTGAATTCAAACTGCCGTGCTGACAGTGGAAAAAAGTATTATTGTGTGGAGGTAATTATCGTATATTTATTTGAAGTCTACGTGAGAATACTCCGTAGTGCTGAGACCCATGTGCGGTCAAGGTGAAAACATGCAATACATTAAACAATAAACCGCTCGGTGTGCTATGTGAAAAACGCTCACCTTCCGATAAATGACAAAAATTTTAATTCACCAAGGTCAATCCCAGAGGCAGGTTCAACTGACCGGGCGACGACAGTTTAAAAAGTCTTGGTGTGGTTGCACCTAAAAAGTGAAAACGGACTCCCGGTGTAACCTGAGGTTAGAATACGGCGACCGAAACGCCATATTTGAGTGGAGATTAGTAGTATAAAAGCCAGGGCAATGATGAGAGCGAAATGATTGAAGGGTCAAAAGGTTAAAAAGTTTAAAAGGTTAGAAAAGAAAAAAGAAAAAGGATGAATTCGACATGCAAGATAAAAAGCAAAATAAAGTAAGGTGAAAGAAGATAGTACAAGTGCCACCATATTAGAATGGTGAAAATGTGAAAAAGGTGATTGGCCAAGATGTGAACGATGTTTCAGACAGAAAAACTCCAAAAGATGAAAAACTAAGTATTCTATACCAGTTCAGTCCATACCTAGAAAGTCAATGCGGGTAACTAAAAGGGTAATAGTTAATGGTTACAAAAACAACAGTATTCCATTCGGTCATTTAGTCCATTCGGATGCAGATTGTCCAGTAGTTTGATCCAGTGAATTTCTCTCTGTAATTCAATCTATGCAACCTATATGTTTAAAGTGATTTGAATGGAATTAGTCCACTTCTTTGGATATATTGCTGTGCACTGAGGGGACGTCTCCCATGGGGGACGCTTTCACAACATAAGACCAGGTTTTCCCTGGTCTTAACTCTGGCACTGCCCCATATTTAGCTGCCCTTGTAAATATGGGGCAGCACAAAATCACTGGTGTTGTGGTGGAACGCCCACCACAACACCAATTGCCCACCCCTTTCATGTTAAGTGCCTTATTTACAAGTAGCGTTAAGCCACGTTAATGGCTTAACGCTGCCTTGTAATAGAGCAAAGCTTCTATCGCCACCACAACGTTGTGAAAAGTTACATTGTGGTGGTGATAGGGGCTTGTAAATATGATTCTGGGATCTCAATAACACCTCACCACAGCCTAACAGCTGTGAATAGTAGACTATGGAGAGACACTGGCCTCTCTAGTGAGACCTTGCATGAAGTTAACCAGTGTGTAGAGTAGGGTGTAAAGAGACACTGCCGCTCCACCCACACCTTTCCCCAGGCTCAGTAATATGCATACTAAGGTGGAGAAGGTATTTGTTGGAAGCCGGAGTCCCAGTCCTGCACCACTGTCACCAAATGCGAGACCCGGGACTCCTCACTCAACGTTAGGCCAAGTAAGGACACCGTTTGAGTTAGCCCTGCTCACCCCCTTAGTAGCTTGGCACGAGCAGCCAGGCCTATCTCCAAGGCACGAGTGTACAGTATGTGCAACCACACTCCCAGCAACCCACTGGTGACACCACAAATGGACTCCACACGAGTTTGATAAAACGAGTATAAACTTTATGTACAAAGATATATACGATCAGACCACATGATACATAAGCCAACATATAATAAAGGGTAATATTCATTCCGGCTGGCTGGTAGGTTCAAATCCCAACCACCGCTTTCAAAATGCTATGCTGGTCGCAATGCTAGATTCACACACGTTGCAATGGACAAACAATAGTGCGCTATGTGAACGATACAATCCTGTGCTGGGCAAAGGATAAATAATACAATGCGTACCGATACACCCCGGTACTTTGCAATGGGAGAAATAATGCAACACGTACCGCCACAATCATGTACTGCGCAATGAAGGCATAATGCAATGCGTCACACCCCAATCACGTACTTTGCAATGAAGAAATAATGCAATGCGCGCCGCTACAATCATGTACTTTGCAATGAAGGAATAATGCAATGCGTAGCTACAATCATGTACTTTGCAATGAAGAAATAATGCAATGCGGGCCACTACAATCCTGTACTTTGCAATGGAGAAATAATGCAATGCGTAGCGCTACAATCGTGTACTTTGTTATGCAGAAATAATGTCAGGCGTCATAAGACAGTCCGGCAGTTCGTTAGCAGCAATATTGGCAATGTGTATTACGACAGTCAGCCTCTTCGATAACAGTTGCCCCCACACGTAACAACGATGACATAAAGTACAGCTTCTCACTCTGGCCCCAGTACTGCCACTCCTGAACGCAGTACGGGCTCCAATCTGAGCCGAAGCAAAGGCTCACGTTGCCAGAAGGACTGAGAGGCTGAGAGAGTGTCCCTCCGAGCCCGCACCCTGCCCAGGCAGTGATCCACGTTAGCCTGCGGGCGCGACCCCACTCTCCTCTCCTCCTTCAGCGAACTGGGCCTTCTGTGTAGAACTTTCTCAATGGGCCTCAGCGGCTCGGCCTGGCAGCTCAGTTCCTCCGGGGCTGCCGGTCCGGGCCGCGACTGTTAGGAAGGTCTCAGGCGGCCGTGGGGCACACATACCCCACGCCCCTGAGATTACGTTACTCCGGGTGCACGTTCACCACAGCACCCTCCGGGTCTCCTCTGGCAAGAAGCCACTCTCAATGGGCCTCAGCGGCTTGGCCTGGCAGCTCAGCTCCTCCGGGGCTGCCGGTCTGGGCCGCAACTGTTAGGAAGGTCTCAGGCGGCCGCGGGGCACACGTACCCCACGCCCCTGTGATTACGTTACTCCGGGTGCACGTTCACCACAGCACCCTCCGGGTCTCCTCTGGCACAAAGCCACACACACAACGCTGATGGGACTTCACGTTGACTCCGAGTGCACTTTCACCAGGCACTCCTTCCTGCGGTCTCAGTTGGCACCAAGACACACACACCGCGTTGCAGAGACTCACTTTCTTCCGGTGCACATGATAATCAGCCGATCACCTCCACAGTCCCAGGTTGCACCAAGCATGCACACTGCTTCACTGAGACTTACTCCAACTCCGGTGCCCCGATATCCAGGCGCTCTTCAGCAACGCCTTCGGCTGTACCCCGACACGCTCACCGCGTCCGAGACTCACTCCACTTCCGATGCACACGTTGACCAGGCACTCCTCACCAACGCCTCCTGTGCACCACGACATGCACCCTGCGCTCCGAGACTCCTTTCACCTCCGATGCACCTGCTGACCAGGTGCTCTTCACCAGCGCCTGCGGTGCACCATGACACGCACCCTGCGCGTCCGAGTCTCACGTCACCTCCGATGCACACGCTGACCAGGCTCTCTTAACCAATGCCTGCGGTGCACACGACACGCACCCAGCGCGTCCGAGACTCACTTCACCTTCGATGCACACGTTGACCAGGCGCTCTTCACCAACGCCTCCTGTGCATCATGACACGCACCCAGCGCGTCCGAGTCTCACTTCTCCTCCGTGTGTCCAAGATCACAGGGCACACCTTCCGAGGGTCTCAAGCTGCCACAACACGCACCCACCACGTCACTTGAAACTTCTCCGGAAACTTTTATGTTCCTGTGTTTCCAAACAGGGAGCCAGCTCACCTCGGGCCCTTGGGGTAACAAGACACAGCACAAAGCACAGCCTTCTTCAAGCAGGGGGACCCCGCGCACACAGCACAGTCCCAACAGCCTCTTCCTTGGTTAAAACAGCAAACTGCAGACCAGCCCCAGATCACGAAGCAAGGGTCGGTCCTTCCCAGCAGTCTCTTCAGTTGTTCCTTCCTTAGCAGAGGTTCCTCTTGACCACGAAATGGGTCCAAGCCTTTTCAGTCTCAATCCATTTCTATTCCAACGTTCAGGGGTCTCAGCTCTCATAGTTATACCCCTAAATGTCTTTGAAGTTCGTTGTGCTCAGGGTCCCTGACCCCTGCCTAAATCAGTTCTGGGTGTCTCCCTCCCAGTGTCACCTTTTTCCCTTTGATACTGGGGGTCTGGATCCTTAATCACTCAGCAGGAGATGGGTCAATTGTTTTATAGCCGCAACCCAGGCCTCTTCAGCTCCTGGTGCTTTTCCTCGCCTACTCTCCAGATGCAGGTCAGCCTGGTGCCATCTCAACCCCTCCCTGGGTCAAGACCTCCTTCGGCTCCTCTCCCTCTCAGATACAGACAGTCAATCCACATTCAGCAGAGACACACAGAAATGCTTAAAGCACAAAACTCAGCCACTTTCTAAAAGAGTGGTTTCTGAACACACAGTGACAAAACCACTTTCATAGAAAGATGAGTTATGACGCTGTGAGTTCATACATACTAAACTTCACCTCTCCATTTTAAACTTATGGGAAACTAGGCTAACAAACACAATACCCAGCCTCCCCCATTCTGTCCTATGGGCAGGATGGCCTTTCCCCAGTGAAAAACAAAATGGAGTATTTTTCACTGTCAGGGCATAACACACACCTCAGTATATGCCCTGCCTTTTACTTACACTGCACCCTGCCCAGGGGTTACCCGGGACCTACCACAGGGGTGCCCACTGTGTACGCAAAAGGGAAACTAAGGCCTGACAAGTGGTTGCACTTGTCAGGACAACATGCTAACTTAGCAAACTGTGCGCAGGCCCTACACTGCAGGCCTGAGTTCCCTTCTCCGCGCACCTTTGCATTACTAGTCCTGGCACACACAGTGCACATCACTAGAGACTTTACTAGTAAGGCAACATACCAATCATGGCCAACCAATTACCATTACACTTTACACAGGGAACACTTGTACTTTGACACTGATCAGCAGTGGCAAAGTTCCCAAAGCATCTAAATTGGCAACTCTATGTCAGGAAAACGGTCTGGGGAAAGCAAAAGTTCAGGGAACTTTAGCCAAAAAGGCCAAGTCCTACAGTATTTAACTTATATATAAGACATTTATTTATATATTATAATATATAATATTTATATATAGTTTTCGCTTCTTTTGTAAGCAGATAAATATTTCCTTGGAGACAAGTAGACCTACACAGCACACGCTTGTGCAAGACCACAAATGTCCCCTATTCAATACAAACATTATCACTTCTCCAATTAATAGTTGTTTCCTCACTTTCCACAGAGTAATTATTTCCTGTTTTTTTTCAAAAGTGAAGAAGACTTCTTTTTATCCTCCATATATTTTCCCATATGGCAGCTTTCTTGTTTACAACTTGTGTTTTCCATTTTCCTCCTATAAAAACACTAACTTGTTACTCCTTTCTCCAGAAAAATTCCACACTCTCACCCAGTGCATTTTTATCACAAATAAATTATAACATGCCATCAAACCTGATTTTACAAAAGTTTATAAAGTAACACATTTCTTTTGAGACACCTTTCCTAACACTGAGCACGGTATTGCACTCTAGAAATAGTAATATCACCATTCAAACATCTCATAGGGCAAAAGTATATGTAGAGTGAGATTCATAATAAACTAAGGCTTGTATTAACACATTACACATTCTTTGTTGTATAATTTGAGAAACACTGCCTCCTTTACTTACAAGTACATACAGTTAGAACACTTCATTTGTCAACACGATCTGCAATACTTGCTGATATCTCTCTACATTCTAATGTCTACCTCTCAAAAGCTATATTAAGAGATCTACACCTCCCCAAACAGCTTTTCACTCGGTAAACATTCTGAAGAATGTTTACCAACATGAGTACACTTACTGACACTTCACAACAAACTTTTTAAAATATATTATTAGTTATCTAAATTTGGAGTTCTATCTTAAATGCAGATGAAGACACCAGTCTCTTTCAGCTCCAAATTGATTGCCTTCTGCTGAGCACAACTCAAACAGGCTTCCTTCTCCTCCATAGCACCAAGGACAAACTGAGCTATCTCTGGTTCTGCACCCATTCACATAAAGACATTTCTTCAACCATGTAATTAAAATGGTATCTATTGATTGATCCTTGGTGTTTCTTTTTACCTCTCCTCGCATGATCTCGCAAGACTCTCGCGGGATCGCAAAACTCCTCATGGCAGGCCTAGTAATTTTCCACACGGGTCTCATGAGATGCTCGCAAGATCGAACAAACTCCATGTGGCAATGGCTGAAGCTTGCACTCTACTCTCGCTAGTCTTCTCCAGGATCGCAACACAATTGTACTACAATTGCAGCATATGGGAGAGACTCTCTTGCATAATAGTTGCGCATTCTAGGGAGTGAGGAGGGATTAAACTCTCCTTTCAAATCCCTCTCTTGAATTAAAAGTATGATTAGTAGTCTGTGGGGATGTACTGCCATCTACTGTCAGACCCCTCTCTCAGCTGATGGGTGTGCCTATTTGGCTGCATGGGTAGACTGACCTCTACCTTCAGATCTCTGTCTCAGATAACTGGTGTGCATAGTAGTGTCTGGGGACAGGCTGCACTATCCTTCCAGACCTCTTTCTCAGATGACAGGTGTGCATAGTAGGGAGTGTAGATAGAATGACCTCTCCTGTCAGACCTCTCTCTCAGATAATAGGAGTGCATAGTAGGAAGTGTGCATGGACTGGCCTCTCCTTACAGACTTATTTCTCAGATGACGGGTGTGCATAGTAGGGTGTGGGATGTGAGACTGGAATCTACGCTGAGACCTCTCTCAGATGACAGGTATGTGTGTAGTAGTGACTGAATATGGTCTGCCCTTTTCTGTCAGTCCTCTCTCTCCCAGATAACAGGTGTGCATAATAGGGTGTGTAGATGGACTGCCTCTAATGTCAGACCTCTCTCTCAGATGATGGTGTACGTAGTAGGATTGGTGCATGGACTAGCCTCTCCTTACAGACTTCTCTCTCAGATAACGGGTGTGCATAGGAGGGTGTGGGAAGAGAGACTGGCCTCTCTGCTGATACCTCTCTATCAGATGATGGGTGTGTGCAGTAGTGAGTGGAGAGGGACTGCCCGTTTCTGTCAGACCTCTCCTCAGATGACAGGTGTGTGTTTTAGGGTGTGTATATGGACTGGCTTCTCCTGTCAGACCTCTCTCTCAGATGACGGGTATGAGTAGTAGGGTGTGGGAAGAAAGACTGGCTTCTCTGATGAGATCTCTCTCAGATGATGGGTGTGTGATAGTGAGTGGAAAGGTACTGCCCTTTCCTGTCAGATCTATCTTTCAGATAACAGGTGTGCATACTAGAGAGTGTAGATGAACTGGCCTCTCCTGTCAGACCTCTCACTCAGATGACGGTGTATGTACTGGGATGTGTGCATGGACTAGCCTCTCTTTTCAGACTTCTCTCTCAGATAATGGGTGTGCTTAGAAGGGTGTGGGAAGAAGGACTGGCCTCTCCGCTGAGACCTCTCTCAGATGATGGATGTGTGTAGTAGTGAGTGGAGAGAGACTGCCCTTTCCTGTTAGACCTCTCTCTCAGATTATTGGTGTGCAAATTAGGGTGTGTACATGGACTGGCCTGTTCTGTAAAACCTCTCTCTCAGATGACAGGTGTGCGTAGTAGTGTGTGAACATAGACTAGCCTCTCCTGTCAAACCTCTCTCTCAGATGATGGGTGTGGGTAGTAAGGTATGGGGAGTGACAGATCTTTCCTTCAAGACCTCTCTCTCAGATGACATATGTGTGTAGTAGGGTGTGTAGCTAGAGACTGGCTTCTCTACTGAGACCTATCTCTCAGATTATGGCTGTGCATAATAGTGAGTATAGAGGGACTGCCTTTTCCTGTCAGACTTCTCTCTCAGATGAAGGGTGTGCATATTAGGGTATGTACATGGACTGCCCTCTCCTGTCAGACCTCTCCCTCAGATGATGGGTTAGCGTAGTAAGGTGTGTGCATGGACTGGCTTCTCCTTTCAGACCTCTCTCTCAGATGACAGGTGTGTGTAGTAGGGTGTGTGGAGAGAGGCTGGCCTCTCTGCTGAGACCTCGCTCTTGGATGACAGGTGTGCACAGTATGCTCTGTCCAGGGACTGTCCTACCAGCTAAAACCCCACTCTTTGATAATGAGTGTGCATAGCAGGATGTGGGAAGACTTTGTTGGCAAGGGACTACTACAAGAAGCAGGGGGCCGGAGCTGTAGAAAAATTGTAGAGGGGCCGGTAGCAACTGATGCCGGTCATGAAGATGTTCATCAAGTGAACTGTTGCATGTCCTTTTCTCTCCCGAATACTGAACACAGGATCAATAGGGGAGAATAAACAAAGGGGAGACCTGCTCTGTATTCAATGGTGTAGTAGAGGAATTCACCAACCGTTGATTTGACAGGAGAACCCCTTGAGGTCTTAATATTACATTAAAGGTCCACTCTTGGAATTACATAATTTGATTGTACATAAGGACTTCCCACAAGTTGGATTAGTGCCCTGAAGAAGTCCCATGAGAACAGGGACGAAACGTGTAGGCTGTTCCCAATGTACATTTGTCTTTTTGTATTATTATATATTTTGAGAAAATAAAGAAGATGAAAAACAATCTGACAATTGGAGTGTTATGAAAGTAGTACAGGTTTTCCTGCTATCATTTAACTGAGTGAAAAGTAAGGCACTTGCTGTCATTGTGCTTGAATGTAAGCATAATACAATTTTTGATGTATTTTGGACTAATTTTGGACTCTTGGTGCAATGGAAAATATATATATAGTGCTCCTCTAAATTGTGTATTTGTATGAAGAGATTTGGGTTTTTTCGGTTGACCCAGAAGAGTGAGCATTTCTTTGAAAAATAGTAGGGACAAATGGTGTGCAGGCGAAATTTGTATCCAAAACCGTTTTTCTGTTGTAGTATAGGATGTGGGAAGAGTTTTGTATGGCTTGTACCAAGTGTGGTAAAACTGTGCATTTGTCAGACAACATAAACTTTGGGATGGTGCGAGTCTGAGTCCACATACCCCTTCAGGAGATGTTGGCCTATAGTAATGCTAGCTCACAGTGCACCATCTGAACCCCTAACATTACGATTGCGATTATGAGTAGAATGAAACAGATTAGCGTTATTATCATTTCACGAACAGTGAAAAGAATAAACATTTCCACCATTATGCTAAGACAGTGTTTATATGTAGACATTTAAGCACTGGGTATGTATGTACTCCTAACAAGCAATCCCTAACCTAGTCTTGCCTAGGGTGAGTCATCTGCCAAATCACTGCCGGGTGGACTAACTACCCGTTACCTGTGGGTAAGTGTCATCAGGCTGTTCATCTTGGTGTAGAGCTGGACATCCCACATGTTGGTACGCATAAATTAGCTGAGCTGGAATTCTGACGTGCGGTAACCCTGCAGTGTCAGCTGAGTGCTCCTCTGCCTAAACAAGGTAGTGGATGTGTATTTATAACAATAGAAACCATGTGACCATGTTGCAACCCCCGTTTGGGCTGCAATTGTTTTTCTAGTTGGATAGCGGTGTTGCTAACCGGACAAGTAACAAATATGACATTTGCGCAGTGAACTTTACCCCTTGTACTGAATGTTCAAGGTATCGGCAAAAGAGAAGTCAACTTAAGAAAAGTGAGATTGTAGGCCTATCCTGACCATGTGACAAGAGACTGTACTCTACTCTCAGCTCTTACCAAGCCAATGGGCATAAATAGTAGACTCAGATAAACACCATCTCCAGTAAGACTCCTTCCCAAAGTAGTTTTTAAATTCATGCTCTTGCAGGACGCCCATGAAAATCTTGCGAGCTCAACTCCCAAAATATACATTTATTTTTTACCCTTAATTTCTCAAAAACTACTTAACGGATTTACACCAAATTACAAAACGCATGATCTGAGGACCAAGATGTAGCTTCCTGATGAATTTGGTGTAATTTCATTCAGCAGTTGTTGCTGTAGCCCTGCCTAAAGAAGTCTATGGAAAATTCTTTGGGATTTTGCGTTTTGGGACCCCCTTATTTCTCTGCCCCTGCGTCATTGATTCCTCCGAAACTTTGCAGGAATCGAGCTTAGGTGGATGAACTTTTTGGGGAGAAAGTTTTGTGAAGATTCGTCATATGTGGCCAAAGTTCATAGCAAACCAAAAAATGCTCCATCTATGGAAAAGCAGAACTAACTATCACTACCTAGGAAATGCATGCTTTGTGTTGCTAATAACTTTGGTCCCGTTTCATGAAACCCCCAAAAAGTGCAACTTTTTGACTAGTTTGCACACTAAAAGGTTTGGGGTGATCCATCAAGTGGGGGCCAAGAAAAAGGGGTCCCAAAATGCGTTTCCCCATTCATTTTTCTATAGGAATTCAGAGGCCCAGTGGAAGGCATTCTGCCAAATCGCATCGGCCACAAATTTTAACCTAAATTGCACCCTTGTACATATATATTTTCACAGGTATATAATAAATCTTTCACTCTTTGCATCACATAAAGGGTCTCCAGTTTCGCAGTTTATGCCACCATAGCCGCTGGAGGAAGGAAGCTGCAGCATGAAGTGATATATATATATATATATTCACTGAAAAAAACCATAGGTTTCAGACATGTTATAGTTAGGAATTAGCATTTAAAAAACCTTTGAAATTCACTGAAAAAAACATAGGTTCAGGCACGTTATAGTTAGAAATTAGCATTTAAAAACCTTACAAATTCACTGAAAAAACCATAGGTTTTAGGGACAGTTATAGTTAGTTGGACATTGCACTCGTACAAAACCTGTAGAAATTCCCCGTAATAGTTAGTTCAGCTAACTATAACTCGTGCCCCGCAATGCACTGCTGATGACGTCACATATTACATCACTCATGACATGGTCAGTGACATCACTGATGACATCTCAAATGACATCACTGATGACATCACTGAAGACATCATCCACGTGATAATCTGATGCACCTCCTCACACCCTAATATAACCTTTGATACACCGGGTCATTGCCACCTTTAAAAAAAAAAAATGTCATGGAGGGGGCTGCGTTGCCCCCTCCTCAGGCCTCCTTAGGCCCCGGGGACCCCATCCCCCGGGCCGGCCTTATTAAAAAAAAAAAAAAAAAAAATTATTTTTGGGGAGGGGGCCGCGTGGCCCCCTCCCGGGCCACTACTTGCCCCGGGGACCCCATCCCCCGGGGCTTTCCCATGGGGAGCTGCTAACATGCAGCTCCCCGTGTGGAAAAGCAATGTGCTTTGGATATTGGAAGCGAGAGCAGGTTTCCTGCTCTCGCTTCCAATATCCAAAGCAGTTTGCAATGACAGTTCGGGAGCCGCGAGGCTCCCGTCCTGTCATTGCAAGCTACAGTGTCCCGGGGGTAGGCACCCGGGACACTGCATGAGCCGGCCCTGGGGGGTGGCGGTCCCCAGGGCCACCACAGGCTCCAGGAGTGGGGCCGCACGGCCCCCTCCCATCCTTTGCACAGCCCCGGGGAGGTGGTGGTCCCCGGGGCTCGGGGTCCATAGCGGACCCCCACATTTATTTTCTTAGTGCCCCGAGGAGGTGGCGTTCCCGGGGCGTGTGGTGGGGCTGAGCCCCCCACACAGGTCAAGTAATTTAAAAAAAAAAATAAGCCCCAGGGGGTGGCGGTCCCCGTGGCTGCGGGGGGCCATGTGCCCCCGCCAACATTATTTATTTAAAGCCCCGGGGGTGGCGGTCCCCGAGGCTTGGGGGCCTTAGAGGCCCCCATAAAATCTAAACCCACCCCGCATGCCTCCGGGACTTGGGCCACCCGGGGGCAAATTAGCATCAAAGCGCGGGAGACCGCGCTTTGATTTTTTTTTTATCAGCGGGATCCGCGCACCCTAAGCGCTTCCCGCCGATTTTTTTTTTTTTAAATGCTTTTTCTGCCCAGGGGTCCTTGTGGGGCCCCTGAGCAGACCTAGGGGTCAGGGTGTTTCTACCCTGCCCCTTTGTGCGCTTTGCGCACTTGTTTCTTGTGCTTTTTTTATTAATCGGCGGGATTCGCGCACCCTAAGCGCATCCCGCCGTTTAAAAAAAAAAAAATGCTTTTTTCTGCCCAGGGGGTCCTTGTGGGACCCCCTGAGCAGACCTAGGGGGTCAGGGTGTTTCTACCCTGCCCCCTTTTGCGCTTTGCGCACTTGTTTCTGTCCTCGGTTCTACCGAGGGACAAAATGGCTGCCAACACTTCCTGATTTGGAGTGTTGAAAGCCACTTGACAGCCAATTAGCATGCAGCTCGTGATCGGGAGGGTACGCGGACCGTACTCGGCCATAGATATATATGTGACTTTACTTTTGATTTTCTCAGGAACTACTGAACGGATTTACACCATTTAAGCAAAAGGCATGACACTGAACCAAGGGCTACCTCTTTGCCAAATTTGGTGTAATTCCGTTCAGCAGTTCGGGCTGTAGCCGCGATGAATGGTTCCTATGGAAAAATGAATGGGGAAAATGCGTTTTGGGACCCCCCTTTTTCTCGGCCCCTGCTTGACGAATCACCCCGAGACTTTCAGGATAGGAGCGGACCGGAGCGCCCCAACAAGTTGTAAACGTTCGCGAAGATTCGTCAACCGGCGCCAAAGTTATTTCAAATAGAATGTTGCAGATTTCCTATGGAAAATAGGTCCTAACTATAACTATCTACTGGCGACCGCCAGTAGATAATATATATATATATACATATACATATAGATATATATATATATATATTTTCACTGAAAAAACCACAGGTTTCAGAGACGTTATAGATAGTCTGACATTTCACTCGTACAAAACCAGAGAAATTCAGCCGTTATAGTTAGCTGAGCTAACTATAACTCACGCCCGCAATGCACTGCTGATGACATCACATATTACAACACACATGACATGGTCAGTGACATCACTGATGACATCACTGATGTCATCAGTGATGTCTAACTATAACAGCTGAATTTCTCTGGTTTTGTATGAGTGAAATGTCAGACTATCTATAACGTCCCTGAAACCTGTGGTTTTTTCAGTGAATATCTAAGGTTTTTTAAATGCTAATTTCTAACTATAAAGTCCCTGAAACCTGTGTTTTTTTCAGTGAATTTTATATATATGTATTCAATCTCCTCTCACTCTTAGAAGGAAGGAATCAGCACTCAGGTTGTAGTTTGTAAGTATTTAATCTGCAAAGGATGCGATCCACGCGTTTCGGCTCATTCGAACGTTGATAACGATACAAGACGTCATTGTAGCTTCCTTATTTAAATGTACAAATGACTCCAGTTGCCAACATTAACAAAGGACTACATATTACATTAATCCAAAAAGCTGGCGGCCATATTGACCTGGTCACGATGCGAAAATTCAGGAATTACTACAATAAAGAAAAGAAAACAAGTGTTGATATGCACACAATGTCATTTCAGCATATCTTGCCCCGTGACCACCGTACCTGTATGTTTGTCAACTTTGACTTGTTCATAATAAACATACTTACGATTGCAAACATCAACATAAACAATGGACTACACATTACTTTAAAGTGAAAGGCTATCGGCCATATTGATCTGGGCACTTTGCATATTATAATGGTTCTTACACGAAAGAAAAGAAAAAAAAGTGGTGTTAATATACACTATACACACACTATCCCTAAATAATGTTCTATTCCATTCACAGCTCATTTGAGAAGTCATGAGTGATGTCATGAGTGATGTCACTGACCATGTCATGAATGATGGAATGCCTGAGGTCATAAGCAGTGCATTGCGGGGACATAAGTTATAGTTAGCGCAGGTATTTAGAATTGCTGAATTTCACTGGTTTTGTACGAGTGAAATCTGAGTCTAACTATAAAGTCGAAGTAACCTTTGTTTTTTTAGTGAATTTCTAGGTTTTTTTTAACGTTAAGTAAGATGCCTATCACAATGGATGGTGGGGGTAGGAAACAGGGCCTGGCCTGGCATTGTGCTGCCCCACCCAAGCTTGCTGCTCCTGCCTCCCCTCCTCCTTGCCAACCTTTGTCCAAGTCCATGCCCCTGCTCCCTCATTACAGCCCTGTGTGGCCTTTGTTCTGCCACTGGCCTTCCAGCCTATTCTGAACAGTTAGCTTGCTGCCCCATCCACTTCCTCCCTATCCTCTGTTGTCTGAATCCATGCACTAGCCTCCTCCCTCCTGCCATGTATGGTCTGATGTGCTGCAACTGCCCTCCATTTAGCATGATGTCCCAGTCCATTCCTCCTGCCCTCCATTGCCCAATTCTATGCCCAATCATTGACCTCCTGCTTAGCCTCTGTGCTCAGCTTGCTGCCCCTACTCTCCTTCCCCCTGCCCTCCTATGTCTGTGTGCATGCCCCTGCTCCATCCTTTTTGCCCACCATGTTCCATGGACCTGCCCCTCCTATCTACTCTGAGTGTTCTGTTGAGCTGCCACTCCCTCCCACCTGCCTAGCATTGTCAGATTACTGTAACCTTTCCCTGCCACCTCTACCCTGCCTGTCCATGTTCCATGCCCCTATCCCCTTCCTCCTGTACTCCATGGTCCATTTTACTGACACACCCTTCTGCCCTACCTGGTCTGTTGTGCTGCAACTGCTCCTCCTGCCTGACCCACATGGTCTGTTGTGAGGCCCCTTCCCCTGAACTCTCTTGTCTGTGCCCAGCTCCTACCCCTCCCTTCTATCCTCCATGGTCCTTTGTGCATGCCCCTGCCCCCTCCTTCTTGCCCATCATGGCCATTGTGCTGCCACTAACCCTCCCACTTGCCATACATGGTCTTCTGTGCTGCCACGACTCCTCCCACCTTCCCTGTGTGGTCAGCTAGCTACCCCTGACCCACTCCCACCTTCCCTCTATGGTCTGTGTGTATGCCATTATAGTCTCACTGTTGCCCTCCATGGTGTTTTGTGCTTCTAGTGCCCATCCTGCCTGACCTCCATGGTCAGCTTGCTGCTCCTGCCCTGCCCCCTTGCCCCCTGCCCTCCGTTTTTAATGTGCAGACCCCTATTCCCTCCCTCCTGGCTTGTCTGTTCCATTGTAATGCCCCTGATCCCTCCCTCCTGCCCTTTATGGTCCGTTATGCTGCAGCTTTCGCTCCTGTCTGTCCACTATGGTCAGCTTGCTGCCATTGCCTCGTTCCCCTCTGTTCTCTGTTGTCCATGTGCATGGTCCTGTCCCCTCCCTATTGCTTTCCATGGATTGTTGTGCTGCACTGCCGTGCCACATGCCCTGTGTTGTGTATTGTACTGCTGCAAACCCTGATGCTTGCCCTGTAATGTCAGTTTGGTACACCTGTCCATGTCCCTCCTGTCCTCTGTTATCCGAGTCCATGTCCCTACCCCAATTCCTCCTGCCTTCCATGATCCAATGTACCATACTTGCTAACATTTTGAACATGGTAAGAGGGAGATTTTGAAAAAAACTGGGGAATTGATTTTCCCCATTGACTTACATTGAAAAAGAGGAGATTGTAGACAGGAGACAGATAAAATAAAGGCCATTTGGGCTTAAAAACATTGGGCGTTTCCTGGCTGAATCGGGTCTGTTGGCATGTATGGTTGTACTACCACTGCCTCTTCCTTCTGCCCAAAATGGTCTATTATATTGCCACAGCCTCTCTTGCCTGTTGTGCATTGTTGGTGTGTTGCCCCTGCACCCTTTCCACTCCCCTCGATAGTCTGTTGTGCTGCCACTGCCCTTCCTGCCTGCCCAGTGTGGTCAAATTGTTGACTCTGCACCATCCTACCTGCCTTCAATTTTCTGTGTCTGTGCCCCTGACCTCTGCCTCTCAACAGTATCCTAATGAACAACTAGATTACTAACATTCTATATTTATTACAAGTGTGGCACGCCTGACGTCATCTTGATGTAATCAAAGCTGTAATACCTAAAGCATTTTCTTTAGAAATTATAGAAATGAGAGGGTCGTATTTGCATCGAAATTATTGTTAGTGCTCTAAAAAACTAAAATGAGGACATATTTTCTGAGTTCTCAAATAGCGACAAAGCACTTTTAAATTATTTGTTATCTTTATGTTTTTTTTCCAGTTGACCACTTGATTAAATGTTGCACTTAGGGAGAGCATGTGGTGTTACTTCCAGAGCTGCAGACTTTGCAACTGCGGAACCAGGGTGGAGTTTCTGCTTCAGCTCGACATTCTGTGATTCTGGTCAAATCACTTAATCTCCCCATGCCTACAACCAAAATGAATTTGTCCTTGTGTGATGTAAACATTGCTCATGTAAAGCACTCCAATACCTGACCAGTCTGCACTATATAAAACTGTAAAAAAAAAAGTGTTTTCCACACTTCTGTCATTGGGCTATACGTGGGCTACATCTGGGTGATATTTGTGCTACATTTGGGCTCCTTTTTCTCTGGTGGCCATCTTGGGAGACTTCAATTCAATTCAATAAACTTTATTTGATCTGATTAAGAAACATAGATCATAAAAGTGCACATAAAACAGTATATCCTCTTTCCTAATACAATACAATGAGAATGAATTAAAACCAGTAGGTAAAATTAGGTGTTACAAAGCCCGGCTCAGAGTAACTTCAGTTTAACAGAATAGTAAAGTTCAATGTTTCACAAGATCAATCTCAAGTACTTTGTGCAAAATACGCAATAAGGGGTCCAAGTAAGATGCAACGCTCCAATACCTGACCAGTTTGCACTATAAAAAACTGCAAAAACAAAAAATAAAAAGTGTTTTGCACAATTCTGTCATTGAGCTATACCTGGGCTACATCTGGGTGATATTTGTGCTACATTTGGGCTCTTTTTACTCTGGAGGCCATCTTGGGAGACTTATTTGTTATGAAGTTTCCTAATTTCCTCATTTACTGCAGTCTCCTCAGTAGGAAATGCTTTCAGTTTTTTACTTTGATTCCATCAAGAAGGCATTCAGATGTGTCACACATTTGCCATAAATTCAGAATGTTAGCACTCTAGTTGCTCATTAGATCACTGTAGTAAAGCTAGTGCTCACCAGGGAGTTAACTGGAAGTCTGCTGCTGGTATTGAAAGTGAATGTTTCAGTCTGCATGTCGGAATTTTTTAATGAAATAGAAGAGGATTTGAGAAGTTACTCAAAATGTGCCCTATGTTTTCTTTCTGCAGCACTAATCATAATTTCTATGGCAAAATGAACCCCCTCATTTTAATCCTTTTTAAATTAAATGTTTTAAGTGTTACCAGTTTATTCTAATCAAGATGGCTTCAGGTGTGCCACACTTTTGTCATAAGTAAGACTGTTAGCGCTCTAGTTGTTCTTTAGAACACTCTGGGAAGCTGCAGTAGAACACAAAGGAATCAACTGACAGTCTCTGCCATTGTTGGATGTACATGTTTTACTGAGAATGTCAGACTTCATTCTCACATGGCTGAGAAAGATAATGTGAATTTACAGAAAATATGCTCTCATTTTAGCTTCTGGAGCACCTTCCAAACCTCTATGGGAAAAGCATGAGAAGATAGTTTTCTCTCAAACATGATTCATGATATCCCAGCAGAAGGATTTTTCACAGGGTAAAATCACCTTAGAACACACAACAATTCCTAAAATTAGTATGGTACCATCAACAGATGATTTATAATGTAACTAAAGTCTGTTATCACCCTTTACACATTCTCCTTTTGGTGACCCTCAAAACCTTCCATTCACTACAATGCATTTTAATGGGGTGCTATCATGTATATTGGTCCCAAGATGGCTGCCAACACTTCTTGGATGTAGTGCTGACAGCCAATCAGATCTCACAATGAGATGTGTGGTTAGGCTCCGCCCAGATATATAAATGTCTTTTTCCTTTAATATTTAAAAACTAAAAGAAATGATTTACACCATTTAGAGCAAAGAGTGCACTCTGGACCAAGAGCTACCTGTCTTCCAAGTTTGGGTTAATTCCGTTCAGCAGTTCGGGCTGTAGCTGCGACAAAAGTTTCCTATGGAAATTAAAATGTAGAAAACACGTTTTGGGACCCCCCTCGGCCCCCGCTTGACGAATCACCCCGAAACTTTCAAGACCGGAGCTGACCGGAGCGCCCCATTAGTTTTGAAAATGTCCCGAAGATTTGTCAAATGGAGCCAAAGATATTGTCAAAAGAAAAAACGCTTTTTAAATAGAAACAAGGTAGTTATAGGTAGGACCTAGTTTTCATAGGAAAAGCGTTTTTTCTTTTGCCAATAACTTTGGTGTCGTTTGACGAATCTTCGCGTAATTTTTAAAACTAGTGGGGCGCTCCGGTCAGTTCCTGTCTTGAAAGTTTCGGGGTGATTCGTCAAGCGGGGGCCGAGAAAAAAGGGGGGTCCCAAACACGTATTCCCCATGTTATTTTCCATAGGAAACTTTAGACAAAGCTACAGCCCGAAATGCTGAACGGAATTACACCAAATTTGGCAAAAAGGTAGGTCTTGGTTCAGAAAGAGACCTTTTTTAAATGGTGTAAATCCGTTCAGTAGTTCCTGAGAAATTAGAAAAAGAAAAAGTTTCGATATCTGCGGCCGACCACGAGCTTCATTCTAATTGGCTGCCAACACTCCAAACCAGGAAGTGTTGGCAGCCATCTTGTGACTCGGTAGAACCGAGTCACAAGACAACAGAAAAAATAGGTTAAAAACAATTAAAGGGGCAGGGTAGAAACACCCTGACTCCCTAGGCCTGCTCAGGGGGTCCCACAAGGACCCCCAGGGGCCAAAAAAGCATTTTTAAAAATAATTTCGACGGAAATCGCGTTGGGGTCGCGAATCCTGCCGAAATTATTTAAAATAAAATGAAGCGCGGGCTCCCATGCTTCGTTTTCAAAAAGCCCCTGGGTGGGCCAGGTCCCGGGGGCACTGCCAATTAATTAGCGGGGGCCTGCTGGGTCCCCTGCATCCCCGGGGACTGCCACCTCCCGGGGCTGTGAAAAATGTGTGGGGTTTCCCAATCCCCCACGCTGCCCCGGGGACCAGCACCTCCTCGGGGCTCTATTTCTTTTTTTTTAAACCTGTATGGGGGCTCGAGCCCCCCACGCCCCGGGGACCACCACCTCCCCGGGGCACTAAATATGGAAATAAATGCGGGGCCCATTACGGACCCCCGAGCCCCGGGGACCACCACCTACCGCATTGGTAGGGAGGGGGGCTGCGCGGCCCCCTCCTGGAGCCCTCAATGGCCCTGGGGACCGCCATCCCCCAGGGCCGGCTCCTGCAATGTCCCGGGGTGCCCACCCCCGGGACACTGCTGTTTGCTATGGCATAGCAAACTCTGAGGGTTGCAGAGAGGTGTAAAAAGGGGCATGGCCTTGGCCACCTCTCTGCAAAGCAGCTCTGTGGCGCTTACTGGAGGTACCTGGTGGGCTAGTTGGCCCACAGGGACCCTCAGGATTCAAGGGGACTTAATCCCCCAATTTACAACGTGCTAGGGGCGCGTTTGCACAGTGGTGCAGGGAGGGGCGGGGCCTGATATAAGAAGTTAGCAATCCTGCTGTGTGGGACTTACTGGTGGTAATAAAACGGGTAGTTGGCCCCCAAGGTTGACGTTGGGGGCTAACTACTCCTCCTGTTACCTCCAGTAAATCCCACACAGTGGGATTGCTAAGAGGTGTTTGAAGGCCACGCTCACCTTTCTCCACCACTCTGCAAACGCGACTGCTATGTTATAGTTAGAAATTAGCATTTAAAACACCTTTGAAATTCACTGAAAAAACCATAGGTTTCAGGGACATTATAGTTAGTTGGACATTTCTCTCGTATAAAACCTTAGAAATTCACCTAACTATGACGTTACTTTAACCTTTGTCTTTTTCAGTGAAGTCTTAAGCTTTTTTTAATTGAAAACTCATATTTTTATTAAACCTAACTATACTGATACTGTAACCTTTGGTTTTTTCAGTGAATGTCTAGGGTTTTAAAATATATATATATATATATATATTTAAAATACATAGACACTAACTACTCCAACAGTGTTTGAGCTGAGAAAGTTCAGCTCCTTAGTTTTTGTAACTTACATATGCAGAAATATTCACAGCATAGTTTTCATAGTCTATGTATGTATCTTTACATAAACTTCATATTTATATTTCAAAATGACAATGATCAGTTTTTCTTATTCTGTAAACTATGAGAACTTTACATAACATTCAGATTGGCAGTAATCTAGATAGAATCCCACCTTGTGGTGATTTGAAATTTCTGCCAAACCAAGACATAAACCATATCAAAAACACAACTTGTATGTCATACCCCGTACTTAGACCAAGGCCCCAAATATCAAACATAGATAATCATCATGGATTTCCCCATTGCACCAACATGCACAAAACAAATTCGATTACTTGGAAGTCCAACCAGATAAGAGGCAGCCACAAGCCACGCAAGGTAATCTAAAGAGGTGTCTAAATTATGGGCAGAAGAATGGGGACCCCCAATGGAACCAGGAAGCTTATCGAATAAATCGCTGTGTAAATGGGGGAGATGACCGGCTATAATGTTTTTTTAACTAATGCTCCAAGATTAAAACTGGGTGTTAGGGAAGACAATGACTCCCTCATAAATAAGGCAACTCATTGGATCAGAAATGATCGGCAGTGCCTCTCCGTTATAAGATCTGACATATTCAAGGCAGAGCGATTACACCAGGAGGAGGGGGATTTGGACGATATAAAACTAACGCTGCATTCAAAAATGATTGCCGAAAATTTAATTACCATGAATCTTCGTACCCATTCTTTATTTGCTTCTAATATGAATATTAGGCGGAATAGAGCCAGCCCAGGTAGTTGTAACTTTGCTATAAAAGCAAGGGAGGGCTCAAAAAATCTTGAAGCGGTAGATTGACTGAATTTGTTGGCAAGATCGAACTCTAAAAAGGAGGGGTCTTCTAGCTTGACACATGGGGACCGACATTTAATAAACCCAGAAGCACAATCTATCCGGGATTCACACCAAGAAATAAAGGAACATGTGGAAAGCAAAGCAATCAACTTTCCGGGGCCTCAAGTGATGGAGCACGTTACTATTGTTAATTCCCCGCCTCACATCTCAAGTACATCAGTAACAGGAGATGTGAGGATGGTTTCATGGAATATAGCAGGACTCCCTAAAAAACTTTTTGAACCGGATTGGCAGGATTATATTAACAATTTTGATTTCTGTCTTTTCCAGGAGACATGGGCGAGGGAGCCATTATATAAAGTGGGCTATAGAACTTTTAGCATTGCAGCAAGTCAGCTAGGCAAAGGTAGACCATCAGGCGGGCTACTAATTTGGGTAAAAAATCATATAAATGCAGTTATAGAATTGGTACCAACTAATTCGAACGATATCCTGGGCCTAAAATTGAGTTTTTCAAATAGGTCACAAATGCTTATTTTTAATATATACATAAGACCAAGGGAGCGTTCGAAGGAATCGCCAATAATCCAAAAATTGGATGAAATTCTCGATTCTATAGCACTAAATGGGCCCATTATAATTGGGGGAGATTTTAATTGCTGCTACGAACCATTATTAGGCTTAGATACCATTCTTGAAGAAGAAGACCTTACTATGGGGATCCCGCCACTTCAAGTGGAAAAAATGGGGGATGTTCTGTTTCTGCTATGCAGATATTTCATTTCACCATAGAGAAAGGCCTAAGATCTTGTAATGGAAGATTTTCTTCAGATCTTGAATGTGCAAATACTTTTTCAAGAGGTAACTCGGTGTCTCGAATAGACTATATTATGATAAGTGTAGCTCATTGGGCTTATGCAAAAGATTTTAAAATTGATGAAAGAAGAGAAAGTGACCATTTCCCATTGTGCTTAGACCTGGCGGGAAAATGGTTTTTGAAACACTTGTCGCTTCAACTTGAAACATGTGATGAGGTCATTGCGCCCTTAGTAAGCAATAACAGAAGGACAGTAAAATGGCCTTCCCTAGTTGACCAAGTTGAACCCCTAACTAAAATATATAATGTTTTTAGCGACCTTTTGGCTCCTTACTTAGATTTGGGTTTTGAAGATGTTATTATAACACAGATTCATCAAAAGCTGATAGAAGAAATAAGACCTTATCTAACTAAACCACAATCAGGGCAAACCAATTGTAAGGCTGAAATTAGACGATCTAATTATTGGTTTAATAAAGAATGTGTAGTGGCCAAACAACGCCTCATTAAGGCGATCCAATCAAAAGAGATAGCTGTGATTAGACAGGAAAGAAATGTATATAATAAAACATTGAAGATAGCCCGAAGAAACTGGGAAGATGCTAGCTGGGAGGATTTGATAGTAGCAGCAAAGGCTGGTGACCAGGCCATGTTTTGGCGGATTATAGCCCATGGTAGCAAAACAAACACTCCGGCCCATGATCATTACCTAGACCCCTATACATGGGAAAGTCACTTTGCAAATTTGTATGCACTTCCAAAACTGGTAAATAGAGCAATAGTAGCAAGCGCCGAGGGATTGTTGACCCTAAAGGAAGCTGGGCATTTGCACTTTAGTATAGAAGATACCACACTAGCGATAGCGGCTATCAAGCCATCTAAAGCTCCAGGACCCGACAAGATACCAGGGGATCTTTTTAAACATGAACCTGAGGTGTGGGTGCCATATATAAATCATCTATGTAATGCAATTGCTAGGGGTCAACCAATCCCAGAATCCTGGAAGGGTGCGGAAATCGTTCCGATTTTTAAGAAGGGCAACAGAGATGATCCCGCTAATTATAGACCCATAAGTCTGATTGACATATTACAAAAAGTTTATGCCAAACAAATTTTGGAAAAATTGAATGATTGGATGAACGATAATGAGGTTCTCTCACCTTGCCAGGCGGGCTTTAGGAAGAAAACTAGCACGATAGATCAAGTGTTTAGATTTGTAACCATAGCGTGGAAATATACAAAGTTGAGACCTGGTCATCTATATGTCGCCTTTGTCGACCTAAAGGCCGCTTTTGATTCAATTCCTAGAGACCTATTATGGTCAAATTTGCTGCAGCAGGGAGTACCCAAGGAGATACTGACCCAATTGATTAGGCTCCACGAGGGTAATTTTGCAAAAGTCCGTTGGGGCAAAAGGGGGAACTTACGAAGGAGATACCTGTCAAGAGAGGGTGCGCCAAGGATGTGTCCTGGCGCCAACCTTGTTTCTTTTATATGTTAATGACATGGTCCAGTTCCTCCAAAAATCACAACATGATTCCCCAAAATTGGGAAGGGCCCACATCTGCGCTCTCACCTTCGCGGATGATACTATTCTTTTATCTCAAACCCCAAAGGGCCTGCAAAACCTTTTAAACTCACTAAATGAATATTGTTCATTAAAAGGCCTGGAAATTAACCCCGTTAAAACAAAATATATGGCTATAAAACCCCACAAATGTTTTAAAAATAATATAGTACTGAACGGAGTGGTTATAGAGCGTGTCTCTAATTTCATTTATCTCGGGGTAACTATTGACTCAAAACTTTCATGGAACCCCCAGATAATGAAATCAAAATCAATTTTATTGCAAAATTCTGCTCCAATTATAAAAAACAGCATGCAACCATGAATAAGGCAGTAACACCAGCCTTGGAAGTTTACAAGTCCAGAGCACAAACCGCAGCCCTATATGGTTCAGAGTTGTGGGGTGGGGAAAATCTTTCCGCTTTGACTGTGGGGGAAAATAAGGTTCTAAGAAGATTTGTGGCACTTTCCCAAAATACCCCTCTGATTCCATTAACATATGATTTGGGTATTAAACGGCTTGAATATAAGGCAATCTGGATGACTTTGTCATACTGGATTAGAATCTGGACTACTGATGAACTAGTGATATACAGACAAGCATTGAGCGAACTATTGGCACTTGACACTCATACTACTTTTCCATGGTTGATACATATTCGTAAGTGGCTCTCTAATTTAGGCCTGAGCAGATTTTGGGAAAGCCCAGGCCTGTTGAGACCTGACTCAAAGCGGGAAATTAAAATTATTTATTGGAACTTCATTTGGCACAGTGTCACTTTAAATGGTACATCAGGAACACTTACAACTCAATTCCTGATGTTTAAAACAAACCCTCACTTTGAATCATTTTTGGATGACATCGAACCCCAACTAGCAAAAATTTTATACCTGAAATTCAGGTATGGTACTCTTTAGATAAAAGCTTTCACATCAAAATGGGGGCATGTTCAGAATAGAGATAGAGATGAAGATTCTAAATGTACATTGTGCCATTTGGGCGCCAGAGAGGATATTGCCCATGTGTTATTTTTCTGTCCTAAATACATAAACCCTAGAAGAAAATGGATAAAACCTATAGGCAGAACCTTGAATGTTAGAAAATTTGATGACATGTTACGCATACTAAAAACTGATTCTTCAAAACTTTTTGTCTTCGCGGTTAGCAGATTTTTATTGACTACAAATTTTATAAGAAGGAAAGAAGGTCTAAAATTTTAAAGACACTTTTATTATTCTTTTTAAATAGGGGTTCTCTTGGGTACTATGACTTTGGTATTATGATGTGTATTTTAAACTGTGGTTTGTCGAATGTGCATTTTTGTTGAGTTTTAATCACGACTAATTACTCAGCATCTCTGAAGTACTGTCTATATTTTTAGTTTGTACTCATTAATAAGCAGCATACGCAAGTTTGCACATGATATATAGTGAAACATCTTAAAGGTTAACCAAAGTTTCCTAATTGCGTATAGGCGGTATGTTATATAATTGTATCATGATAGAGTGTATTTAATGTAAATAATATGATGAAATGTGTTTAATAGCTGTTTTTAATAAGGTCGAACAAACTTGCACTTGACATTTCAAAGAGTTTTTACTATACATTATATATAATGAATCGAACAAAAATCCTTGTGACTAAAGTAATAAAAATTCCCAAATATATGAAGTATACTGATACATGGTTTTGCTGCTGCTAATTGTAAATATTATCAGGATCAATGCATTTTAGGTGTTTGATTTATTAATGTTTTCTAACGTGTTTTAATTATGCTTTAATGATTCTGTGAATCGAATAAAGTTTTTGTTGACTTGACTTGACTATGTGTTTTCACTATGTACATCTATTTTTAAGGTGTGTGATGGCTCCTCAAGACATTGCGAGATCGCAAAGTTATACATTTTGTTCTAATCTGTTGTACAGAGTTCTTTTTCACCTGGCCAGTTACTATTCAATGCTCATGTTTAATATTAAAGCAGGTACAGTATGGATATTGTATTTTGTTTACAAACTTACGGGTCTCGCTAGACGATCTTGGGAGACAAACACATAATCCCCTGTGTGGACTACAAGGGGGCTGCACTTCCTGTCTGACTGTCGTGATCCGCTTCAAAGATCGTACATTTGGAATGAAGTACATAACACTTTATTTTTGCAGTTCTGAAGAAAGTAAGACATGAGAATTGTTGTTTACAGTAGAAAAACATTTGATTTATTGTTGCATTTGAGATATTTAGAAAGTTCACTGGGGCTTATTCACAAGCCCAATTGCGCTGATGGAGCAAGGTCTCGTAAGAAAGAGACTTGCTCGGAGGCAATCCTCTCGTTTAACTTATTAACGAATTACTAACCATGTCTCGTAAATAATAACACGCACCACAGAAACAGGTGGGTTAGTGAAGCTTGCTTATGTGTGCGCTAATACAGATAACAATGAAAACGGACTAATACCGCTTTAAATGGGGAAACTGTTGTGCGCATGCGTCAACTGCATCTACGCAGTATGACGAAATTAATGCTTGGAGGGAAATTCTAGGAGAAGTGCAGAAGGCATTAAAATGGAGTCTTGAAGACTCACGTGCATGGCATCTGCTTAGCTGAAATGAAAACAAGCTAGTTTACTAATGCTAATGCGGGGAAAGTATTAATAAGTAAAGGGGATTAGAGTAGAGATGGGTGGTATACAGTGCGATCATTTATTTGTGAAATTAATATTTGTTCTTTTGACTTTATCATTAGTGCGCATTTGGGCCTTACACGTTTAGCCGAGTTGAGCTGAGTGATTCAAGTTTGCGCATGCCCACAAGAAAGTTAACCCGGAAGGATGACAGGGGATTTGAATACAAGCCAAGGACGAGAATGATGTGCCTTGAGAATGGAGGGTGAAGAGTTCAACGAAGAAGATTCTTATTCATGCTTTTTTATAAATTGTTGCAAATAAACTTTGGAATTGTATGGGAACGAAAGAAATGAATAAAGTTTAAGGGGATGGTTTTTCGAACAATAGATTAATAGAATAAAAGTAATATGTAAGCATGGTGTGATGATCATCCCCCTTGGCTGACCAATTAGATTTCGTATTTTTACAATATTGAAACTTTAGTGGGTGGTACATGAAGAACGAAAGGTATAATTGACGTAGCTTTAGTTAGTTAGTTAGAGAAGAGGAGTCACAGAGTTCGTGTTGCTGAGATGCTGACGCAGGGAGGGATGCTGTGAACTGCTGATGAAGAAGCTGAATGCAGAACCTTCTATCCTAATTTAATTGGGTTAGATAAGAAGATCGCAGAAGAATCTCGAGGAGGAAGAGAGTGTCAGAGAGGGGTGCGACGCAATCGTCGGTATTTAGAGAGGTCAACTATCCTGTCCTGAATCCTGTCCTGAAGTCTTTGTCTCCTGATCTATCCCGGGGGACCCTTACCAGCCCTTTGGCCAGGGGGCTTGGTCTTCATACCATCCTTGGTAATTATAAATTTCATGTCAGTTTGTAGATGTTCTTTTCTCTCTGTCCTCTCCTTTTCTGTGCATTGTCAATGTATGAGTCCGAAAATATATGCTAGAAGTTTAATTAATTGAATTTTTCTCTTTTAAATGATGGTGAATGCACTGTAATTTTGAGACGGTTCACATGCATTTAATTTAGATAAAGAGTTTAAAACTTCCCGAGTCTGTGGTTATTTACTTTAAAAATTAAAGAATAGTTAAGAGTTATGTTAATTATCACCATCAATTAGTTCAACTAATGGTCCATCGACCAGAGGAAAGAACTTTTTGATCAGTGAAGGGTTAGTTAGGAAAAGTGAAATAACTAATCCTGAGAAATATGAAAATTATAAACTAAACCCCAGCGGTCTACTTGATTCTGAGAGTGGGTTTTATATGGGCCCAGGTGAGTATATGGTAGCGGAATATCTGTTGATAGTATACTGCTGGATCAGTTTTCTGGTAGCAGAGTTATGGTTATTATTGGCTAGTTTGGTGATAAGTATTAATTATTGATTATTGATTTATGTTTTAACAAAAAAGTTAACGTCTTGTTTTATGTTGTCCAGAATCCCGGGAAAATGAATAGCGGGTGGTGACAGAAGCCATACTGCAGTGAGGTTACTCGTCTGTTGGAATAACACTGAGAAGCTACGCAGGGCTGGCAGTGTTAAACTAGGGAATATTTTGTATAAAAGCAGAGTGCGAATGATAGCAAAAGGGGTTTGCTGGTGAAACTTTGGTCTCATTTCCCAATACGGGTGACACTGGAGAAGTAACGGGTTCTCCTAAGCTTGAATGAAGAGTAAACAGGGGTTTTACTCGCAGTAGCAGAAACTCAAGAATAAGTTGAAAACTATCCTTTGTTCAGTGGAACAGACAGAGTAGCGAATGTTTTTATGTTGTTATTAACAAAGAATTTAATGAATAATATTAAGAAATACGTTTTCGTATTACCTTGTGAAGGGAGGGTCAGTCGCTGGAGCTGTACTGACGTCACAGAGAGCCGCGCTGGATTTGGTTGAAACAGCGGGCATGTGACAGAAGCAGATTGTAAAGGAGGGGTCAGTAGTAAGGAGTAATACTGACGTCATAAAAAGGCCGCGCTAGCATTGGTCAGACCACGAGCGTAAGCCTGAGTCTAATTGGTTGATAGATAGAAATCGCGCTAGGATTGGTCGAGAAAAGAGTTGTATGTTGAGTCCTGATTTGACTGCGGGTGTGAGTCGTGCTGACATAGGACGCAACGTAGGTAATAGAGCTAGAAGATATACGCAAGACTCTTTCATATATCGGACATCTGAAATGTTCGGAAGACCAAAGAAAATGACATTAATGAAGAAAATAAAAAATTTCTTTAAGAAAGACAAGCTTGTAATGACTAGAGAGGGAATTCCTGTTCCACCACCCAAAACACCAGCTTCCTTTATGATGATGGAAAAGGGATATCACACGTGTGTATGGTTGGAAAATTGGATAGAGTACACTAAAGGTGATGGAGTTTTAGCTTTTCCGGAGCATGGTACTTTTAATTTGAAGATACTTCAGAATTTGAGAGATCGAATGAATATGCTGGAACCGAGTCTTAGAATGACACAGTATGAAGCTTTGGAAGAATGGGAAATTGAGGCATTTGATCGTGAAAAATGTAGGAGTGGTCGGAGATTTAGAGGATTTTTGCCTAGATATCTGTTTGAGTCAAGTGGAGATCAGATGAAGCGTTGGAGGAGAGCTGTAGTGACCGAGGGTTTATATCCAGTAATAATGGCCGAAGAACAGTTAGGAGGAAAGTGTAAAGAGAAAACGAAACACATGAATACAACAGGATATGGTGAATCAGATGATGAGCTACTATAAGATATTCTAATTAAAAACCCTCCACCTTATCAAGAAGCCCCTAGTAAGGTTACCCCAAGCGCACCAGTGATAGGAATGCCTTTGACCCCACAAATTTTACATGATACATCATTTAATAGGGTGTTGCAGGATAATGAGAGAGATGTTTTGAATAAAACAAGAGAAGAATTAGTTCACAAAGTAAGTCAGTTGAATTTAAATGCTGAAGCTTTGACAGTACCAGTGACCATTGGTCCGGTAATCCCATTGTATGGAGATAAAAAGACTTGCCAGAAACCACAAACTGTGACAATTCCATTAAACAGTCCCAGAAAAGAAGTAATAATTACGGATGATCAGGTCAGTGAAAGTGAATCAGTTATTTCATTAATGGATCTCCCGAATGTAGAACCTTTAACTGAAACTCCGAAAAGAGTTACGCCTACAAATTTGAGAGAGAAGAGATCTTTGGTTCCTATAGGAACTGGAGGTGCAACAGTAGTTACCCCTGAAGATATAGAGAGATGGGCACAGGAAATAGATAATCGAAACCCACAACCAAAGATTTTAGATATCAGCAGATTGAAAGTGGAATTGGAAGAAATGATAACTGGAAATGTGAGCATAGAAAGACTGAGTGTTTATAATGATGAGGAGTTGCTATTTTTGTGTAAGAGTTTTACAAGAAGAGCAAGAGTATTTCATGAAAAATTAACAGAAGTCGCTTCAGAGATTGGAATAGATATAGGGAAATCGAAATTGTTGCAAAAACCATATCGAGTGGATTTTACTGACAAAGATTTAGAAAGTGTTAATGCTTCTGGAAAGAGACTACAGATAAAGGAGTTGATGAATATTTTGAGGAAATGGGGAGACATTGACAAATGGAGAATTAGATGGATAAGAAAGAAAGAAGAGGTGCAAGCAAGAGAAGCAGCAGCTGCATTCCCAGTGAGAGAATCAGATAAAGTTGAGAAAATTTGCCCAATGAGAGAAGTTCCTGGTGGTGGATATGTTCATGTTCCTTGGAGTAGACAGGATATTTTATCATTTACGAATGATTTCCCAGATTGAGAGAAAAACCAGTTGAATGGTATAAACAAGTGGAAAGATTTGTGAAGGTTTCAAAGGTTCTATTGAAAGACCTGGATGGTTTATTTGACATTGTGGTACCTGCTGATTTATGGACAGAGTGTAAGATCACAATTGATTGGCCAAGTGAGGAGTATGCTAGAGATTCGAAGACAGGAGCACCCTCAGAGGAGGTGATGAAGAAATATCATCAAGTAATTACTTTCCTGAAAGGGAAAATTCCTCCTAAAGAGACAGATTGGGTAAAGATAGATAGGACAACACAAGAGCCAAATGAATCCGTACATGCATATTATGAACGGTTGCTACAGGTGTTTAAGCAGTATAGTGGATTTGAGAACATTGGTGATAAGGACATGGGACATTTTGTGTATCGGTTTGTTTATGGTTTAAAACCGGAGATTAGTCAGATGATTCAACAGCACATGTTGTGCTGGCAAAGCAAGACAGTTGATGACATTTTGAAATATGCAAAATATTGCGGCGATGACATTGAGGCGAGGCGTAGAAAGGTAAAGGAGAAAATGATGTGGGCACAAGTAAAATTGGCAGAACAGCAGGAGAATAAATCAAATACCCAAACTGATAATCAAGTGAAAGAGCAGAGTCAGAATGATCAAGTGGTGAATGGTAGCAAATTAAGAGGACGAATGAATAGAGAAGAAGCGAAGAAGAAGTTTCCTTGTCATGCGTGCGGAAAGCTTGGACATTGGAAGAACGAGTGTAAGAGTATTCAGAATAATAATGGGCCAAATCAAAATTTAATCCCACAGATGCAGAATGAAGTACTTATGAATCAGCAGCAGCAGGTAGTTACTCCACAATATCAGGTGCCACCAGCTCCTATACCAAATTTTGTGAACGTTCAAAAGTACAGTGCGAACGCCGGATTTCACGGAGAAAGTGGTAAGAATAATAGAGTGGTTACACAATATTTTTTACAGAATGATGAAGAAAATTCGGACTGCGTGCAATGACGGTGCCTGAGGGGGAGGAAGAGGAGTGCGTGCTTGGCGCATCCTTGCCGGTAGATCAGTCAGGTCCATTTGTTGATGGGAAAGTGGAAGGTAAAGACATCACTTTTCTATTGGATACTGGTGCTACCCGGTCTACTGTGAGAACAGCAGACTTCCCAAACCTACCCCTCTCGGGAGAGACCATCCAAGTTGTAGGAGTGTCAAATATTCAGATTAGAACCCCAATCACAAAACCAATGGAGGTGCACATTAGAAATTTTAAAGAAACGCATCGGTTTGTAGTTTGTGACTCTAGTCCAGTAAATCTGTTGGGAAGAGATCTACTGTGCAAAATGAATTGCACGATCTACTGTACACCAGATGGTGTCGCTTTCCAAACCCCTGATGAAGATGTTATATACAAAATGATGTTAGCCAAGCAAGGTGCAGAAGTAGATGGGATGTTTTCATTGGTGACTGAAGGTGAACTGCCAGAAGAGTTGAGAAACACAGTTAATCCGGAAGTGTGGGATTTTACAGGAAAGGATATTGGACTAATGTCAAATGTAGATCCAGTTAAAGTGACGGTGAAGGAAGGTGCAGTTTATCCAAATACACGACAGTACAAAATGAGTCCAGAAGTAAAAGCAGGAATTGCTCCAGAAATTGATTGAATGATTAAACAAGGCATTTTAAAAGAAATAATGAGTAGTCCTTGTAATTCGCCAATAATGGGACTTAAAAAGCCTAGCGGAAAATACAGAATAGTACAGGATTTGAGAAAGATTAACAAAATTGTAGTACCTTGTTGCCCAATAGTGCCAAATCCAGCAGTGATCCTTTATCAGATACCCTGGAATGCTGGTTGGTTTACAGTAATTGATTTATGCCAAGCATTCTTTTCTATTCCATTGCACCCAGATAGCCAGTATCTTTTCGTCTTTAGGTATGAGGACCGTATTTTGGCATGGTGCCGAGTTCCTCAAGGGTACACAGAAAGTCCCTCAATTTTCAATCAGATACTGAAAAAGTGTCTGGAGTCATTGGTCATGCCCAAGAAATCAGTTCTGGTTCAGTACATAGATGACCTATTGGTGGCATCAAAAACACGAGAAGATTGTGTCACTGATACAATTGCATTACTGAACCATCTGGCCGAAGGAGGACACAAAGTGTCTCCAGAAAAATTGCAATTCTGTCAACAAGAAGTTAAATACTTAGGGCATAAAATAGAAAGAGGAGTTAGAAAAGTGACACCGGAAAGAATCAAAATAATCAAAGAAATGCAGCTACCTCAGACACAAAGAGAGATGAGAATGTTTCTGGGAGTGGTTGGATATTGTAGGCAGTGGATTAATGGCTTCTCCATGCTAGCAAAGCCATTAATACAATTGACCCGGAAAAGAGCGAAAGACCCAATTGATTGGAATGATGAATGTTTGGAAGCTTTTGTAAAATTACGAAATTGTCTGTGTGAGGCCCCTGCTTTAGGCATGCCTGATTATTCAAAAGAATTTGCATTGTTTTGCTGTGAGAGAGAAAATTGTGCACTTTCAGTTTTAACACAGAGACATGGACTGAGCCAACGTCCAGTGGCGTATTTTTCTGCCACCTTGGATCCAGTGGCTTCAGCTTTACCTGGCTGCTTAAAAGCAGTAGCTGCTACTTGTATGAGTCTGGAGCAAAGTGAGTCAATAGTGATGGGACATTCTGTAAAAGTTTATGTTCCGCACTCAGTTGAAATTCTTTTGACAAGAACAAGAACGCAACATCTCACTCCTAGTCGGCTGACTAAGTATGAAAGAGTGATCTTGGGAGCAGAAAATGTGACAGTGATAAGATGTACGATCATGAATCCTGCCACATTATTACCAGATCCATGTTGTGAAGAAGTGAAAGATGAAGTTGATCATGATTGTCTGGATGTGACTGAATTGTGCACTAAACCCCGCCCTGATATAAGAGAAACACCATTGAAAGAAGCTGATCATGAACTATTTGTGGATGGGTCTTGTCTAAGAACTGAAGAAGGAGGATTAAGTGCTGCTTATGCTGTATGTAAAATAACAGGGGTAGTTGAAGCATCCTGTTTACCGGGAGTCAAATCTGCACAAGTAGCCGAATTGGTGGCCTTAACAAAGGCATGCAAAAAGGGGAAAAATTGGAGAATAACCATATTTACGGACAGTCAATATGGTTTCGGGGTTGTGCATGATTTTGGCCAACTCTGGATGCAAAGGGGATTCATGACTTCTTCAGGATCTCCTATCAGAAACAGTAAAAATGTAAAGGATTTATTGGAAGCATTACAATTGCCAAAAGAAGTAGCAGTTGTTAAATGTGCTGCACATCAGTCAGGAAATGACTATGTGGCGGCTGGTAACAGATATGCTGACCAAATTGCTAGATACTGTGCAAGAAATACAATGTCAATTAACAGAAAAATTGAAACGGGTGAAACCAGCTGCCAACTTATGTTTTTCTCAGTTCCAGAAACATGGGATGAGGTCAGACAGTTGCAGGAAGAAGTTGAGGAAAAAGAAAAAGAAATTTGGATAAAATCAGCTTGTACAAAAAGAGCAGAAGATGAAGTGTGGGTGTACTTAGATGGCAGACCAGTCATGCCAGATTGTCTGCTCTCTCAAATGGCAAGAGTATACCATGGGACAACTCACATAGGCAGGGATTCGATGATCAGATTATTTAGACAGAGTTGGTACAATCCAAAGTTTAGGGTAGTCGCAGAGAGCCTTTGCCAAAGATGCTTAATCTGTCATCAGCAAAATCCAGGCAGGAAGACAGTGGTCAGTTGGGGAAATATTGGAAAGGCAGACGGACCTTTCACTAGATTGCAGTTGGATTTCATTGAGTTGCCTCCTTGCAATGGACTAAAATATGTACTTGTCATAGTGTGCCTGTTTTCGAGATGGGTAGAGGCATACCCCACTAGAAGAAATGACAGTCTTACTGTAGCTAAACTACTATTGAGGGAATTGATACCTCGCTTTGGTTTTCCAGTCACTTTGGAATCAGATAGAGGACCTCATTTTAATAATGAGATAATTCGATTAATCTGTGCTGCATTTAACATTGAACAAAAACTGCACTGTGCTTATCGTCCAGAGGCTTCTGGAATAGTTGAACAGCTAAATGGCACAATCAAGTCAAGATTAGGGAAAGTGTGTGCATCCACAATGCTGAAATGGCCAGATGCATTACCTCTTGTACTGATGGGTCTCAGAAGTATTCCTGACAGAAAGACAGGAATGAGTCCTCATGAGGTACTCATGGGAAGAGCAATGAGACAAGCATTTATTCCTGGAAATAAATTAATGAATATAACTGATGATCTGGTATTGGACTATTGCAAAGGATTGGCTGAAATGGTGCGTTCTGTCTCTCACCAGGTTGGAGAAGACGCAGTTGAAAGACAGCCAGACCAAGCACATGATTTGAATCCTGGAGATTGGGTGTTAGTGAAGAAACACGCAAGGAAATCGTGCCTAGCACCCAGGTGGGATAAACCACGTCAAGTCATACTAGTCACTACCACAGCAGTGAAGTGTGCAGGTTTACCCAATTGGATTCATGCTAGCCATACCAGAAGAGTTCCGAGCCCATCTGAACAACAAGAGCAGCCACTGACTGAGCAGGCTGAAACGTCAGAAGTTGAAAACTGTGAAGTTGAAGAATCTAGAGTGATAGATTCTGAAAGACAACTATATGACGAACAGCCAAGTACAAGTCAGGAAGAGTGGATACCAGTAATTGAAATACCTGATGATACTGTCGAAACAAGAAGAATAACTAAATTGAAGAGACAGGAAGGTAGAGAGGAGAAGACAGGGGAAGAAGAACACACTCAGGTAGAAATAAACAAAGACACTCAGGAACCTGAGCAGGGAAAGACAGATCTAGAAGAACAAGTTCAGGCAGAAGAAGAACAAACTGAAATAAGACCTGAACAGGATCAGGTAGAACTAGAAGAACAAGTTCAGGCAGAAGAAGAAGAACAAATTATAATAAGACCTGAACAGGTACAAGTAGAGGAAGGTCCAAACATAGAGAATAGAGAACAAGGACAGATTGTGCCTAGATTAAGTGAAAATAAAATAACTTTAGAAAGAGACAGAGAAGGTGAAAGTGCAGTTCAGGTCAAAAGAGTTAGAAAAGGAGACAATTGGCCAGAAGGAGTGAAGAAATTAAGGTATTACCTAAGAAAATCAGAAAAAAAACCAGAGCAAGTGAATGAAGTTACGAGTCAGACGCAATCTAAACCAACCTTAATAAAAATTACATGAAGAAGCCCAAGATTGAGAAATCTGAACAGAAAATACAAGGCTCCTGAGCGGACCTACGTCATACTAGAAGAATTTGAAAATTTAGATTTAAGTGAAGAATCAGAAAGAGTTCATGTTGCACAGATTGATGAAAGCAAATTAAGACCTCCTTAAAACAAAAGAAAATTTAAACAGACAAAGAAAGAAAAAGAGAAAAGAGATTTTCTCAGATTAAAATGGCAGAAGTTGGAGATACTGGAAGACCAAAACGAAATTTGAAAAGAAAATGTTTAAGATTTTGCTTATGTAGTATTTCATTAGTAGTATTAGTATGGTTATTTTTAACAATAGGAGTACCTTTGTTGATGGAAATAAGTAACAAAAATAGTACGATTACTAAGGGGAAAGTAGATGGAATAAAAGAAACTAGAATAGAAATAGGGGTAGAAGATGAAACAAATTATCATAATGAATCAGTCAATGATTCATCTTTAAATGTGTTTACTAAATTGTTATTTCAGTATGTTAATACAATGGAGATTTAGTAATTGTTATGTTTGTATGAAGTTACCCTCATCAGTGTCAGAAGGGGTGACGTATCACCATATCCCTTTAACATATGGTGTATCATGTAGTGTTTTATCAAGTTTATTTTATGCAACAGGGAGACTTCAATATTTTTATTCAAATTTAGATGTAGTGTTTTCAGAATTGCCTATTAGAAAGAATATGAATCCAGTAGCTAGTAGTAGAAATGCACAGTTTATGGGTGAATTCTTTTTAACAATGAGTTCAATAGATATAGCTCAGGCACACAAGAATAACTTGACTTGTACATTACGTGAAGAAGAAAAAGAGTTTTTGAATTTAGTAGAAGAAAGGAGACAGGATTTAATAAAGAAAGCTGCTGAACAGAAAACCCATGTACCTCCATGGGCTGAGAAAGAGGGAATTTATGCAAAGGGCGAAGCTCATGCTGCGATGTCCCTAGACTTTGTGAAAAAGGGAAAATTCTGCCTCCATAGATTAAAGACAGATTACAATAACATTTTCATTGTTTCCAGTGAATGTGAACACAACTTCCTAATTCTAGGAGGGTGGGGACTAAAAGGGGGAACTGATCCTGTATTTCCAGGAATCTATTATGTTTGTGGGAACAATGCCTATTATAGGTTACCCGCAAGATGGTACGGAAGCTGTTATTTTGGAATAGTTTTTCCAAAAATCTACCATGTGGACAGAATCAATGGAATCAATGGAAAATTTAATGGACTAACACGAAGAAGAAGAGCTAATTTTTCTGAAATAGTAGGTGATATATTTAGTGCATTTATACCCTCAGTTGGAGTAATTCTAAATTTGTGGAAAATTTGTAAATTATCAACCATAGTTGATCGTCTTTCTACAGATACTGCAGGAGGATTCTTAATGATTAACACAGAGATGGTTGCAATAAGGTCTATGGTTTTACAAAATCTTCTTGCTCTTGATATTCTATTGGCAAAGGAGGGCGGAGTCTGTGGTATGTTGAAAATTCAGCATTGCTGCACGTATATTCTGGACAAAAGCAAGGAAATTAAGGGGTATATTGGAAATATTACAAGAATGCATAATGACTTGACCCAACTGGAGGTTGACAGTGTATGGGGAAAATTAACAAAGAGCATAACATCAATAGGGAATTGGTTTACTGATTTTAGAAAGAGTTTTCTAGGTCAAATAATATTGCCAGTAGTTATAATAATGACAATCATTATGATAGTAATGATTACATGTAAATGTTACAAGAGTAAAGGAACAAGAAGGATACATGTAGAAAGGGAAGGAAAAGGAAAGAAACGAAAAAGAGAATATGAAGAAATCCAACTAGAAGAGATGAAAGGAAAACTGTACAAAAAGATGAAAGATTTGGAAGGGAAAGAAGTAAACGATGATATAAAGAGAGAAGAAGGAGAAATTGAGATGTACTAAAGTTGGCATCTGGGAAGCGATGGGTAATTTTGTGATGGCTTTAAATGCCATCAGAGAGGGGATTGATGGAGCAAGGTCTCGTAAGAAAGAGACTTGCTCGGAGGCAATGCTCTCGTTTAACTTATTAACGAATTACTAACCATGTCTCGTAAATAATAACACGCACCACAGAAACACGTGGGTTAGTGAAGCTTGCTTATGTGTGCGCTAATACAGATAACAATGAAAACGGACTAATACCGCTTTAAACGGGGAAACTGTTGAGGGCATGCGTCAACTGCTTCTACGCAGTGTGACGAAATTAATGCTTGGAGGGAAATTCTAGCGCATGTGCAGAAGGCATTAAAATGGAGTCTTGAAGACTTACATGCATGGCATCTGCTTAGCCGAAATGAAAACAAGCTAGTTTACTAATGCTAATGCGGGGAAAGTATTAATAAGCAAAGGGGATTAGAGTAGAGATGGGTGGTATACAGTGCGATCATTTATTTGTGAAATTAATATTTGTTCTTTTGACTTTATTATTAGTGCGCATTTGGGCCTTACACGTTTAGCCGAGTTGAGCTGAGTGATTCAAGTTTGCGCATGCCCACAAGAAAGTTAACCTGGAAGGATGACAGGGGTTTTGAATACAAGCCAAGGACGAGAATGATGTGCCCTGAGAACGGAGGGTGAAGAGTTCAACGAAGAAGATTCTTATTCATGCTTTTTTATAAATTGTTGCAAATAAAGTTTGGACATGTATGGGAATGAAAGAAATGAATAAAGTTTAAGGGGATGGTTTTTCGAACAATAGATTAATAGAATAAAAGTAATATGTAAGCATGGTGTGATGATCATCCCCCTTGCCTGACCAATTAGATTTCGTATTTTTACGATATTGAAACTTTAGTGGGTGGTACATGAAGAACGAAAGGTATAATTGAGGTAGCTTTAGTTAGTTAGTTAGAGAAGAGGAGTCACAGAGTTCGTGTTGCTGAGATGCTGACGCAGGGAGGGATGCTGTGAACTGCCGATGAAGAAGCTGAATGCAGAACCTTCTATCCTAATTTAATTGGGTTAGATAAGAAGATCGCAGAAGAATCTCGAGGAGGAAGAGAGTGTCAGAGAGGGGTGCGACGCAATCGTCGGTATTTAGAGAGGTCAACTATCCTGTCCTGAATCCTGTCCTGAAGTCTTTGTCTCCTGATCTATTCCGGGGGACCCTTACCAGCCCTTTGGCCAGGGGGCTTGGTCTTCACACCATCCTTGGTAATTATAAATTTCATGTCAGTTTGTAGATGTTCTTTTCTCTATGCCCTCTCCTTTTCTGTGCATTGTCAATGTATGAGTCCGAAAATATATGCTTGAAGTTTAATTAATTGAATTTTTCTCTTTTAAATGATGGTGAATGCACTGTAATTTTGAGACGGTTCACATGCATTTAATTTAGATAAAATAAAGAGTTTAAAACTTCCCGAGTCTGTGGTTATTTACTTTAAAAATTAAAGAATAGTTAAGAGTTATGTTAATTATCACCATCAATTAGTTCAACTAATGGTCCATCGACCAGAGGAAAGAACTTTTTGATCAGTGAAAGGTTAGTTAGGAAAAGTGAAATAACTAATCCTGAGAAATATGAAAATTATAAACTAAACCCCAGCGGTCTACTTGATTCTGAGAGTGTGTTTTATATGGGCCTAGGTGAGTATATGGTAGCGGAATATCTGTTGTTAGTATACCGCTGGATCAGTGCCACGGTGCATAATTTTTTTGATGCACCGGCGGTACAATGGGCTTGTCCATATTTACAAGGCCACGTAAAGTCCCCCTGCGTGACTTTTCATGGCCTTTTAAATAAGCGCCCCTTTCAAGCATTACTTTGCTTGAAAGGGGCATTCCATGGGTGTTGCTGTGGGTGTTCCCACCGAACATCCATGGAACTTGACGCATTCCCGGATTTTCAAGATTTTGTAAAACTGGGAATGCGTCAGAATCCTACACCTCCCGATGGGAGGCATAGGAAAGGTGCTATGAGGAGAAATACTTTTGCCATTAATGATTGTTTTTGTGGAGGAAGGTGTCCTTTCCTGCACAAAAACAATCATCCCTGCAGTGCAGGTTCCCTTGCAAAATGACGCAAGGGTGCCTGCGCTGGTGCATGGCAGCCAATTGTGCACCAGCGCAGGGGGAAGCACAGGGATGCATTGTATTATTGCTAATGTGATGCATCCCTGTGCTTTGAAAATGACGCAGCACGGCATAACGAAATGGATTGCGGCGTCCAATCATTTTCTTGTAGATGAGGTCCTTTTTTTTACGATCTTGCAGGCCTCTCGTGAGACACCCGGGAGAGGAAAGACAATTCTGGGTTATACCCGCGTAGAGTGCGTTGCCGCAGTCTAGTCTGCTGCTGATGAGTGCGTGGGTGACCATCTTTCTGGACTCGGTGGGGATCCACTTGAAGATCTTTCAGAGCAGATGTAGCTTGTGGAAGCAGGATGATGAGATGATGTTGATCTGGTGCTTCATGGTGAGAGAGGAGTCCAGGATGATGCAGAAGTTTTGTGCACAGTCCATGGGTGTGGGGGGTTCCAAGGGCTGCGGGCCACCAGGAGTCATCCCAGGTGGAGCCAAGGATGAGGACTTCTCTGAGTTGATCTTGAGGCAGCTGACCTTCATCCAGGTGGTGACAGCCTTCTTCTCGTTGTGGAAGTTGTTCTTGGCGCTTATGGGTTTTTTGGTGAGAGAGAGAATCAGCTGGGTGTCGTCAGCGTAGGAGACAATGTTGAGTCCATGGTTCCTGATGATGGCTGCTAGCGGAGCCATATAGATGTTTAAGAGAGTGGGGCTCAGGAGCCCTGAGACACTCCGCAGCTAATCTCTGTGGGTTTTGAGTAAAACGGTGGTAGTCTGACTCTCTGTGTTCGACCGGTGAGGAAGGAGCGAATCGATTCCAGCGCTTTGTTGTCGATGCTGGAGTTGTGGAGTCTTGTGCATAGGGTGCGGTAGGAGACATTATTGAAGGCTGCCTTTGGTCCAGGAGGATGAGGGCTGGAGTTTTGCCTCGGTCAAGGAGGGTGCGGACATCGTCAGTGGTGGCAAAGAGTGCTGTGGTTGCTTCAGAAGTTGGATTGGGAAAGGTCCAGGATCTGGTTCACTTTGATGAACTCGGAAAGCTGGGTGTTGATGGCCTTGTCAATTACCTTTGCTGGGACAAGGAGCAGAGAGATGGGTCTGTAGTTCTGGAGGTCCGCCAGGTCAGCAGAGGGTTTCTTCAGCGAGGGGTTAATCTCTGTGTGTTTTCGGTCTTCCGGGAAGGTGGCGCAGTTGATGGAGCAGTTGATGGTGCAGCACAAGTCAGGGGTGATTGAGATGCCGGCGCTGTTGAATATGTGGTGCGGGCAGGGATCTGAGGGTGCTCCGGAGTGAATGCTTTTTATGATCTTGTGGGTGTCATCAGCAGTGAGGGGAGTCCAGCTGAGCAGGGTTAGCTGGGGTCGGGTGTCGGTGGGTGCAGTGGTTGTGGGTGGGGTGAGATGGTCTTGGGTATTGAGGCTGTTGAAGCTGTCATAGATCTCCTTAATCTTGCGGGGGAAGTAGGTGCTGAGGTTGTTGCAGAGGTCTTGGGAGGGTGGGATAGCTGCTGTCTCTGTGCTGGTTTGGTGAATTGTTTGACAACGGTGAAAAGTTCTTTGCTATTGAGTGCATTGGCATTGATCCTTTCTTGTAGAACCACTTTCTTTGTTGTTCTAATGAGGTGGTGGTGTGCGGTGACAGCGGTTTTGAAGGCTGAGTGGTCTTCCGGGGTTTTGCTGCTCCTCCATCTCTTCTCAAGACATCTACAGATGCATCTGGATTCATGAAGGGCAGGGGAGAATGAGCTGGCGTACTTGGAGTGGTGCTTTCCTAGGGTTTTCTTGAGGGAAGGCAGTGTGATGGCGCAGTTGGAGATTCATCTGTGGAGTTTGTGTGCTGTATTAGTGTCTGTGGATGTTGTGGTGGGGTTTTGCTGAGGGAGGTGGTGAGCTTTTCTTTGGTGATCTTGTTCCATCTTCTGCAAGGGTAGTGGTGGGCATGGTGGTGTACGGTTGGTTTGGTGAAGGAGAAGTGGACGCAGCGGTGGTCGGTCCAAAGGAGCTCGGAGGTGTGGCTGAAGGTGATGTTGTCGCTGGCAGAGATGATTGGGTCGAGCGTGTGTCCTGCTGAGTGGGTTGGGGTGTGACAAGTTGTTTGAGTCAGACGGTGGCGAGGTTCTCCAGAATGGATGAGGTGTTCTTGTCGTTGTCCAGGAAAAAGTTGAGGTCGACGAGGAGGATGTAATCCGTGGAAGTGAGAGCGTGGGGTGCAATGAAGTCAATGATAGAGTCGCTGAAGGATGGACAGGTCTGTGGGGGTCTGTAGATGAGTGTGCATGGGGGTGGTGCTCAGGTTGGTCTGGACCTGGAAGTGGAAGTGCTCCATGTTAGTCAAGTGGTCGTCTGAGTGGGTGGTGAGATGGAGGGTGCTTTTGTGTATGATGGCGATGCCTCTACCCGGTTTGTTGATGCAGTCCTTGTGAATGATCTCGTAGCCATTCGGGATATCAGTGGCGATGTCTGGGGCCGAGGTGGAGTTCATCCAGGTTTCCGTGAGGAAGGCAATGTTGGGGTGGATGGAGTTGAGTAGGCCCCAGATCTCCACGGCATGTTTGTAGAGGGAGCGTGTGTTGAACAGGATACAGCTGAGATGGTCGGGTCAGGTCTTTGTAGGTCGAGCAGTGGGTGTGGCTGTGTGCAGTGGCAGGCAAAGGTGCAGCTGCACTTTCGGCAGGAAAAAGGGCCCTGAGTGTCACTCAGCGATGTCTGGCGGCAGGTGTTGAGGGCATGGAGGGTGCTGGCGCTGTAGTGGTGGATGATCCGAGGAGCTGGATACAGTCCAGGCACGGACGGGCGCAGACGAGCTTGCCTTTGGTGTAACTGCAGCGTGCCAGCGGCGCAGCTGTGCAACGGCCACCATTAAGTAGCATGAGGGAGAGGGCTGGAAGGCTGGGAGATAGGAAAAGTGGGAAAAGTGGGAGGGGGCGGGGCATGAGCAGTGGCTGGGACATGGCGAGGAAAAGGCGCAAAAGTGAAAAGAGGAAAAATGCAGAAGTGAAAGAAAGTGACAAAACATCAAAAAAATGCAGAAAGAGAGTGCCAGAAAAGCAGAGAAATGTAGAAAGAAAGTGAGAGAAAAGCAGAAAAATACAGAAGGTGAAAGAAAGTGACAGAGAGCAGAAAGGATTAAAGGAGGAAAAAAGAGATCAGTAGAAAAGGCAGAATGATCTCAAGCAGATACCAGCCCTCCTTTTCTAAATAAAGCAATTTTTGCTGTTTAAGAAGCAGATCATGTTGTCATCAAAAACAAAAAGAGCTACACAGAACAAGCATCTTCAAAGGTACAAATGTCACAATCAGTTGTGCAATGTTTCTTTCCACTGGCTTTCCGCACAGTTACTGTTACATCTTTCTTTGGAACCCCCTTTTTCTCGACCTCCGCTTGACGGATCACCCTGAAACTTTCCAGGGAGGAGCTTCTGTAGATGACCTACTTTTAGGAACAATTTGTGAAGATTCATCAAACTGGGCCAAAGTTATCAGCAAACCCAAAAAAACTCCATCTATGGAAAAGCAGACCAAACTATAACTACCTACTATACCTAATAACTACTATAACTACCTACTAGCGACTGACAGTAGGTTATATTTATATATACATTTTTTTCCAATGAAAAATCAAAGGTTACCAGGACGTTATAGTTAAGCTCAGATTTCACTTGTACAAAACCAGTGAAATGCACTCACAGAACCATCCCTATATGTACAACTGGAAATTTCAGTAAATTACTCCACAACAACTGCACAGATTCACACCAAATCACAAATAGACAATTCCCTGGACCAGCATCTACCTTCCTCCCAAAGTTAGTGTAATTCCGTTCAGCATTTCAGGCTGTAGCCGTGTCTAAAGTTCCTATTGAATATAGCATAGGGAAAATTCACTTTGGGACCCCCATTTTCTCAGCTCCTACTTGACGGATCACCCCAAAACTTTAAAGACAGCAGCTGAACTGAGCGTCAAACGAGTTTTGAAACTTTCGCGAAAATGCTTCAAACAACGCCAAAGTTATTGACAAATGAAAAAACACTCTTCTTATGGAAACTACATCCTAACTATAACTACCTACTGGCGACCATTAAATATCTGCAACTGGCTATTCCTGAGTGTGAGTTATACTTTGGACTTCTTATGGCATATATTATATATATATACATATATATATATATATATATATATATATATATATATATATATATATATATATATATATATATATATATATATATATATATATATATATATATATATATATATATATATATCACCACGAAAATCCCAGGAATGTATCCGCTACGGCAGCAGCAGCAGCGCAACACCACAGGCACAGACTCCAAAGGCAGAAGTATTCAACAGATGGGTTTATTCACACATCTATGTCCAAAGTATATATATATATATTCACTGAAAAAACCATAGGTTTTAGGGACAGTTAAAGTTAGTTGGACATTTCACTCGTACAAAACCAGTGAAATTCCCCCGTTATAGTTTGTTCAGCTAACTATAACTCACGCCCCCGCAATGCACTGCTGATGACGTCACATATTACATCACTCATGACATGGTCAGTGACATCACTGATGACATCTCAAATGACATCACTGATGACATCACTGATGACATCATCCAGTGACTGTGTGTTTCTGTAAAGTTTAAATATGTTTAATATATATAGGGAAAGGCGTATTGAAGAATGAGTGGGTGTATAAGTGTCTGTATGGTTGATTTAGTAGGTGCGTGACTGACTCTATAAGTGAGTGATTAAACGTATCTTACTGAATGCATGGGTTAGTGACTAAACTGTGTGAATGTCCTTATCCGTCTGTCTGTAGGTGTGTAAGCGGCTGCATGGGTTTGTGAATAGCTACATGAGTGTCTACATGGGTTATTGATTGGTTGTCTGAGTATCTGTATGGGTGCCTGAGTGTTTGTGTGGGTGGGGTGTGTGTGACTCTGTGCATAGATGTGTGAGTGGGTGATTCACTGGGTGCATGGTTTCAAGAGTGCATGTGTGATGGACTGTATGGGTGGGTGAGTGTGTGTATGGATGTGTTAGTGAGTGAATGTATATCTCAGTGGTACATGTGTGAGTAACTACATATGTGAAAGGCAGTATATATGTGTGTTGGAGTATATAAATGGGTATAAGTGAGAGTGTGTGATTGTGAGAGTGGCTGTATGGATGAGTGTGTACTTGTATCAGTGATTGTATAAGAGCGTAAGAATGTGCTAGTATTTGTATGAGTAAGTGAGCTGGTGTGTGTATAACTGTATAGGTGAGTAAATGGCAGTGTGATTAATTATTTGCATGACTGACTAGGTGTGTGAGTACATCTATTGATGAGTGGCGGTGTGTGAGTGTCTATGTAGGTGTATGAGTGCATATGATAGTCCTGTACTGAGTGACCGTAAGTATGAGTGACTGTACGGGTGAGTGAGTGGATGTGTGTGTAGACCTAAGAATCAGTAGAGTGGGTATGTAGTTATTGGTGTTGGAGTGTCTATGGTTTTGAGAATGGCAGTCTGTAATTTAGAGTGGGTGTATCAAAGGTTATATTAGGGTGTGAGAAGATGCATCAAATTATCACATGGATGATGTCATCAGTGATGTCATCAGTGATGTCATTTGAGATGTCATCAGTGATGTCATCAGTGATGTCACTGACCATGTCATGAGTGATGTAATATGTGACGTCATCAGCAGTGCATTGCGGGGGCATGAGTTATAGTTAGCTGAACTAACTATAACGGGGGAATTTCACTGGTTTTGTATGAGTGAAATGTCCAACTAACTATAACTGTCCCTAAAACCTATGGTTTTTTCAGTGAATTTCAAAGGTTTTTTAAATGCTAATTTCTAACTATAACGTGTCTGAAACCTATGGTTTTTTCAGTGAATTTCAAAGGTTTTTTAAATGCTAATTTCTAACTATAACGTGCCTGAAACCTATGGTTTTTAAGTGAATTTCAAAGGTTTTTTAAATGCTAGTTTCTAACTATGCCTACAGAGGTAGGACATGTGAAGAAAGAAGAAAAAACGCACAGAAAGAAGCAAAAAGAAATGCAGAAAGAAGCAACAGAAGTCCACAAAGACGAAGAAAAGAGCAGGAAGAAGCAAGACATGTGCAGAAAGAACAAACAGAGGAGCAGAAAGAGGCCTTGTTGCAAAATCATCCTGTGCCCACAACTTTTTCAGACGGGTACTGGTGGTAACTAGGCCTGGGCAAAGCACTACGCTACGCTCGCGAAGTTTGCGTAGTTTGCGCAACTTCGCACTACGCGATTTGCACGTAGCACAGTGCGAACACGCGTAGCGCAGCGAAGCGTAGTGCAGCGGTCATTTTTGCTTGCTCGCGGTCCTCAACGTCAAGTTGGCGACCGCGAGCAAGCAAAATGACATCCCGGCGAGACTTTTTCCTCGTTCGCGATCAGCAACATCAAGTTGCCGATCGCGAGCTAGGAAAATAAACCTCCCGGCGAGGATCTCAACGCGGGGAGGTCAGGTTTCTCATTGCGAGTGGTCGCGTATGCTCGCGACCGCTCGCGATGAGAAACTACCAGTCCGCGTTGAGAAAACTGCTGCTCGAGTAAAAATCTACTCGAGCAGCAGAAAACAACTGCTCGCACTGTGCGAGATGCCGTTCTCTCGCATTGCACAGTGCGAACAGCAAACTACGCAGTTTGCGTAGTGCTACGCGTAGCTCGCGTAGTGCGAACTGCACTTTGCGTAGCTACGCATAGCGCGACTGCGCGAACTACGCCCAGGGTTAGTGGTAACTGACTCGGACTAACCAGGCCTAGAGCCAGTGCTATGCTAAAAGACACTTAGAATACAGTGAAAACACCTACATACACTAGGGAACACTATGCGTTGGGGTACCCCTGTGATTAGCATGACCTCCTCTGTAAGGCCCTAGTACATAATAGGGCAGGGGGATTAAAACTTCCTCTTAAAACGCGCCCGGGGCGCGTTTGCACAGTGGTGAAGGGAGGGGGGGGCCTGAGGTGGCATGTGTGCAAACACGCCCTGTGGCCATTTTAAGTTGGGAGATTAAGTCCCCTTGAATCCTGACGGTCCCTGGGGTCCAACTAGCCAACCAGGTACCTCCAGTAAGGGCCACAGAGCTGCGTTGCAGAGAGGTGTAAAAAGGGGCATGGCCTGGACCACCTCTCTGCAACGCAGCACAGTGGCGCTTACTGGAAGCACCTGGTGGGCTAGTTGTCCCTCAGGATTGAAAGGGACTGAATTCCCCAACTTTAAATGCGCCACAGGGCGTGTTTGCACACATGTCACTTCAGGCCCTGCCCCCTTCCTTCACCACTGTCAACGCGCCTCGTGGCGCGTTTTAAGTTGAGGGATTAAGTCCTTGAATCCTGAGGGCCCTGGGGTCAACTAGCCCACCAGGTACCTCCAGTAAGTGCCACAGAGCTGCATTGCAGAGAGGTGTAAAAGGGGCGTGGCCTGGACCACCTCTCTGCAACGCAGCCCTGTGGCGCTTACTGGAGGTACCTGGTGGGCTAGTTGACCCCATAGACCCTCAGGATTGAAGAGGAATTAATTCCCCAACTTAAAACGCACCACAGGGCGTGTTTGCACACATGTCACCTCTGGCCCCGCCCCTCCCTTCACCACTGTGCAAACGCGTCCCGTGGCGCGTTTTAAGTTGGGGATTATGTCCCCTTCAATCCTGAGGGTCCCTGAGGTCAACTAGCCCACCAGGTACCTCCAGTTAGCGCCACAGGGCTGCGTTGCAGAGAGGTGGTCTGAGGCCACGCCCCTTTTACACCTCTCTGCAACGCAGCCCTGTGGCGCTTACTGGCAGTACCCGGTGGGCTAGTTGGCCCCCAGGGACCCTCAGGATTGAAGGGGAATTAATTCCCCACCTTAAAACGCGCCACAGGGCCTGTTTGCACACATGTCACATCAGGCCCCTCCCCCTCCCTTCACCACTGTGCAAACGCGCCCTGTGGCGCGTTTTAAGTTGGGGGATTAAGTCCCCTTGAATCCTGAGGGTCCCTGGGTGACAACTAGCCCACCAGGTCCCTCCAGTAAGCGCCACAGAGCTGCGTTGCAGAGAGGTGTAAAAAGGGGCATGGCCTGGACCACCTCTCTGCAACGCAGCCCTGTGGCGCTTACTGGAGGTACCTGGTGGGCTAGTTGGCCCCCAGGGACCCCCAGTATTCAAGGGGAATTAATTTCCCAACTTAAAATGCGCCACAGGGCGCGTTTGCAGAGTGATGCTGGGAGGGGTCGGGGCATCGGCGATGCCAGTGTTTTTTGTTTTTTTTTTAAAGAAGGGGGGCTGTGTGGCTTCCCTTCCTTTCCTATTTTGTGGGCCCTGGGGACCCCATCCCCCAGGGCCTGGCCCCCTTTTTAAAAAAAAAAAATGTAAATGGGAGGGGGGCCGCGTTTGCCCCCCTCCCGTGGCCAATTTCGGCCCGGGGACCCCATCACCCGGGGCATGGCCAAACATCTTGTTTTTTTATAGGAAGGGGGGCTGCATGGCCCCCCCCTCCTAAGGCCTCAATTGGCCCTGGGGACCCCATCCCCGGGGCCCACCTTTATTTATTATTTTTGTTGGTGGAGGGGGGCTGGGCTCTCCTTTAAAAAAAAAAAAAAATACACAGGGGAGGGGGGCCACGTGGCCCCCCTCCCGGGCCACTACTAGCCCCGGGGACCCCATCCCCCGGGGCTGGCCCTCTCCGTTGGGGACCATGGGGGAAGCCCCAATGCCCCCACGGTCCCTGCCGGCTCCCCGCCTCCTGCGGGAGCCGGCATTGCTTTTCCACATGGGGAGCTGCTAACATGCAGTCCCAATGTGGAAAAGCAATCTGCTTTGCTTCATTGAAGCAAGAGCTGGTTTCCCTGCTCTCGCTTCAATGAAGCAAAGCAGTTTGCAATGACAGGGCGGGAGCCGCGAGGCTCCCGTCCTGTCATTGCAAACAGCAGTGTCCCGGGGGTGGGCACCCCGGGACACTGCAGGAGCCGGCCCTGGGGGGTGGCGGTCCCCAGGGCCATCACAGGCTCCAGGAGGGGGGCCACGCGGCACCCCTCCCAACATCTGCACAGCCCTGGGGAGGTGGTGGTCCCCGGGGCTCGGGGGTCCGTCACGGACCCCCAAATTTGAATAATTAGTGCCCCGGGGAGGTGGTGGTCCCCGGGGCCTGTGGGGGGGCTCGAGCCCCCCCACACAGGTATTTTAAAAGAAATGAGATCCCCGGGGGGTGGTGGTCCCCGGGGCAGCGGGGGGCCATGTGCCCCCCGCAAAATTATTAATCAAAGCCCTGGGGGTGGCGGTCCCCGGGGCTTGGAGGCCCCCCACACATAACAAACCAAAGCCCTGGGCCCCCGCATTTACATTTTTGCATGCCCCCGGGACTTGGCCCACCCGGGGGCTAAATATTAACGAAGCGCGGGAGGCCGCGCTTCGGTTTTTTTTCTTCACGGCGGGATTCACGGATCAAACGCGAATTTCGCCATTTCTTTTTTTTTTAAATGCTTTTTTGGGCCCTGGGGGTCCTTGTGGGACCCCCTGAGCAGGCCTAGGGGGTCAGGGTGTTTCTACCCTGCCCCCTTTTCTTCTTTGACACCTTTGTTTCCCTGTTTACTTCTGACTCAGTTCTACCGAGTCACAAAATGGCTGCCAACACTTCCTGGTCTGGAGTGTTGACAACCAATTAGCATGAAGCTCGTGATCGGGAGGGTGTGTGGATCTACCGCGGCCATAGATATTGAAACTTTTATTTTTTGAATTTCTCAGCAACTACTGAACAGATTTACACCATTTTAAAAAAAGGGTGCTTTCTGAACCAAGCACTACCTTTTTGCCAAATTTAGTGTAATTCCGTTCAGCAGTTTTGGCTGTAACCGTGTCTAAAGTTTCCTATGGGAAAATGATTTTTTGACCTCTATTTTTTGATTTTCTCCGCAACTACAGAACGGATTTACACCATTTAAAAAAAGGGCGCTTTCTGAACCAAGCACTACCTTTTTGCCAAATTTGGTGTAATTCCGTTCAGCAGTTCGGGCTGTAGCCGTGGCTAAAGTTTCCTATGGGAATTAACATGGAGAAAACACGTTTTGGGACCCCCCTTTTTTCTCGGCCCCCGCTTTCCAAATCACCCTGAAACTTTCAGGATAGGAGCTGACCGGAGCGGGCTACAAGTTTTGACAATTTTGCGAAGATTCGTCATCCGACGCCAAAGTTATTGGGAAAACAAAAAACGCTTTTCCTATGGAAACTAGGTCCTAACTATAACTATCTACTGGCGACCGCCAGTAGATAATATATATATATAGTAGGTAGTTATTGTTAGGAAAAGCGTTGCTTTGCCAATAACTTTGGTGCAGCGTGATGAATCTTCACTTAATTTTCAAAACTAGTATGACAGTCGGTTCAGTTCATTTTTTAAAAGCATGGGGTCATTTGTCAAATGGAGGCTGAGAGAAAGGGGGGTCCCAAAACTCGTTTTCCCCATGCAATTTTCCATACAGATTTTAGACACAACTACTGCCAAAACCGCTGGATATAATGACACCAAATTTGGCAGAAAGGTAGCTTTTGGCCAGAAAGCGACCTTCTTGTGATGGTGTATATCCATTTAGTAGTTTTTGAGATATTAATGAAAATCCAAATTTGTATATATATAGGGCCGCAAAGGGTTCATGAACCCTCTCGATCTCGTGCTGAGATCTAATTGTCTAACCATTATAATAAATGGGGTGACCCAGTGTAGAGTCAAAGGACCTGGGTATTGATTGATAAAGAAAACAGTTGGTCCTAGACAAAAATCTTTCTAACAGCAAATGGAAAATAAGAGAAATTCGCACGGCTGTGGTAAGCGATTAAATCATCTGATTGGAAGAGTATGTATTATACAAGCACATTCCACAATGGTGACTTTTTAGGGGAGGGCACCCAAGAAGCAACTTAATTGTTAAACATTGGTTTATTTAATGATAAATCATATGCATTAGATGAAGAACATACACAAACAAAGGGGCATAGTGTCCAGCATGTAATGTTCGGAAGGTTACTTCCAAGGAAGGAGAAGGAAATGAAACTTGGTGCTCATGTGAGAGGGAAGGAAAGATGAAGAAAATCAAAAACATTTGGAAGAGAACAGTTCAAAACCACTGAAATGCAAGGGATCTGGCTATGATTCCCAATGTGGCCAGTAACCCTACTGTAGTAGGCCTGCCCCAAAAATAAATTGCAAACACATTTCAAAAGTTATTCTTCAGTTAGATGCACAGTGCAATTTCATCTGTGATTGGGGTTGAGGGGGGATAAACGTTGAGTGCAGGCCCAATTGGTAAATGTCGACGTTTCGACCCTAATGCAAAAGGGTGAGTGGACTCCTCTGCTGCGGGTCTTCCTCAGGACAGGGGGATGGGAACCTAGGGAGTAACCATAAAATCAATATGGGCGCCTTTTCCAAAAACCAAAATAAAGTGGCGACCAGCCGCCATGGGTACTGACCTATGTTTAGTCGTGTCATGTACGATGCCCCCAAATGGTGGGTAATCTGTAAATGGAATGTACAACCATGAGTGTCTCATAAGGTCAGAGTCAAGAGTTAAGCAATCTGTACAAATAAAAATCTACTGTCGCACATACCCGAGAATGGTTGTAGTGCGATGGAATCAAAGACTCTGCTACCAGTCAAACCGTACTGGGACAAGGGGGAATTAATCCCTGCAGCTCTAAAAACAAACATAACCTTAAAGTAAGGACTGGTGTAAAACGCCAAAGAGCCTTACATCACTAAAGACATTGTGTGCCGACACCAACAAAGCAAAACATCCAACTCACCCGCTGTTGAACAACGCGGCATGAGACCTCCAATTTAATTGATACCGGGATTGGGTTAAATCTGAAAGACAGACCGGTGGCACGGAATAAGTCGTTGCACACGGCTAAACAAACAACCCCCAAAGATGGATAGTTGACATGGAAGGGCAATTACCTCAATGTAATCCTGAGCGGAGACCATCCGCATCCGTCTGTTTCTCCGACAGACAAGGACGACATGTAGCCTGACTCGGCTATTTAAAGCCGAGATGCCGGACCTCAGCGTGCACGCTGCCGGCAGGCGCACGCTGTGTCTGCTAACGTGTACTCATTAGCTTCGGAAAAAGACTGTAATCACCGAGAGGCCCGGCTGGGCTCGTCGGTGGCTGAAGACAGACTTGGGTACTGCAGAGGCATGTAGGAGATATACAATGCCAGCATGGTGCAATTAAATTGAATAATACAACAGTGAAAATCAGAAAACAAAATAACAATATACAGTGAATTAAACTAACAAGCTATGACATAACAACCCGATCTGCTGTAGTGTATATTGTTAGACATATTGCCAGCGCTCGTCCAAGGATTTATCGTCACAATACATCGTGTGTAATATATACATACAGTAGTAGAGATAAGGGTCATGACACAGCGCAATTGGAACATAATGAATACATTGCCAGGTAGTACATTTATGGCTGCCTCTATTGGCTCATGAATTAAGGCAGTGCATATAGGATGCTGGGACAACACACACATCCTATTTTAAGGTTGTACACAGGTAAAAAGCACAAGTGCGATTGTAAAAGGAATAAAATATTTACACAATCAAGTACACATCTCATGGGATAAACTCAATTAGCCATTGTTTAATGAGGCGATTTGCCTTGTGATTTCCTCATATTGATTCAGGCACTTGTGTACGGTGTCAAAGATGTGTATCCATTTACACTTGCCACTACGAGCATTGACCTCACCCTTAATGATAAGGTGAACAAGTTAGAGAGGTTGGAGAAAAAACTTATTAGGACGGGACTACATGGCCACGTCCTCACCAAGTATCTTCAAGCAAATGTGATCCCTGTGGGTCTACAAGTTCGTAATGAGCCAGCCATCTTTGTAGACAACCCCAAATTCAAGGGTAACTTTAGTTTCATCTCCAATAATTGCTCCAGGCACTGGATGGTGCTTGGTGTGGAGACAGCACTAGAGGAGGTTCAGCGCTTGATGAAGGAGATTGCTGACCTCAAGAAAGAGATCATAGATGACAAAGCCTTGAACAACGCAAAGGAAGCTTTAGAGCGCTTAGAGAGGACCCTCAAAGATTTTGATACTTATACCCAGTCGAATAAACTCGACAAGCTTGCAAAGGACCTCAAGTTTTACGATAAAAAGATCACCTACCCTTATCTGGCAGAGGGTTATTACAAACAAGAGCCACAAGGGAGGTACTCTACTAGGGGCCGGGAGGCTACAGGAGGTACACCACCTTCTCTGACTCCTCTGCCGCTAGTGGGTCTGACGGTGAATCTGAAAGACCAGGAACCAGTTCTTCCACACACGCTTACCCTGACTATTCAACTAATGTTTTAGTAGAGGGACAATGGGAGGACTACCGAGGGAGAGGTCGACCCTGGGGACGACCCAGGGGACAGGCACAACCTATGTGGACCCGAGGCTGGGGCAGGGCGAAGAAGCAGGTGCAGTTTCATCAGGAAACACATGGAGAAATCCAAACCAGACAACAACACTACAGGTGGTGACCCCACCCCCTCCCGTAAGACATGACAGTCCATTGATTAACCTGTCAGACTATGTACTCAAGCCAGAAGAAAAAAGGATGCTGGAAAAAGGTTTATCCTTTGTACCCACGTCTCTGCCCAATACCTTTAATCTGAAAATTGAGTTACATCATTTTTTCAGAAAGGTCTGCCTTAAACATTATTTCAATAAAGTCCCCTACAAACCTACCTTTTACAATACAGGATTACGACCACCATCCACTTTTACCTCCCCACCCCAATTGATGTCACATAGGATCTTAGCTTACGAACAGGTGGTCATGAGAGACATGAACGAACTCCTTACTGAGAGACAGTGCGTTAAGTACAATACCACCAGACAGGAGCGGCAGGCACTTGAATCACTTAGAAATAATACGGACATAGTGATCAAACCCGCTGATAAGGGTGGGGCGATTGTCATCCAGAGCAGGGAGGACAATAAAGCAGAGATTTTCACGCAACTAGGAGTCGAGGGAAACTATACCAAGTTGAGGACGGACCCGACTAAAGAGTTAGCAGGAATCATAAGACAGATCACTGAGAGTGGACTTAATGACGGTTTCCTCTCAAAACATGAGTATGATTACCTTAATAATGTGCAACCGAGAATGCCCACGATCTATACGCTCCCCAAGGTGCATAAACGGTTGACCAATCCTCCAGGGAGACCCATCATTTCAGGGTGCGGGTCAGTACTAGAGCCCCTGTGTAAATACATAGACGTCTTCCTGAAACCAATTGCGGTAAAAACTACAGCGTATTTGAGGGATACTATGCAGACCATACAGTTAGTAGATGAGCGTCCCTTTAACCACAGAGAGGACATCCTGGTCACCATGGACATAACATCATTGTATACTAACATCCCCCAACCAGCTGCACTTGACACCATTAGAATGGTATTGGAAAAACGACCAAGGCCGTGCCAAGTACCCACCGACTTTATAATCAATCTTCTGGAGATCGCCATGACTAGAAATTTCTTCTACTTTGAAGGCGACTTCTATGTACAAACTAAGGTGTGGCTATGGGGGCCAGCTTTGCCCCGGATCTAGCCATAATTTTCATGGACTCTTATGAACACACGTATGTCCTTAACGAGATCAACCCACACAAAGAATGTATTACACTATGGCGTCGGTACATTGACGATGTCCTGATGATATGGAACGGGAATGAACAACAGCTCTCGGTTTTCCATAATTGGCTTAACACTCAGTCTGTGGATACTCAATTTTCCCTTGACTTCAGCAATAGAGAAATTAACTTTCTGAACATATCGATCAGAGAGGAGGAGGGAAAATTGCATACCTCACTATACAGAAAGTTAAGTGAAAGGAACACCCTCCTACGCTACTCTAGTCATCATCCACGTAACCTCAGGGACAACCTACCTTATGGTCAGTTCCTGAGGGTAAGTAGGAACTGTAGCCGGAAAGAGGATTTCTTTGAGGAATCAGCTGATCTTTTAGAACGCCTGGCTGATAGGGGGTATCCAAGGAGTCTCCTGAAGAAAGCCCGGAAACGGGCATGGTTTTGCCACAGGGAGTTTCTACTGGAGCCAAAACCAACCAGGCAATCAGAGCGTGAAAGACTTGTATGGGTTACTACGTTTAGCACCAGGAGCAATGAGGTCAAAAAGATCATCAACCACCATTGGCACCTGGTGGCTGATGAGATTGGGATCGCAGAACCACCCATGCATGCATTAAAAAAAGGCAGGAATGTGAGGGATTATGTTGTTAAATCGTTACTCCCCAGCAAACCAAGGGAGAGCCAGACTACACTTCGGAATATTCCACCCGTCCTAGGGCATTTCAAATGCGGACTGTGCAAAGCTTGCCCTCTGACCAGAGAACTTAAAACATTTACCAATAACAACCACACTCATACCATGCAACAACATACTAATTGCAATTCGGTTGGTGTAATTTATGCCATTGTTTGACCCTGTGACTTTATGTACATCGGCCAAATGGTACAAAAAGCAAAAGCACGTATCCTACAGCATTGCAGTAGGATACGCTGTAAGGTCCAGGGTGCACCCCTAGTGGAACATTTTGAAACCTTCAGACACTCGGCTGAGTGTCTGAGGTGGTGGGTGATTGAAAAGGTTACAACTAACCCACGTGGAGGTAATTTCACCAACATTTTGAACACTAGGGAGTGTAAATGGATACACATCTTTGACACTGTACACAAGGGCCTGAATGAATATGAGGAAATCACTAGGCAAATCGCCTCATTGAACAATGGCTAATTGAGTTTATCCCATGAGATGTGTACTTGATTGTGCAAATATTTTATTCCTTTTACAATCTCACTTGTGCTTTTTTACCTGTGTACAACCTTAAAATAGGATGTGTGTGTTGTCCTAGCATCCTATATGCACTGCCTTACTTCATGAGCCAATAGAGGCAGCCATAAATGTACTACCTGGCAATGTATTCATTATGTTCCAATTGCGCTGTGTCATGACCCTTATCTCTACTACTGTATGTATATATTACACACGATGTATTGTGATGATAAATCCTTGGACGAGCGCTCGCAATATGTCTAACAATAGACACTACAGCAGATCGGGTTGTTATGTCATAGCTTGTTAGTTTAATTCACTGTATATTGTTACATTTTGTTTTGTGATTTTCACTGTTGTATTATTCAATTTAATTGCACCATGCTGGTATTGTATATCTCCTACATGCCTCCGCAGTACCCGAGTCTGTCTTCAGCCACCGACAAGCCCAGCCGGGCCTCTCGGTGATTACAGTCTTTTTCCGATGCCGATCGGTACACGTTAACTGACACAGCGCGCGCCTGCCGGCAGCGTGCACGCTGGGCTCCGGCGTCTCGGCTTTAAATAGCCGAGTCAGGCTACATGTCGTCCTTGTCTGTCGGAGACACAGACGGATGCGGATGGTCTCCCCTCAGGATTACATTGAGGTGATTGCCCTTCCATGTCAACTATCCATTTTTGGGGCTTGTTTGTTTAGCCGTGTGCAACTACTTATTCTGTGCCACCGGTCTGTCTTTCAGATTTAACCCAATCCCGGTATCAATTACATTGGAGGTCTCACGCTGCGTTGTTCAACAGCGGGTGAGTTGGATGTTTTGTTTCATTGGTGTCGGCGCACAATGTCTTTAGTGATGTAAGGCTCTTTGGCATTTTACACCAGTGCTCACTTTAAGGTTATGTTTGTTTTTAGAGCTGCAGGGATTAATTCCCCCTTGTCCCAGTACGGTTTGACTGGTAGCAGAGTCTTTGATTCCATCGCACTACAACCATTCTCGGGTGAGTGCGACAGTGCCTTTTAATTTGTACAGATTGCTTAACTCTTGACTCTGACCTTATGAGACACTCATGGTTGCACATTCCATTTACAGATTACCCACCATTTGGGGACGTCGTACATGACACGACTAAACATAGGTCAGTACCCATGGCGGCTGGTCGCCACTTTATTTTGGTTTTTGGAAAAGGCACCCATATTGATTTTATGGTTACTCCCTAGGTTCCCATCCCCCGGTTCTGAGGAAGACCCGCAGCAGAGGAGTCCACTCACCCTTTTGCATTAGGGTCGAAACATCGACATATACCAATTGGGCCTGCACTCAACGTTTATCCCCCCTCAACCCCAATCACAGATGAAATTGCACTGTGCATCTAACTGAAGAATAACTTTTGAAATGTGTTTGCAATTTAATTTTGGGGCAGGCCTACTACAGTAGGGTTACTGGCCACATTGGGAATCATAGCCAGATCCCTCGCATTTCAGTGGTTTTGAACTGTTCTCTTCCAAATGTTTTTGATTTTCTTGATCTTTCCTTCCCTCTCACATGAGCACCAACTTTCACTTCCTTCTCCTTCCTTGGAAGTAACCTTCCGAACATTACATGCTGGACACTATGCCCCTTTGTTTGTGTATGTTCTTCATCTAATGCATATGATTTATCATTAAATAAACCAATGTTTAACAATTAAGTTGCTTCTTGGGTGCCCTCCCCCTAAAAAGTCACCATTGTGGAATGTGCTTGTATAATACATACTCTTCCAATCAGATGATTTAATCGCTTACCACAGCCGTGCGAATTTCTCTTATTTTCCATTTGCTGTTAGAAAGATTTTTGTCTAGGACCAACTGAGATCTAATTGTCTGCCAACACTTCAACCAGGAGATGTTGACAGCCATCTTGGGACTCAGCTTCAGCCGAGTCCCACAAAAAATGTTTTAAAAAAAGAAATGGGGGCAGGGTAGAAATTCCCTGACCCCTTAGTTCTGGTCATGGGGTCCCAGAGGGAACCCAACAGAGCCAAAAAAGCACTTTTTCAAAAAACATTTTGCCACGAAAATGTGAGAGAGCTGCGAATCTGCGGCATACATTTTAATGTATTCAATACACCCCCTTGTCGGGTCAGGTCCCAGGGGCTTTTTTTCAAAAGGAGGGGGTGCATGGGGCCCTCCTCCTGAGGCTCATTGAGCCCTGAAGACCACCACCTCCCCGGGGCTTAAGAAAGATTAATGGGGCGGGTGCATAGACCCCACCGAGCCCTGGAGACCACCACATCCCCGGGGCTAAATAACACTCACTAGTAAATCCCCAACAACGGGATTGCTCAGACTTCAGTGGAGGCTCTGCCCCCTTTCTCAACCACTCTGAAAAGGGGGCCTCCTGGTGAACTCCTGGTTGGGGGATGAAGTCCCCTTGGCTGCTGAGGGTCGTTGGGGGCCAACAACCCCTATTGTTATCACAAGTAAGTCCCCCACAGCTGGGTTGTTCAGACCTCATGGGAGGTCCGTCCCCTTTCTCAACCACTCTGCAAAGGGGATCCTGGTGCACTACTGATTGGGGGATGTGGTCTCCTTGGCTGCTGAGGGTCATTGGGGGCCAAGAACTCCTATTGCTGCCAGAAGCAAGTCACCCACAGTGGGATTGCTGAGAACTCGTCAGAGGCCCTGCCCACTTTCTCAACCACTCTGCAAAGATGCCTCCTAGTGCACTACAGGTTGCAGCCGTGGTCGCTTGTCAATCGCACTCGCCTACGGCACCAAAGGAGCACCGGAAGTCACTGGCATGGGCCTAAAGCCACGTTATCGGGTGCCAAATCTTGCGGGCACTCGTGGGTGGCTAGCAAATCTTGTGGGCACTCGCGAGTGCCTGTCAAGCCTCATCACACTCCCTGCACGAGCAAAATGATGTGAAGAGCGTGCCAATGGAAATAAATAATTGGCACCGTTGTGGAGCGCAGAGTTTATCGATAACTCCACGTTCTCCGATCACTGTAATACTAAATTCATTAATGTACAATCCCGCAACACGCACCCATGAAAGAGCTCTCATTGGATGAAATCAATGTAAAACTTTATTCTAAGAAGTACCCACCCTATTTTTTCATTTGGGAGTAGCAAGTTGGTATACATCTACTCCTGAGCCCAACCTACATTTTTCTTAAAGATTTATTAGGACTGTTTAGGGGGACACCAGAAGATACCATCTTCTTCAGATTCAAAGCAGGAGGCAGGCCCATCAACATCCCAGCCTGTCAAGACGTGCAAACAGTCCCTTGACTGGGATTGTTTTGATATTGCTCCAATAACAAAGAAAGTGTCAGCCAAGTAGGTAACGTTGAAGCTGTGTCATAAAAAGTTTACCAGCGGCACAAATAAGCAGCACAGCTTTGACACCACTGGAATATGGTGCCATATGAAGGCTTTGCACCAAGCACGCTTAGGCTTAGCTCGTGAACGAATACAGTGAAGAGTCGAGCAGTCATCCACTTCTGTAACATCATCAGCTGTACAGCCAGGTCAACCTGAACCCACTCAGATTGTAGCAAAGGAAGCTGATACCAACCCAGTTTATTTTAATAAAGTAATTTGCTGTCGCCTATACAGCACAATCATATTTTCGTATAAGTTGAGCAAAACAGCTCACAACAAAATTGTTCAGGACCATAAATGTTCTCCCAAACAATAGCTTTTTTTTCCGCCAAGCTCATTCTTACTGATTCAATATAAGGTCATTGTTTCTGCCCTCTTCTCAGAGCCTAATTTGGCTACAGGGACTCCATCACCCAGGGCAGAAATGTAAACTAAAAGAGAGGGGACAGGAGCCACACATCTCTCTTTTCTAAGCCTTTAAATGCCCCGGGTGCCCCATCCCCCAGGGTGTCATACTTTTTTAAAAGGAAGGGAGCATTACGTCTCCCCCTTCCTGATTGTTTAAAGGCCCCGGGGACCCCATCCCCTGAGGCCAGGTCTCTTTAAGGTGTCCCAGGAAGACCACCCCTGGGAACACAGTAGTTTTCCTGCCCCCACTGGCGTGGGCAGGGAAATGTGTGTTTAGTCCGATCTGGCAAGAGCATTTTTTTAATTTCTCGACAAATGGGAGTAAACACTCAGTCTGCCCCAAGTCAGCGGGAGATTTAAGAATGCTCCTGCCACCTGGCAGCAGACTTGTATTCTGTTTCCCTGTCCGCATTGATGTAGATGGGATACCCAGGCCTGTGAAGGCTCAGGAAGGTAGGGGTCCTGTGGCCCCCTCCCCTTTTAAAATACATACTGCCCTGGGGATGGAGTTTCCAGTGCCTAATGAGGCTCGTGGTGGGGGGTAACATAGCTCCCCTCCCCTTTTTAATAGAATTCAGCCCTGGCGATGGGGTCCCAGGGCCTATTAAGGCTTGGGACTGAGGCTGCATGTCCCCTTCACATTAATATATATGTTTGGGAACCAGGGGATGGCGTCCTCGGGGCTCAAAAGCCAACCCTACACCTTGCATGCCAAAGACTGTGCGTGGTTGGCAGACTGTAGGCGGTTGACTGACTTCTGGTGGGTTGGCCTTGTGGCTACACCCGCGCTGCACATGACAGAAGGCCATACACAGCGTTAGGTGTGGTTGCCTGCTGGGGGGTTGGGTACAGGTACAGGCCACAGGACAAGTGCTGCGGCCAACCTCTTGCCATTCGACATGGGGTTAGTTGCCACCAGGTGGGTTGGTCACAGGGCCTGGCTTCGGGTGTAGTGTGGGGTTGAGGCCCTGCAGCAAACTTATTCTCAAGAATGGCCAAAGGCTGTGCAAAGTGTGGGGTTGGCTGCTTGTGGGTGGGCTGGCCACAGGGCCTCGCCGCAGGCCAGGCCATATGGCCTACTCCCTGCTGCGCATGACCAAAGGTTGTGCACAGCATTGGGTTGGCTGCCTGCAGGAAGCTTGACCATATGGTCGCTCCTGCTGCACAAGATTGAAGGTCGTGTGCAGCGTGGGGTCGGTTGCTTGCTGGGGGTTTGGGCACAGGGACTGGACCCAGGCAAGGTCTCATGGCAAAACTGACGCTGCACATAGCAAAAGGCTACCCCACAAATTACATCACTCATGATATCTTCCATGACATTATTGATAATATGACTGCAAGATTTGCAATGAAATTATTGATGACAAAACTGTGCATGGCAGACACGAGTTATAGATACTTGAGACAACTCTAAATATATAAACTATATAAATATAACTGTTTTTTTCCGTGAAAATACATATATATTTATATATATATATATCCTTCCAAATGTGGCCCACTATCCCGGCCTTCGGGCACTCTCCGGCGGTGCGATGAAGTAAGGCAGAGCCTCGCCGTTACTATTACCAACCAAAATTCCCAAACTGGGATTCTTCCCGCACTCACAGTTATCCACAATGATTTAGTCCAATTTGTTACGCTTTTCCATGGGGTGTTTATTTACAGCATGCCAGCAACCCCTACGCGTTTCGGTCTCAGCCGAGACCTTGCTCACGGGGACAAAACAACGAATCGAGAACTCTCACTACATCAACTTGAGTCCAGATATATTATTGATTTGGAAACCAAGACACCGAGGGGTTTGAACTCAAGTGAAGAATTGGCTGTCCACCTTCATAATTAACCGCTTGTGTAATTTGTAATGTAATTTTGCTGCTGGTCTCTTTCCCCTCCTCTTTTTACTGTATTTAATATTCATATCATATTTTTCACTTTCAGGTGAGGGCATTGTGTTTGTTGACATCTGGCAGCCATCTAATCGACATTTTTTGTGAATTGAATATACACATCAAATGGAATTATTTGCCCACTGGGGCGTTATTGTGGGTGCGAATCATGTTGGATTAATTCCATGACCGTGTGAATATGGTGAATTACCAGCTTTCCAAAGACTGTGTTATTTATGCCCACTTGGGCAATAGTTGGTATTTTCTGCCTGATGCTTATATGCGCCGGTTTTGATGAATTTCTTCTCATGCTCGTATATTTTATTAATATACATTGACACTGTAATATTATTCAGTGGTATTTAATGAGCATTTATACTTTTTCACCATTCATGAATTTGTCACCATTTGTTTAAACTTGTGTATTAGTTTGATTATCAGCATTATGTATTATCAATCTACTGTGGCATTATTCCAATAGGCATTGCAATCGATTATGTTGCATTATGCATTATAATTTTTGCACTGAAACGATGTATTGCATTGTGTTCAGATGGTCATCCACGGTTGTGTATTGATGTATATATTTTTGTTGTGAATTAGTCCTTTCTCTATTTTTATAGCACTATTATAATGGCGGATATGACATTTGCTTGCTTTGAGCGTGATCAAGGCGAAAGCTGAAACGCGTTGTTTGGAGCCATTGAATAAATTTTCTGCAACTTTCAAGAGTGTTCGAGCAATTTTCTGTTATTGCAGAGGAGTTGTTTTTGCATATATATATATATATATATACAAGGCCTCTTTCTGCTCCTCTGTTGGTTCTTTCTGCACATCTTTTGCTTCTTTCTGTGCGTTTTTTCTTCTTTCTTCACATGTCCTACCTCTGTAGGCATAGTTAGACACTAGCATTTAAAAAACCTTTGAAATTCACTTAAAAAATCATAGGTTTCAGGCACGTTATAGTTAGAAATTAGCATTTAAAAAACTTTTGAAATTCACTGAAAAAACCATAGGTTTCAGACACGTTATAGTTAGAAATTAGCATTTAAAAACCTTTGAAATTCACTGAAAAAAACATAGGTTTTTGGGACAGTTATAGTTAGTTGGACATTTCACTCGTACAAAACCATAGAAATTCCCCCGTTATAGTTAGTTCAGCTAACTATAACTCGCGCCCCCGCAATGCACTGCTGATGACGTCACATATTACATCACTCATGACATGGTCAGTGACATCACTGATGACATCTCAAATGACATCACTGATGACATCACTGATGACATCATCCAGTGACTGTGTGTTTCTGTAAAGTTTAAATATGTTTAATATATATAGGGAAAGGCGTATTGAAGAATGAGTGGGTGTATAAGTGTCTGAATGGATGATTTAGTACGTGAGTGACTGACTCTACAAGTGAGTGATTAAATGTATCTTACTGAATGCATGGGTTAGTGACTAATCTGTGTGAATGTCTGTATCCGTCTGTCTGTTGGTTTGTAAGCGGCTGCATGGCTTTCTGAATAGCTACATGAGTGTCTACATGGGTTATTGATTGATTGTCTGAGTATCTGTATGGGTGCCTGAGTGTTTGTGTGGGTGGGGTGTGTGTGACTCTGTGCATAGATGTGTGAGTTGGTGATTCACTGGGTGCATGGTTTCAAGAGTGCATCTGTGATGGACTGTATGGGTGGATGAGTGTGTGTATGGGTGTGTTAGTGATTGAATGTATATCTCAGTGGTACATGTGTGAGTAACTACATATGTGAAAGGCAGTATATATGTGTGTTGGAGTATATAAATGGCTATAAGTGAGAGTGTGTGATTGTGAGAGTGGCCGTATGGATGAGTGTGTACTTGTATCAGTGATTGTATAAGAGCGTAAGAATGTGCTAGTATTTGTATGAGTAAGTGAGCTGGTGTGTGTATAACTGTATAGGTGAGTAAATGGGTGTGTGATTAAGTTTTTTGCATGACTGACTAGGTGTGTGAGTACCTCTATGGATGAGTGGCGGTGTGTGAGTGTTTATGTAGGTGTATGAGTGCATATGATAGTCCTGAACTGAGTGACTAAGTATGAGTGACTGTATGGGTGAGTGAGTGGATGTGTGTGTAGACCTAAGAATCAGTGAGTGGGTATGTAGTTTTTGGTGTTGGAGTGTCTATGGTTTTGAGAATGGCAGTCTGTAATTTAGAGTGGGTGTATCAATAGTTATATTAGGGTGTGAGAAGATGCATGAAATTATCACATGGATGATGTCATCAGTGATGTCATTTGAGATGTCATCAGTGATGTCATCAGTGATGTCACTGACCATGTCATGAGTGATGTAATATGTGATGTTATCAGCAGTGCATTGCGGGGGCGCGAGTTATAGTTAGCTGAACTAACTATAACGGGGGAATTTCTATGGTTTTGTACGAGTGAAATGTCCAACTAACTATAACTGTCCCTAAAACCTATGTTTTTTTCAGTGAATTTCAAAGGTTTTTTAAATGCTAATTTCTAACTATAACGTGTCTGAAACCTATGATTTTTTAAGTGAATTTCAAAGGTTTTTTTAAATGCTAGTGTTCTAACTATGCCTACAGAGGTAGGACATGTGAAGAAAGAAGAAAAACGCGCAGGAAGAAGCAAAAGATGTGCAGAAAGAACCAACAGAGGAGCAGAAAGAGGCCTTGTTGCAAAATCATCCTGTGCCCACAACTTTTTCAGACGGGTACTGGTGGTAACTGACTCTGACTAACCAGAGCCAGTGCTATGCTAAAAGACACTTAGAATACAGTGAAAACACCTACATACACTAGGGAACACTATGCGTTGGGGTACCTCTGTGATTAGCATGACCTCCTCTGCAAGTCCCTAGTACATAATAGGGCAGGGGGATTAAAACTACCTCTTAAAACGCGCTACAGGGCACGTTTGCACAGTGGTGAAGGGAGGGGGGGCCTGAGGTGACATGTGTGCAAACGCATCCCGTGGCGCGTTTTAAGTTGGGGGATTAGGTGACCTTGAATCCTGAGGGTCCCTGGGGCCCAACTAGCCCACTAGGTACTGTGAGAAGTTGGCCTGGTATATGCTGTCCACTAATTATAGTGGGCACCTTGCACCAGTCCAAACAACCCCTTATTGGAGATAGGTTAAAGACAACCTTATTGAAAGCTATCCTAGTGGTAGCTATGGAGAGCAGCCTTCAGGCTAAGTCTTGAAGGAATGTAAAGCAGCTTGTTTTACCAGTCTATAATCTCTTGAGTGATCAAATGAAAGAGCACCACACCAGGTATATATTCAAAATATATGTATTTATTGCTAAACACACCCCTCTAGTCTCTTTATGAGGCTAGAGTTCGAAGTACATAAGTTAGAAGTTATTTAAACACAGTAAAAGCAGAAATACATGTTTGGGCCCTAGGGGCGTACCAAACCATATACCAATAAAGTGGTATAAGAACCACGACTGAACTAGACACTAGGCCTAGAGCCTCTAGAAGTGCTTGGACCACAAGGAACCACCCAAGGTAGTGACACAGGGGACCCACGGGAGACGCGTGCAGTGTAAATACACAACCGCGATACGCCGTTGACTTCTATGGAGAAAGTCGTGATCGGGAAATTAGAGAAAAGGGACACTTAAAAGAGGACTTGGACCAAACCCTTTGAGATCTAGGACTTTGAAGAGTCTCTACCCACGGGAGCACCGGAGTACTCGTGTTACCTCACCCAGGGAAGCCGGGTGCATAGGTGCCTTTCGGGGTCGGGTTTCGTCGTCGATTTGAATGGCGATCTGCTGCAAAGTGCTGCTGGCGACCAAGAGAAAAGTGTCCGGGTGCATCCAAGAGTGGATCGGAGTTCTGAAGAACCTGAAAGCAGAGGGGACAGAGTCTGGGTCACTAGCCAGTGACCAGGAAGGCGATGGACAGATGCCCACCGATGTCGAGTGCTTCAGGTGCATTGACAGTTGTCTTGTCTCTTCAGCCACGAGGTCCAGGAGGCGTTGTCGGTGACCAGGAGCTGGATTCGGGCTGGTACACGATATCTGTCAGGTGCTGAGGTGTCGGCGACTGGATTGGACCCAACAAGCCTTGGCAACGGTAAGTCTTGATGCAGAGGAAGATCGTCGATGGTGCAGACCAGCAAGGTCTGGGGAACTCACCCAGCGAGGGTAAGTGAGGGAATGCCTGGAGCAACCAGGATGCCAAGTTAGAAAAGATTGGCCTTCGTTAAGGGCTACTAGCCAACGGGCTAGCGACCGCAAAGGAGCCTCGTGACGCCACACGTGGATCTGGCTCACAGGACACTCGTGGAGTGGGGGCCAGTGATCTTCGGTGCAGGTGGTGCTGGAGGCTAGGGCTACTCGGAGCCCAAAGCACAACTTCTTGGGAGACCCAGAAAAGGATGCACTTGCAAATGTGCTCAGTGTCCAGGGGTCACGGTCTCAAGTCACCCACGATAGCCATGGGCTTCAGCTTTGCTGGGGACTCAGGGTAGCCTCGGGGAAGTCTGAGAATCCACCTCTGGTGATGCGATGACTTCGGCGTCCGACGGGAGCTTCAGAAATGCGAACTGGACAGATGCTTCTTTGGTGCCTGCCAAGCAGGGAGTCACTCTTTGACCCCAAGGGAGATTCTTCTGTCCTCTAATCGTGAGTAGAGCGTCGAAGGTCCAGGATTCAGTTTCAGAGTTTCGTCCAGGGATAATCTAAAGTCCTAAGGACTGGGTTCCTATACTTATACTAAGGATAGGGGTTGGACTACTCTGTGGCCCCACCTATGGGTGGGTCAGGGCAGAGGGGTGGCTACACCCCTTTCCCTTTGTCCAGTTCACGCCAAAGCAGGGGCTGCAAGCCCCTGATCCGGTTTGAACTGGGGTATGCACAGGGACACCAAATGTGCCCCCAGTGCAGGACTTCAAAGCACCCGAAAGTGCTCCCGCCCAGCCCCAATACACATTATCCTGTCTGGGGAGGTGGTCACACCTCCCTGGGACAGGAAACCTATTGTCCAGGCCTCCCCTGCCGGAGTTTCGTCCAGCAGCAGGAGGCCAGACTCGTGTCTGTGGCAGCAGCATCCATTTTGTGATGCCAGGGCTCTGGAAAGAAGTTACCGGGCTAGCCAGAGTTAACATGTCTTTCCCTCTAGAAGGGTGGAATGCTACCCCCGCCACCAGGATTGGCGGGGGTAGTATTCCAAGATGTTTGACACCAAACACGACATGTTTAGGTGCAGCCATTCCAAAGTTAGCATTTTACCGCGAGGTTATAATGCGCTTAAGAGTATATGGTCAGGCTGCACTACAAACAGCATCAGAGATGGTCTCTGAACGCTGCAGAGGGGCCCTGCTCATGCAGGGGCACCCTCTCACATAGGAACCATGCACTCTGCCTTTAGGATTGATAAGGCCTGCCTTAGGAGTGACTTATAGGTTTATATGTGTGTATGTATTTAGTGATATAGGTAACCTATATCACAGTAAGGGGTGCATGCACCACCTTACCCAGGCTGCAGTAGCAGACTTGTGGTGTCAGTTTGGATGGCCTTCCAGGGGTGGCATAATACATGCTGCAGCCCCTGGCAGGCCTCTGAGGTACCTATGCCCTTGGTACATAGTATACCATATACAAGGGACTTATAAGGGCACTCCAGATCCCAATCAGTGATGTGCCTAAGGCACATGGAAACCATTTTAGAGAGGAAGCAGCTAGGCTGGGGTTCTGATTAGCAGGGCCCCAGCCAGACTAATGTCGAAAAACAGTGAAGCATCAGCAAAAAGTGGGGGTACCCATGTGAAGCAGATCCTACTCTCCTACACAACCCCCCAAAAGTAGGGACATTAAACTAACCTTGCCCAGTTAAGTCTTCATGTTCTAAGTGGAAATACCTAGAGAGTCCATCTGCATTGGCATGGTTACTCCCAGGTCTATGTTCCACTGTAAAGTCCATCCCCTGTAGGGAAATGGACCACCTAAGCAGTTTGGGGTTTTCACCCTTCATTTGTTTTAGCCATAAGAGGGGCTTATGGTCTGTCTGAACCAGGAAGTGTGTACCAAACAAGTATGGCCTCAACTTCTTCAGAGCCCAGACCACAGCAAAGGCCTCCCTCTCTATGGCTGGCCAACTTTTCTCTCTAGGGGTCAGCCTTCTGCTAATAAAAGCTACTGGCTGATCCTGACCTTCTTCATTCAATTGTGACAGTACAGCCCCTACCCCCAATTCAGATGCATCAGTTTGAACAATGAACTTCTTGGAGTAATCAGGACTCTGTAGAATGGGAGCAGTGCACATGGCCTGCTTCAGGTCATCAAATGCCTTTTGACAGCTAACTGTCCACTGAACCTTTTTGGGCATTTTCTTAGAAGTTAAGTCATTCAGGGGTGTCACTATTGATCCATACCCCTTGACAAGTCTCCTATAGTACCCAGTCAGGCCTAAGAAGGCTCTCACCTGAGTCTGGGTAGTTGGAGCAGTCCAGTCCATGATGGTCCGGATCTTGCTCTGCAAAGGTTGAACCTGGCCTCCACCCACAAGGTGGCCCAGGTACACAACCTGACTCTGCCCTATCTGGCACTTAGTGGCCTTGATAGTCAGGCCTGCCTTTTGCAGGGCCTGTAAAACATTCCTGAGGTGGACCAGGTGATCCTCCCAGGTGGAGCTAAAGACAGCAATATCATCTAGATATGCTGCACTATAGGCTTCCAGACCTGTGAGAACTGTATTCACCAGCCTCTGGAAAGTGGCAGGTGCATTCTTCAGACCAAAGGGCATTACCACAAATTGATAATGCCCACTAGGGGTTGAGAATGCTGTTTTGGGATTTGCAGCATCAGCTAGTCTGATCTGCCAGTAGCCAGCTGTTAGGTCAAATGTGCTGAGATATTTGGCAGAGGCCAAAGTATCTATGAGCTCATCTGCCCTGGGTATTGGATGGGCATCAGTCCTAGTGACTGCATTGAGACCCCTGTAGTCCACACAAAACCTCATCTCTCTTTTTCCACCACTGGTGTGAGGTTTTGGTACAAGGACCACTGGACTAGCCCAAGGGCTATCTGAGGGTTCAATAACTCCCAAATCCAACATTTTCTGGACTTCAGTCCTGATACAGTCCCTGACATGGTCAGGTTGCCTATAAATCTTGTTTTTAATAGGCAGACTGTCCCCAGTGTCCACTTCATGAGTGCACCAGGTGGTCTGACTGGGTGTCAGTGAAAACATATGTCTAAACTGATTGAGGACTTGCCTGCAATCAGTTTGTTGCTGGGTAGTGAGGCTGCCTGCCAAGGCTACACCATCAACTGACCCATCGTCAGGGTTCTGTGAGAGCAGGTCAGGGAGTGGGTCACTCTCTTCCTCCTGCCCTTCATCAGTAGCCATGAGCAAGCCCTTGTCTGCCCTGTCCACATATGGTTTTAACCTGTTGACATGGAGAACCCTGTGGGGACTCCTGGGTGTTCCTAGGTCCACTAAGTAAGTGACCTCACCCTTCTGCTCAACAATAGTGTGGGGTCCACTCCATTTGTCTTGGAGAGCTGCTGGGGCCACTGGCTCCAACACCCACACCTTCTGTCCTGGCTGGTAAACAGTCAGAACAGCCTTTGGTCATGCCAGGCCTTTTGAAGTTCCTGGCTAGCCTCAAGGTTTTTGGTTGCCTTTTTCATGTACTCAGCCATCCTGGAGCGGAGACCAAGTACATAGTCCACTATATCTTGCTTTGGGGGCTTGAGAGGTAACTCCCATCCTTCCTTCACCAAGCACAGCGGACCCCTCACAGGGTGGCCAAACAGAAGTTCAAAAGGGCTGTAACCAACCCCTTCTGAGGCACCTCCCTATATGCGAATAAAAGGCAGGGCAAGAGTATGTCCCATCTACGCCTAAGCTTTTCTGGGAGCCCTTTAATCATGCCCTTCAAGGTTTTGTTGAATCTCTCAACTAAACCATTGCATTGTGGGTGATAGGGTGTGGTGAACTTATAAGTCACTCCACACTCCTTCCACATTACTTTTAAGTACCCAGACATGAAGTTAGCACCCCTGTCTGAGACTACCTCCTTAGGAAAGCCCACTCTTGAGAAGATTCCCAGGAGGGCCCTTGCCACCACAGGTGCTGTAGTGGTCCTGAGGGGAATAGCTTCTGGGGACCTGGTGGCATGATCCACTACCACCAGGATAAACCTGTGCCCAGAGGCTGTTTGGGGATCCATGGGACCAACAATGTCAATCCCTACCCTCTCAAAGGGCACCCCCACCACAGGTAGTGGTATCAGGGGGGCCTTTGTAGTGCCACCTGCCTTGCCACTGGCTTGCCAGGTTACACAGGAGCGACAAAACTCCTTGCTGTCTTCAGACATGTGGGGCCAGTGAAAGTGAGGGACAATTCTGTCCCAAGTCTTGTTCGGGCCCAGGTGACCTGCTAAGGGAATATCATGGGCTAGGGTCAATAGGAAGCCCCTGAACTTCAGAGGTATTACCAACCTCCTGGTAGCACCAGGCTTGGGGTCTCTACTCTCTGAGTACAGGAGTCCATCATCCCAATACACTGTATGGGGACCACTAGCTTTCCCAGCAGCCTCAGCAGCAGCTTGCTGTCTGAGGGGTTCAAGGGAGGGGCAGCTCTGCTGCTCCTGGCTCAGATCTGCCCTAGAAGGTCCCCCTGTCCCCAAGAACTCAACCTGGTCAGGTTCAAGTTCCTCTGGGACAGTTCCTTCTTCAGGGCTGAGATCATCCCCCTCAAGGGACTGATCTTCCTCCTGAGCCAAGGGGGAAGGCACTGCCTTAACCCTACTGTTGTAATTTGGCAGCATTTAAGTTAAGCATTAACTGAAGACAGCCTGTATTTAGAGGCTAAATTGTCCGCTTTGTGGAATCCATTTTGTATTTCTGTCAGCCATTTTGGCTGCCATGTGCTACCATGTGCTCGCCATGTGCTCTGTCCTACCTTCCTGTCAACTGCTCTTGAAATCTGCCTAGAGACAAGTTATATTTAGTTCCTCTTGCTTTGCACATGCTCAGTTGAGCTTGCAGCTGTTCCGAGTTTATAAATGTCAGGATGTGTCTGCTAAAAGTAGAAACTGTTAGCTCCACCCACTTGTCGACTGTGCATTCTCTGTATGACCTTATATGTACCTAAAACCAGCATTTGTGTTAGTACCGCCTTCATTTGAGCCCCTGTGTGGGTATAAAAGGACCAGGATCCTGCCATTCGGTGTGCTACTTCATGCATTACTGAAGGGTGATGTGTGAATGTTAGCTCCACCTCATGAGGTTTAATAAACTCTGTCTTTTATATTTCAGTTTCTGTGCCAACTTCTTCCTAAGTGTCTGAGGACTCTGTGCAGAGAAGGGAGAACCCCTAAGCACTGGTAGGCCTTGCTGAGGCTCACTACAACAAATTGGCGCTTCCAACGTGGGACTCATCAACGACTCGGATGCCCGAAGGACTGGTCGCGACGAAGGATTGGAATCTCGCTTTTGGACGCGATCGCTGCCTGAGGAGACACCAGAGTCTTGGCACCCACGGCGTTTTTCCTTTCTTTCTGATCTGACCATCCCGGCGGCGCCGGTCCTTGACTGAGATCTCTTCTGTTGATTCGCCGTGCAGTGACCATTTGGTCGATTTGAGAACTTGGCAGTTGGAACCTGGACACCATTTGATTGGTAAGAGCCGTTTTGCGGCACTTGCTGTTGGTTTGATGCCTTTGATTGGTAAGGTAGTTTTAGTAACACTTACTGTGGCTTTGTTTGTATAATTGGCCAATTTTGGAATCTGTTTTGTAATTATATATGTATTGCAATGCATATAGGCAGGTAATGAGGAGAATTTTCTCTATTTAAAATTGTTTGAACAGCGCAACGTATGAAGAGTACCTTAAGCGCTACTTTGATTATAATACTGCATATTTTGCACTATTTTTTGGCATGCCTGTTTTCAGCACACTTCGTAGGATGTGTTGCTTTTGTAGTGGTACCAATTTGAGACTTGACGAAGCACAACCAGCCCCCGGAGGGGACGCCTAATAGGGATATGTATATTAAGTATGGTATTTCTTCTATAATGTACTGCACGTTATGGAACAAATATACTAGTAAAGATCCTGAGTTGCGTTGGCCTATGTATGGGTCATTTGATTTGCGAAAAATTCAGTATGTGGAACAATGTATGTTTAAACGAAAGACTAGGCAAGATATGTTTGATTGTGTGCGAATGTGGGAGAAAGAAGTGCGTGAGCGAATGAAGCGTGAACAAGCCTTGATTGATAAAGAACAGCGAAAGACCATTTATGCGAAAGCATTAGAGTTAAAAAACAAGGAGATGAGAGAAATTAAAGAGAGGGAAGATAGGGAACGCCATTTACAGGTAACTGGCCAATATGCTGTTAGGCAGCCCCTTTATCCTATCCTTAATAAACCGCAAGATGATTTCCTGTTATTAGATCGTTCTCCACCTCCGTATATTTTTTCTTCTGCTCCTCATGAGTCAGATGAGGACTCTTTTTCAGACCAGGACAAAGCTCGAGAAACTCGTTCCATGCTATCTGCTGAGCGTGCATCTGACATTAGATCTACTGCGCGTAAAGCCGTTCGTAGTACTACCACTGCCTCTGAACTTTTAGATAGTATAAAAGGATGGCAGGAAAGGGAGCAAATATATTTTACCGATACATTTGCTGCAGAGGTTATTGAACAATTTAGGAAGTATTCGGTAGAAGTGGAGCCCAATGATGTAGCAGCTGATTGTAAACAATTACGTGACGGTCTTTTTGTCTTCTCCCAGGTGGCTGACACGATCAGACGCTTGGTTAAACTGCGTGTTGAAGCAGCCCGTTTGCGAGAGGAGAAAAAGGCAGCAGAAACAGCTGCACTAGCATCTCAGATCAGCATGGCACGAACTTCTACTCCTGAAACAGATAAGAATGCTGTAATTCATGTGAAACCGATGCGGGAAGCCGCGCCTTTATATGTTCCTCCTAAAGGAACGGGTACAGAGGATGATAAGACTTCTCTTAATGCGAAAGGGTACTTTATTTATAATTGGGTTTACACTCCTTGGAATAGAGCAGATGTTATGGCCCTTAAAAATGCATTGCCTGACCCGCGAAAGAATCCAGCAGCCTTTTATGAGGAAGTTGAGGGTGCAATCAGCTCTTGTACTATGACTCTGTCTGATATTGATTTGTTCTTTGGATTAATATTACCGCCTGATATGTGGAGAACTGTGCGTAAAATAGATGATAATGCGACATTTGGAGCATTGTGGAAAGATTTAGAGCGGTTAGATGAAGATAGAGAACCTGCACAGAAACCGTGTCAGTTAATTTTAAATCTTCCGGCAGCTATATTAGTTAAGTTAAAGACGATCATTCCCCTAAAAAGATAGATTGGACAGTGCTAGCGTCTTGCAAGCAAAAGGTAGATGAATCAGTTTCTGACTTCTTCACACGCTTTGAAGAAGCATTTCACGATTTTAGTGGCCAGTCATTGACAGATGACACGGGTAGGCATCTGTTTGTCGATAAATATGTCGCAAACCTTTTGCCAGGAATAGCTAGTCGCTTAAAGGCCAGTGAGAGTTCATGGACTACATCTTCTCCGGTTTCTCTTTTAACTATGGCCCAGTATTATGAGCGGCAAGAATTAGAAGCCAAAGGTAATGAGGACAAAAAGTCTAAAGAGTTGAAAACAAAGGTTATGTTGGCTCAAGCTTATGGTCCGCCTTCTAGAGGTAATGATAGAGGTGGACGTGGATCTTATGGTTCGTCCTTTCCTTCCTCTGCCCGTTCGAATTTGTCTGTTGATCAGTGTGCGTACTGCAAAAAATTTGGACATTGGCTTTCTGATTGTCCAGTGCTGCGTGCTCAGCAGAATCTACGTGGTCGGGGACAAATGAGAAATCGTTCAGGATATCAAGGGCCTAGAGGAAGCGCGAATGATCGTGCTCGGTTTGATGCTAATACACGTGGGCAGAATGGGTTTAACACTTTTGATAGAAGGAACCAATATCAAATGTCTGACTATGCGCCCTCTGATTTTCAAGATTCTGCTTATGCATAGGATTGCCTAGGATGGGGTAAGGAATCAATTGAAGTTCCAGTAGATCAGAGGGGTCCCTATGTTACAGCACATGTTTTGGGTTCTACTGATCAGTTTCTGGTTGATACAGGAGCTACTCGTAGCGCCTTGTCTAAACAATTGGTTCCAAGGGCTCCCCTGTCTGGCTTAACCATTACATCGATAGGTTTCGATGGAACACCTTCCCTTAGCCCATTGTCACAACCACTTGCATTTGATATTGATAAGTTTACTGCTCCATGTCCGTTTTTGCTTTCTCCAAACACACCAGACAATATTGTGGGTCTTGATATGCTTAAATATTTCAGGGCTACGATAAGGTGTTCTCCGGAAGGAGTACGGGTTATTTTGAATGACAACTACCCTATGATTGAGAGATCTTGTATTGTTAAAGAGGACATTGCACTAGCCTCACTCCCTAGTACTTTGTGGGCTACTTCGGACACTGATGTAGGGCAAATGGTTATTCCACCAGTACATATTAGTGTCAAGGAGGGCGCTTTATTGCCAAGACTGCCTCAGTATAAAATTTCTCGAGAAGGAGAAGAAGCACTCACACGTATTGTACATGACTTAATTAAGGTGGGGGTTGTGGAAGAAGTTCCTTACAATATTTGCAATAGTCCGATTCTTCCCATTTTGAAAAAAGATACTGACACTAGGATTTATAGATTTATTATCGATTTGAGAGAAGTCAACAAGATTGTAGTACCACAGTACCCTGTAGTATCTGACATAACGACATTGCTTACCTTGGTCCCTCCAACAGCAACTACATTTTCTGTAATTGATCTGAAGAACGCTTTCTTCTCGATTCCTATTCATCCTGATAGCCGATATTTGTTCGGTTTCACTTTGAATAATAGATCATACAGATTTTGTAGAGTTCCTCAAGGCTATACTGAGAGTCCTAGTATTTACAGTCAAGCATTAAAAAGACAGCTTGATTCCTTTACCTTGCCTAAAGGAGTGGCTCTCATACAATATGTCGATGACATCTTGTTGGCAGCCGATACACCTGAGCAGTGTGAGAAATGCACTTTGTCTTTGCTTTCTTTTCTTGCTACACACCACCATAAAGTATCACGAAAGAAATTGCAATATTGTAGACCGAAGGTGACCTATTTAGGACACCTTCTGTCTAAGGAGGGCCGTGCACTGACACCAGATCGCATTCAAGCAATTTTAGACACCCCAGTACCTTCCACGCAGAAAGATGTCCGTGCATTCATTGGTCTGACTTCGTTTTGCAGGCAATGGATATTGGGTTTTTCACACATTGTTAAACCCTTGCTAGCACTTTTGACTAAAAACACTCCGATCCCCCTTCCATGGACAGATGAATGTCAAAATGCTTTTTGTCAGTTGAGACAAGCTCTTTGCTCTGCACCAGTGTTAGGCACACCAGATTACACAAAGGCTTTTACACTCTATGTACATGAGAAAGAAGGATGTGCATTGTCAGTTTTAGTACAGACACACGGGGACAAACAGCGTCCTTGTGCATACCTTTCTGCAGTTCTTGACCCTGTTGCTCGTGCATTGCCTGGGTGTTTCCGTTCAGTTGCAGCGACGGCTGTGTCCATACGTCAGAGTGAAGGGATAGTTTTGTCACACAAACTGTTGGTGCTAGTACCCCATGCAGTAGATGCCCTTTTGAATCAGACTAAGACTCAGCACTTAACTAGTGCTCGTTTGACAGGATACGAATTGACACTGCTAGCACCTCATATTACCTTGAAAAGATGTGCGACACTGAACCCCGCCACTTTGTTGCCATATCCTGCGACTCAGTCTCAGCCAAAGGAGCCTCACGATTGTATATTCCTTACTGAGGAACAGACAAAGGGTCGCATCGATTTGCAAGATACGCCCCTTCCAGATGTAGATGGGGAACTGTGGGTTGATGGGTCCTGTTTGAAGTTACCAGATGGCACGACTTCAGCTGCTTATGCAATTACCACGCTTGAGACAGTAGTGGAAACAGCTCGCATACCTCAGAAGTTGGCTCAAGCAGCTGAACTAATAGCTTTGACACGAGCATGTGAGCTTAGCACTGACTTGTGTGTGAACATTTACTCGGATAGCCGCTATGCTTTTGGAGTGGTTCATGATTTTGGCCTACTCTGGAAGGAAAGAGGCTTTCTTACATCCCATGGGATGCAGATAATACACGGAGAGTTAGTGCATAATCTCTTGACTGCACTTACATACCCAAAGAAAGTTGCTATTATGAAATGTAGCGCACACAAGAAAGTGACTGACAAAATAGGACAAGGCAATGCCTTTGCAGACCGCGTAGCCCGTGAGACTGCGATGCAGCGAAGCACTACACCCATGTACGTAGTGAAATCACAAGCTGAGCGTTGGCATGATGCTAGAGAGGAAGTATTGGATATAGAGAGATCTGCTTCTGTGGAAGAGCTTGAGCAATGGTCTAAAGAAGGAATATTAGATGATGAGGGTTGTTGGCGTAACAAAGAAATGAATAAGTGGAAATTGCCTGCGGCCTATTTACAACCTATGGTTCAAATGGCACATGGGCTGGCACATGTTGGAGCTCTAGCAATAACTACATTGCTTACACAAGTTTGGGAGCATCCTGAAATTGCTAGCACAGCCAAAAGGGTAGTACAGTCCTGTTTGATCTGTTGGCAGTATAATCCTGGAAAAGGGACACGAACTCCTACAGGAGGGTTTGCTACACCAACCGCACCTTTTGAAGTTTTGCAGATGGATTACATCCAACTCGAACGCTGCAATAATTTGAAATATGTCCTAGTGGTGGTATGTGCCTTTAGCAAATGGATAGAGGCATACCCTACGAAGGATAATACTGCTCTCACCACAGCAAAGGTGCTTCTAAAGGAGTTTTTCCCTAGATACGGTGTTTGTAAACTTTTGTGGAGTGACAATGGACCTCATTTTATTGGGCAAGTTGTTGAGCATGTCCTGAAAGGATTAGGGATCAAACAGAAATTCCATACAGTTTTCCACCCGCAATCAGCAGGATTGGTGGAAAGGTATAACGCTACTCTAAAAACAAAGTTGGCGAAAATACTGGCTTCCACGTCCCTAAAGTGGCCAGATGCACTACCTTTGGCATTACTATCCATAAGATCGGTGCCACATTCACGATCAGGTCTTACCCCCTATGAGGTGGTGTTTGGGAGACCAATGAACATTTGGGGAATTCCTAAGCCACGCCCCATACATGATGTTCCTTGTGTTCTGATGAATGATTATTTGGCACAGTTAACTGACAGTTTGATTTCTATTCATCAACAGGTTCGAGAAGCTCTTCCTGACAGATCTACAGGTGAGGCCCACGAACTCCGTCCTGGTGACCATGTAATGGTCAAGGTCTTTGACAGATCGAACAGCTTGGAGCCAAGGTGGCGAGGACCAGAGCAGGTGCTCCTTGCGACAAGAACAGCAGTTCGAGTGACAAACAGAAAGAATTGGATCCACAGCACACACTGCAAACGCGTGTCGCCTGCCTTGGTGGAACCGGCTGTGTTGACCGACCATCGAGAGATTCTGGAGACGGAGAAAGGCCAAGCTATCTCACCTGACGAATCTGCGGAAGTCTTCCCGGACCACACGATCACTGGAGTATCCAGATATCAATTGAGACCGAGGAAAGGATCTGCAGTTTTGAAAAAGACTGGTTGAGCTACCACCCTGGGTTAGCGAAACGGAGAGCCATTGTGGCAAGGGGAGGGGATCAGCCCTGTATTAGTGTAGTGACACCCACTTTGGCCCATGGTGAAGAAATCAGCGGCTGCCCAGGGAGAAGAGCTCCAACGACTGTTTTCAACAAGTTTTCAGAAAGATCAATCATTACTACTGCTAAAATGAAAAAACAAATCATTTGTGCTGTAGGGTTTGTTGTTGCTATGGTGGCTATGGCAGCAATTACATGGTACATCGAGAAGGTGGCTCCTGTTCGACAGCTTTTTGTTGCCACTACGCCAGTACCCGTGGAACACCACTACTTTACTCTTCCTTACCATGAGCAAAAGCATCGACAATCCTACCTAAACAATACTTTTATCCAGATGTTGCACCATACTCACAATGCTACGAATACTACCAACTGTTGGGTGTGTGGGATGATACCTGCACATCAAAAGAAAGGAGGAACACCTTTTATTCCTCTTCCATTTTCTCACAATGGTTCTTGTCAAGCTTGGTATGCGCTTTTGTTTGCATATGGAAAGCCTTCAGTAGGTGGGATTATTTTTCAACTTAATAAAGTGTGTTATCAAAATAAAGAAGGTTATCCACAAGCCAAAGGGACTAAATGGGAATGGGAAGAGTATCAACCGGACAATATTTCAACACCATATGTTTTCACAAATGTGAGAATAATAAAGAACATTGGACCTTTTGTGATTTCTGTGACAAAAGCTAAAGCAGATTTGTGTATTTGTAGTGTTGGAAGAATTCCAGTGGGGAGGAGCGAGTGTACTGTAATCCTGACCATTGAAGGTGCCAATAAGAGCACTTTCACAGCCTCGCATAATACGTATTTTGTGTGCGGAAATAACGGATATTATCAATTACCTGTTGGGTGGTCAGGAATCTGCTATGTATCTTTTCTGTTGCCCCCTGTGTTTCTGGCACCTGCATTGTATCACCGTGATTTTAAACTGTACAATGACATTTCCAAAAACAGAAATAAGAGGACAATAAGTATGGATGAAGTTGACCAAACCGACACTACCCTACAACAATATGTTGATTTCAATTTGGGCTTATTTTTCTTTGTGGGTGCTGCATTAAATAGCAGGAAGATTAGGCGACTGACTCGTGTTGTGGAAGCTGTTACTAATCAGACAGCTATGGCACTTGGGAACATTACAGAGGAACTACAGATTGCAAGGATTGTAGCACTCCAGAATAGGATGGTGCTAGACGTGATTTTGGCTGATCGAGGTGGTGCATGTCGCATCATCGGTAGCAGCTGTTGTGTATTCATACCAGATCACTCACCTTCAGTATATGACGCAATATCAAAACTGCTTAAGATTGCTGCAGAAATTCATCCAGAGACTGGAACTTGGACTTTTGCTGGATGGTTTTGGACTCTTGTTTCTGCTTGGGGCTGGAAGCTACTGACTATCCTATGTGTAATAATTACAATATTCTTTACATGCTGCGTATGTATCCAATGTGGTCCAATGCTTTGCTCCATTTGCATCTCTGCTTGTATACCTGCCAGAGGGAACATTGCTGAAACAAAGGCCCAACAAATGTTGAATAAAGAGGTGGCCGAAATAATGTTAATAGATGTACGGGATGAATATCTAGATTACCCCAGATAAACGAATGTCTTCAGCCAATGCTGAAAGGGTCGTCTGTTGTAATTTGGCAGCATTTAAGTTAAGCATTAACTGAAGACAGCCTGTATTTAGAGGCTAAATTGTCCGCTTTGTGGAATCCATTTTGTATTTCTGTCAGCCATTTTGGCTGCCATGTGCTACCATGTGCTCGCCATGTGCTCTGTCCTACCTTCCTGTCAACTGCTCTTGAAATCTGCCTAGAGACAAGTTATATTTAGTTCCTCTTGCTTTGCACATGCTCAGTTGAGCTTGCAGCTGTTCCGAGTTTATAAATGTCAGGATGTGTCTGCTAAAAGTAGAAACTGTTAGCTCCACCCACTTGTCGACTGTGCATTCTCTGTATGACCTTATATGTACCTAAAACCAGCATTTGTGTTAGTACCGCCTTCATTTGAGCCCCTGTGTGGGTATAAAAGGACCAGGATCCTGCCATTCGGTGTGCTACTTCATGCATTACTGAAGGGTGATGTGTGAATGTTAGCTCCACCTTATAAGGTTTAATAAACTCTGTCTTTTATATTTCAGTTTCTGTGCCAACTTCTTCCTAAGTGTCTGAGGACTCTGTGCAGAGAAGGGAGAACCCCTAAGCACTGGTAGGCCTTGCTGAGGCTCACTACAACACTACTACTCCTCCTCTTGGAAGGCACTTGGTCCATTCTTCCAGAATCCAAGGCCTGTTCAGTGCTAGACATTTTGGCTTGTGACCTGGTCACAGCAAACACATCTGCAGGGATCCCCAGCATTTCTGCATGGGTCCTGAGCTCCACTTCTGCCCAAGCAGAAGTCTCTACGTCATTGCCAAGCAAGCATTCGACTGGTAGGTTTGCACTTACCACAACCTTCTTAAGGCCAGTTACCCCTCCCCAGGAGAAGTTAACAACTGCCAGAGTATGGTCTGTTCTGACATTGCTAGCATTGGTCACTTGGTACATCTCACCAAGTATAACTTGCCCAGGATTCACAAGGTCTTGTGTCACCATTGTGACACTTGCCCCTGTGTCCCTAAATGCCAAAGCCTCACGTCCATTGATTAAAGGCTGTTGTCTGTACTTGCCCAGATTACTGGGACTCACAGTGGAGGTCACATCCATGCCTCCATCACAGACTAACACAGCCTGAGTCAGTTCTCTGACTAGGTCAGAGCCCAACTCAGTACCCAGGGTGAACCCTACTAAACCCTTGGCTGGAGCACTTCCACCAACTGTACTAGGGGGAACAGGTGCCTTAGGGGCATTGGTGGGTGCTGGACTGGAGTCTTTGGACTTGGTGCAATCACTGGTCCAGTGGGTCTTTTGCTTACAGACCTTGCACCATGGTTTTCTTTGGCCTTTCCCTTTGGTAGACTGTGAATCCCCACCAGAAGAAGATTTTTGGGGGCCTGATGAAGACTTTTGATCTTTACCCTTCTCCCCACCCTTTTCAGAGTTCTTAGCATCTTGCTTCTTGGTTTCCCCACCTTGGTTCTGTACCTTCTGCTTCACCCTGGTTCTGACCCATTTGTCTGCCTTCTTTCCCAATTCTTGGGGAGAGGTCAGATCAGAGTCTACCAGGTATTGATGCAACAGCTGATTTTGACAGTTATTAAGAATCTGCTCCCTCATTATCAGATTGTACAATCCTGAGAAGTCACACACCTTACTGCCCATCAACCAGCCTTCCAGAGCCTTGGCAGAACAATCCACATAGTCTACCCAGTCTTGAGTCTGTGCTTTTTGGGTATCCCTGAACTTCAACCTGTACTGTTCAGTGGTTAGGCCAAACCCATCAATAAGAGCACTCTTCAAGACCTTGTAATTATCAGCATCCTCCTCTCTAACAGTGAGGAGCTTATCTCTACCTTTGTCAGCAAAGGAGAGCCACAAGATTGCTGCCCACTGCTCCTGAGGGACCTTCTGTACCTTACAGGCCCTCTCTAGAGCAGTTATCCACTTGTGGATGTCATCCCCATTCTGATAGGGAGGGACAATCTTGCTCAGGTTCCTATGGTCATAGGACCTTTCCCTATCTCTAGGGATATTGCTGCCACCATGGGACTCTAGTCTCAACTTTATTTTCTCTCTAAAGAGATCTAGGGACTCCCTGTCTAAGGCTACTTGCTTCCTTCTGAGTTCAAGCTGAGCTTCCTCATATTGAATCAGCCTCTTTCTTCTCTCATGAGAGGATTCCCTCCTATGAGATGAGACAGAGCTCCCTATTGAGGTGCCAGAGTGGTTAGACTCCTGAGAAGAAGATCTAGACCTTCTGGGCACACTCACAATCCTTCCTGGGGGGACAAATGGGGACTCATTCTGATCCTCCTCTTAATCTTCCTCAGGAGGGGTTGGATTATCCAGGTCAGGGCCATTGTCGCCCTCCTGGCCAGTTTCAGAGGGGGGGCTGGGGGTACTGGTACCCCCATTCCCAACCTCATCATCTGCCCCACCCTCAGCTCCTACCCCTTCAGTCCCCAAGGGCTTACTAAGGTCATAAGCCACCAACAACTCCTTGAGGTGTTGGGTGGTGGGGCTTTGGCCTGTCCTTATTTTTCTCAAGTTGCATAAAGCTCTCAATTCCAAGAATGGGAGTGTATCATACTTGGAGGGTGGAAGCTCAATGGCTTCCTGCAAGGATTCTTTGGATCCTGCCCTTAAAGACATTACTAGTGTGGTGTGGTGTATGCACTACCTACTCTAGTGTGGCCTACTAAACTCTCTTGAGTTGTAGAAAGGGTTGTGCTATCCCTTAACACACAACTCTAAGTTCAGTAGAACTTACTGTATTCTAAGCTTAAATTATATGTACCTTAGGTACCTTTAGTGGTTTTCAGTTGATCAATTCAATTGAGATTATCTGGTAAAACAATAGCAAGCTGGAATCCCACACGCTGCACACCAATGTGAGAAGTTGGCCTGGTATATGCTGTCCACTAATTATAGTGGGCACCTTGCACCAGTCCAAACAACCCCTTATTGGAGATAGGTTAAAGACAACCTTATTGAAAGCTATCCTAGTGGTAGCTATGGAGAGCAGCCTTCAGGCTAAGTCTTGAAGGAATGTAAAGCAGCTTGTTTTACCAGTCTATAATCTCTTGAGTGATCAAATGAAAGAGCACCACACCAGGTATATATTCAAAATATATGTATTTATTGCTAAACACACCCCTCTAGTCTCTTTATGAGGCTAGAGTTCAAGTACATAAGTTAGAAGTTATTTAGACACAGTAAAAGCACAAATACATGTTTGGGCCCTAGGGGCGTACCAAACCATATACCAATAAAGTGGTATAAGAACCACGACTGAACTAGACACTAGGCCTAGAGCCTCTAGAAGTGCTTGGACCACAAGGAACCACCCAAGGTAGTGACACAGGGGACCCACGGGAGACGCGTGCAGTGTAAATACACAACCGCGATACGCCGTTGACTTCTATGGAGAAAGTCGTGATCGGGAAATTAGAGAAAAGGGACACTTAAAAGAGGACTTGGACCAAACCCTTTGAGATCTAGGACTTTGAAGAGTCTCTACCCATGGGAGCACCGGAGTACTCGTGTTACCTCACCCAGGGAAGCCGGGTGCATAGGTGCCTTTCGGGGTCAGGTTTCGTCGTCGATTTGAATGGCGATCTGCTGCAAAGTGCTGCTGGCGACCAAGAGAAAAGTGTCCGGGTGGATCCAAGAGTGGATTGGAGTTCTGAAGAACCTGAAAGCAGAGGGGACAGAGTCTGGGTCACTAGCCAGTGACCAGGAAGGCGATGGACAGATGCCCACCGATGTCGAGTGCTTCAGGTGCGTTGACGGTCGTCTTGTCTCTTCAGCCACGAGGTCCAGGAGGCGTTGTCGGCAACCAGGAGCAGGATTCGGGCTGGAACACGATGTCTGTCGAGTGCTGAGGTGTCGGCGACTAGATTGGATCCAACAAGCCTTGGCAACGGCAAGTCTCAATGCAGAGGAAGATCGTCGATGGTGCAGACCAGCAAGGTCTGGGGAACTTACCCAGCGAGGGTAAGTGAGGGCAGGCCTGGAGCAACCAGGATGCCAAGTTAGAAAAAGATTGGCCTTCGTTAAGGGCTACTAGCCAACGGGCTAGTGACCGCGAAGGATTCTCATGATGCCGCACGTGGATCTGGCTCACAGGACACTCATGGAGTGGGGGCCAGTGATCTTCGGTGCAGGTGGTGCTGGAGGCTAGGGCTACTCGAATCCCAAAGCACGACTTCTTGGGAGACCCAGAAGAGGATGCACTTGCAAATGTGCTTGGTGTCCAGGGGTCACAGTCTCAAGTCACCCACGATAGCCATGGGCCTCAGCTTTGCTGGGGACTCAGGGTAGCCTCGGGGAAGTCTGAGAATCCACCTCTGGTGATGCGATGACTTCGGCGTCTGACGGGAGCTTCAGAAATGCGAACCGGACAGATGCTTCTTTGGTGCCTGCCAAGCAGGGGAGTCACTCCTTGACCCCAAGGGAGATTCTTCTATCCTCTAATCGTGAGTAGAGCGTCGAAGGTCCAGGATTCAGTTTCAGAGTTTCGTCCAGGGATAATCTAAAGTCCTAAGGACTGGGTTCCTATACTTATACTAAGGATAGGGGTTGGACTACTCTGTGGCCCCACCTATGGGTGGGTCAGGGCAGAGGGGTGGCTACACCCCTTTCCCTTTGTCCAGTTTGCGCCAAAGCAGGGGATGCAAGCCCCTGATCCGGTTTGAACTGGGGTATGCACAGGGACACCAAATGTGCCCCCAGTGCAGGACTTCAAAGCACCCGAAAGTGCTCCCGCCCAGCCCCAATACACATTATCCTGTCTGGGGAGGTGGTCACACCTCCCTGGGACAGGAAACCTATTGTCCAGGCCTCCCCTCCCGGAGTTTCGTCCAGCAGCAGGAGGCCAGACTCGTGTCTGTGGCAGCAGCATCCATTTTGTGATGCCAGGGCTCTGGAAAGAAGTTACCGGGCTAGCCAGAGTTAACATGTCTTTCCCTCTAGAAGGGTGGAATGCTACCCGCGCCGCCAGTATTGGCGGGGGGGTAGTATTCCAAGATGTTTGACACCAAACACAACATGTTTAGGTGCAGCCATTCCAAAGTTAGCATTTTACCGCGAGGTTATAATGCGCTTAAGAGTATATGGTCAGGCTGCACTACAAACAGCATCAGAGATGGTCTCCGAACGCTGCAGAGGGCCCTGCTCATGCAGGGGCACCCTCTCACATAGGAACCATGCACTCTGCCTTTAGGATTGATAAGGCCTGCCTTAGGAGTGACTTATAGGTTTATATGTGTGTATGTATTTAGTGATATAGGTAACCTATATCACAGTAAGGGGTGCATGCACCACCTTACCCAGGCTGCAGTAGCAGACCTGTGGTGTCAGTTTGGATGGCCTTCCAGGGGTGGCATAATACATGCTGCAGCCCCTGGCAGGCCTCTGAGGTACCTATGCCCTTGGTACATAGTATACCATATACAAGGGACTTATAAGGGCACTCCAGATCCCAATCAGTGATGTGCCTAAGGCACATGGAAACCATTTTAGAGAGGAAGCAGCTGGGCTGGGGTTCTGATTAGCAGGGCCCCAGCCAGACTAATGTCGAAAAACAGTGAAGCATCAGCAAAAAGTGGGGGTACCCATGTGAAGCAGATCCTACTCTCCTACAGGTACTTCCAGTAAGCACCACAGGCCTGCGTTGCAATGCCTGTAACAAATTGTGCAGTTGTGTTTAGGTAGTGAAGAGGGTCGTGCTGGGAGTAGTGTTTTAGGGTTTAGGGTAGTGCAGTGGTGTTTGTGTAGTGTAGGGGGTCATGCTGGGGGTAGATTTAGGGTTTAGGGTAGTGCAGTGGTGTTTGGGTAGTGTAGGGAGTCGTGCTGGGGGAGTGTTTTAGGGTTTAGGGTAGTGCAGTGGTGTTTGGGTAGTGTAGGGTGTCGTGCTGGGGGTAGTGTTTTAGGGTTTAGGGTAGTGCAGTGGTGTTTGGGTAGTGTAGGGGGTCGTGCTGGGGGTAGTGATTTAGGGTAGTGCAGTGGTGTTTGGGTAGTGTAGGGGGTACTGCTGGGGGTAGTGTTTTAGGGTTTAGGGTAGTGCAGTGGTGTTTGGGTAGTGTAGGGGTACTGCTGGGGTAGTTTTTAGGGTTTTGGGTAGTGCAGTGGTGTTTGGGTAGTGTAGTGGTTCATGCTGGGGTAGTTTTTTAGGGTTTAGGGTAGTGCAGTGGTGTTTGTGTAGTGTAGGGGGTAGTGTTTTAGGGTTTAGGGTAGTGCAGTGGTGTTTGTGTAGTGTAGGAGGTCATGTTTTAGGGTTTAGGGTAGTGCAGTGGTCTTTGGGTAGTGTAGGGAGTCGTGCGGGGGTAGTGTTTTAGGGTTTAGGGTAGTGTAGGGGGTCATGCGGGGGTAGTGTTTTAGGGATTAGGGTAGTGCATTGGTGTTTGGGTAGTGTAGGGGGTCATGCGGGGTTATTGTTTTAGGGTTTAGGGCAGTGCAGTGGTGTTTGGGTAGTGTAGGGGGTCGTGCTGGGGGGAGTGTTTTAGGGTTTAAGGCAGTGCAGTGGTGTTCAGGTAGTGTAGGGGGTCGTGCTGGGGGAGTGTTTGAGGGTTTAGGGCAGTGCAGTCGTGTTCGGGTAGTGTAGGGGGTTGTGCTGGGGGTAGTATTTTAGGGTTTAGGGTAGTGCAGTGGTGTTCGGGTAGTGTAGGGGGTCGTGCTGGGGGTAGTGTTCTAGGGTATAGGGCAGTGCAGTGGTGTTTAGGCAGTGTAGGGGGTAATGCTGGGGGTGGTGTTTTAGGGTTTAGGGCAGTGCAGTGGTGTTTGGGTAGTGTATGGGATCGTGCTGGGGGTGGTGTTTCAGGGTTTAGGGCAGTGCAGTGGTGTTCGGGCAGTGTAGGGGGTGGTGTTTCAGGGTTTATGGCAGTGCAGTGGTGTACGTGCAGTGTAGGGAGTCGTGCAGGGGGTGGTGTTTCAGGGTTTAGGGCAGTGGTGTTTGGGCACTGTAGGGGGTCGTGCTGGGGGTGGTGTTTCAGGGTTTGGGGCAGTGCAGTGGTGTTCGAGCAGTAAAGGGGGTCGTGCTGGGGGTGGTGTTTCAGGGTTTAGGGCAGTGCAGTGGAGTTCGGGCAGTGTAGGGGCGGTGCAGGGGGTGGTGTTTCAGGGTTTAGGGCAGTGCAGTGGTGTTCGGGCAGTGTAGGGGGTGCTGCAGGGGGTGGTGTTTCAGGGTTTAGGGCAGTGCAGTGGTGTTCGGGCAGTGTAGGGGGTCATGCAGGGGTTGGTGTTTCAGGGTTTAGGGCAGTGCAGTGGTGTTCCGGCAGTGTAGGGGTCGTGCTGGGGCTGGTGTTTCAGGGTTTAGGGCAGTACAGTGGTGTTTGGGCAGTGTAGGGGGTCATGCTGGGGCTGGTGTTTCAGGGTTTAGGGCAGTGCAGTGGTGTTCGGGCAGTGTAGGGGGTCGTGCTGGGGCTGGTGTTTTAGGGTTTAGGGCAGTGCAGTGGTGTTCGGGCAGTGTAGGTGGTCGTGCTGGGGCTGGTGTTTCATAGTCTAGGGCAGTGCAGTGTTGTTCGGGCAGTGTAGGGGGTCTTGCTGGGGCTGGTGTTTCAGGGTTTAGGGCAGTGCAGTGGTGTTCGGGCAGTGTAGGGGGTCGTGCTGGGGGTGGTGTTTCAGGGTTTAGGGCAGTGCAGTGGTGTTTGGGCAGTGTAGGGGGTCATGCTGGGGCTAGTGTTTCAGGATTTAGGGCAGAGCAATGGTGTTCAGGCAGTGTAGGGGGTTTTGCTGGAGGTGGTGTTTCAGGGTTTAGGGCAGTGCAGTGGTGTTCGTGCAGTGTAGGGGGTGGTGTTTCAGGGTTTAGGGCAGTGGTGTTCAGGCAGTGTAGGGGTCTTGCTGGGGTTGATGTTTTAGGGTTTAGAGCAGTGCAGTGGTGTTCGGGCAGTGTAGGGGGTCATGCTGGGGGTGGTGTTTCAGGGTTTAGGGCAGTGCAGTTGTGTTCCGGCAGTGTAGGAGGTAGTGCAGGGGGTGGTGTTTCAGGGTTTAGGGCAGTGCAGTGGTGTTCGGGCAGTGTAGGGGGTCGTGCTGGGGGTGGTGTTTCAGGGTTTAGGGCAGTGCAGTGGTGTTCGGGCAGTGTAGGGTGTCGTGCTGAGGGGTTGTGTTTCAGGGTTTAGGGCAGTGCAGTGGTGTTCGGGCAGTGTAGGGGGTCATGCAGGGGTGGTGTTTCAGGGTTTAGGGCAGTGCAGTGGTGTTTGGGCAGTGTAGGGGGTCGTGCAGGGGGTGGTTTTCAGGGTTTAGGGCAGTGCAGTGGTGTTCGGCCAGTGTAGGTGGTCTTGCTGGGGGTGGTGATTCAGGCTTTAGTGCAGTGGTGTTCGGGCAGTGTAGGGGGTCTTGCTGGGGGTGGTGTTTCAGGGTTTAGGGCAGTGCAGTGGTGTTCGGGCAGTGTAGGGGGTCGTGCTGGGGCTGGTGTTTGAGGGTTTAGGGTAGTGCAGTGGTGTTCGGGCAGTGTAGGGGGTCGTGCTGGGGCTGGTGTTTCAGGGTTTAGGGCAGTGCAGTGGTTTTCGGGCAGTGTAGGTGGTCATGCTGGGGATGGTGTTTCAGGGTTTAGGGCAGTGCAGTGGTGTTCGGGCAGTGTACGGGGTCGTGCTGGGGCTGGTGTTTCAGGGTTTAGGGCAGTGCAGTGGTGTTCGGGCAGTGTAGGGGGTCGTGCTGGGGGTGGTGTTTCAGGGTTTAGGGCAGTGCAGTGGTGTTCGGGTAGTGTAGGGGGTCATGCTGGGGGTGGTGTTTCAGGGTTTAGGGCAGTGCAGTGGTGTTCGGGCAGTGTAGGGGGTCTTGCTGGGGGTGGTGTTTCAGGGTTTAGGGCAGTGGTGTTCGGGCAGTGTAGGGGGTTTTGCTGGGGGTGATGTTTCAGGGTTTAGGGCAGTGCAGTGGTGTTCGGGCAGTGTAGGGGGTCTTGCTGGGGGTAGTGTTTCGGGGTTTAGGGCAGTGCAGTGGTGTTCGTGCAGTGTAGGGGGTCGTGCTGGGGATGGTGTTTCAGGGTTTAGGGCAGTGCAGTAGTGTTCGTGCAGTGTAGGGGTCGTGCAGGGGTTGGTGTTTCAGGGTTTAGGGCAGTGCAGTGGTGTTCGGGCAGTGTAGGGGGTCGTGCTGGGGGTGGTGTTTCAGGGTTTAGGGCAGTGCAGTGGTGTTCGGGCAGTGTAGGGGGTCTTGCTGGGGGTGATGTTTCAGGGTTTAGGGCAGTGCAGTGGTGTTCGGGCAGTGTAGGGGGTCTTGCTGGGGGTGATGTTTCAGGGTTTAGGGCAGTGCACTGGTGTTCGGGCAGTGTAGGAGGTCTTGCTGGGGGTAGTGTTTCAGGGTTTAGTGCAGTGCAGTGGTGTTCGGGCAGTGTAGGGGGTTTGCTGGGGTGGTGTTTCAGGGTTTAGGGCAGTGCAGTGGTGTTCGGGCAGTATGTGGTGTTCGGGCCGTAGGGGGTCGTGCTGGGGGTGGTGTTTCAGGGTTTAGGGCAGTGCAGTGGTGTTCGGGCAGTGTAGGGGGTCGTGCTTGGGTTGGTGTTTCAGGGTTTAGGGCAGTGCAGTGGTGTTCGGGCAGTGTAGGGGGTTGTGCAGGGGCTGGTGTTTCAGGGTTTAGGGCAGTGCACTGGTGTTTGGGCAGTGTAGGGGGTCATGCTGGGGGTAGTGTTTTAGGGTTTAGGGTAGTGCAGTGGTGCTTGTGTAGTGAAGGGGGTCGTGCTGGGGGTAGTATTTTAGGGTTTAGGGCAGTGCAGTGGTGTTTGTGTAGTGTAGGGGGTCATGTTTTAGGGTAGTGCAGTGGTGTTTGGGTAGTGTAGGGGGTCGTGCTGGGGGTAGTGTTTTAGGATTTAGGTTAGTGCAGTGGTGTTTGGGTAGTGTAGGGGTCATGCTGGGGGTAGTGTTTTAGGGTTTAGGGTAGTGCAGTGGTGCTTGTGTAGTGTAGGGGGTCGTGCTGGGGGTCGTGTTTTAGGGTTTAGGGTAGTGCAGTGATGTTTGTGTAGTGTAGGGGGTCATGTTTTAGGGTAGTGCAGTGGTGTTTGGGTAGTGTAGGGGGTCGTGCTGGGGGTAGTGTTTTAGGATTTAGTTTAGTGCAGTGGTGTTTGGGTAGTGTAGGGGGTCATGCTGGGGGTAGTGTTTTAGGGTTTAAGGTAGTGCAGTGGTGTTTGTGTAGTGTAGGGGGTCGTGCTGGGGGTAGTGTTTTAGGGTTTAGGGTAGTGCAGTGGTGCTTGTGTAGTGTAGGGGGTCGTGCTGGGGGTAGTGTTTTAGGGTTTAGGGTAGTGCAGTGGTGTTTGTGTAGTGTAGGGGGTCATGTTTTAGGGTAGTGCAGTGGTGTTTGGGTAGTGTAGGGGGTCGTGCTGGGGGTAGTGTTTTAGGATTTAGGTTAGTGCAGTGGTGTTGGGGTAGTGTTTTAGTGTTTAGGGTAGTGCAGTGGTGTTTGTGTAATGTAGGGGTCATGCTGGGGGTAGTGTTTTAGGGTTTAGGATAGTGCAGTGGTGCTTGTGTAGTGTAGAGGGTCGTGCTGGGGGTAGTGTTTTAGGGTTTAGGGTAGTGCAGTGGTGTTTTTGTAGTGTAGTGGGGTCATGTTTTAAGATGCAACGCTCCAATACCTGACCAGTCTGCACTACATAAAACTGCAAAAAAACTAAAAATAAAAAGTGTTTTGCACACTTTTGTCATTGGGCTATATGTGGGCTACATCTGGGTAATATTTGTGCTACATTTGGGCTCTTTTTTCACTGGTGGCCATCTTGGAAGACTTCTTTGTTATGAAGTTTCCTAATTTCCTCATTTACTGCAGTCTCCTCAGTAGGAAATGCTTTCAGTTTTTACTTTGATTCCATCAAGAAGGCATTCAGATGTGTCACACATTTGCCATAAATTCAGAATGTTAGCACTCTAGTTGTTCATTAGATCACTGTAGTTAAGCTACTGCTCACCAAGGAGTTAACTGGAAGTCTACTGCTGGTATTGAAAGTGATTGTTTCAGTCTGCATGTCAGAATTTTCTAATGAAATAGAAGAGGATTTGAGATCTCACTTAAAACATGCACTAAATTTTCTTTTGCAGCACTAACCATAATTTCTATGGCAAAATGAACCCCCTCATTTTATTCCTTTTTAAATTAAATGTTTTAAGTGTTACCAGTTTATTCCAATCAAGATGGCTTCAGGTGTGCCATACTTTTGTCATAAGTAAGGCTGTTAGCACTCTAGTTGTTCTTTAGAACACTCTGGGAAGCTGCAGTAGAACACAAAGGCATCAACTGACATGCTGCTCCTGTTGAAATATAACAGGAAGATATTTGAGATCTCACTTAAAACATGTCCTAATTTTTCTTTCTACAGCACTAACCATAATTTCTATGGCAAAATGAACCCCTCATTTTGTTCCTTTTAAATTAAATGTTTTAAGTGTTACCAGTTTATTCCAATCAAGATGGCTTCAGGTGTGCCATACTTTTGTCATAAGTAAGACTGTTAGCGCTCTAGTTGTTCTTTAGAACACTTTGGGAAGCTGCAGTAGAACACAAAGGCATCAACTGACAGGCTGCTCCTGTTGAAATATAACAGGAAGATATTTGAGATCACACTTGAAACATGTCCTAATTTTTCTTTCCAGAGCACTAACCATAATTTCTATGACAAGATGAACCCCATCATTTTGTTCCTTTTTAAATTAAATGTTTTAAGTGTTACCAGTTTATTCCAATCAAGATGGCTTCAGGTGTGCCATACTTTTGTCATAAGTAAGGCTGTTAGCACTCTAGTTGTTCTTTAGAACACTCTGGGAAGCTGCAGTAGAACACAAAGGAATCAACTGACAGTCTCTGCCCTTGTTGGATGTACATGTTTTACTGAGAATGTCAGACTTCATTCTCACATGACTGAGAAAGATAATGTGAATTTACAGAAAATATGCTCTCATTTTAGCTTCTGGAGCACCTTCCAAAACTGTATGGGACAAGCATGTGAAAATAGTTTTCTCTCAAACATGATTCATGATATCCCAGCAGAAGGTTTTCACAGGGTAAAATCACCTTAGAACACACCACAATTCCTGAAATTAGTATGGTACCATCAACAAATGAATTCTAATGTAACTAAAGTCTGTTATCACCCTTTATAGTTCTCCTTTTGGTAACCCTCAAAATCTTCGATTCACTACAATGCATTTCAATGGGGTACTATCATTTATATTGGTCCCAAGATGGCTGCCAGCAATTCCAGGATGAAGTTCTGACAGCCAATCAGATCTCACGATGACATGTGTGGTTAGGCTCCGCCCAGATATATATGTGTTTTACTTTTGATTTTCTCAGCAACTACCGAACGGATTTACACCATTTAACAAAAAGGGTTCTTTCTGAACCAAGAACTACCTCTTTGCCAAATTTTGTGTAATTCCGTTCAGCAGTTCGGGCTGTAGCCGTGGCTAAAGTTTCCTATGGGAAAATGAATGGGAAAACACGTTTTGGGACCCCCTTTTTCTCGGCCCCCGCTTGACGAATCACCCCGAAACTTTCAGGGTAGGAGCGGACCGGAGCGGGCCATAAAGTTTGAAAATTTCGCGAAGATTCGTCAACCGACGCAAGAGTTATTTCAAATAGAATGTTGCAAATTTCCTATGGAAAATAGGTCCTAACTATAACTATCTACTGGCGACCGCCAGTAGATAATATATATATATATATATTTTTTTTTTTCACTGGAAAAAACTGTTATATTTCCTTTAAATCCTTTAGAAAGACCATATCTATTATATATATATATATATATATATATATATATATATATATATTATCTACTGGCGGTCGCCAGTAGATAGTTATAGTTAAAACCTATTATCCATAGGAAATCCGCGACATTCTATTTGAAATAACGTTGGCGCCGGTTGACGAATCTTCGCGAAAGTTTCCAACTTGTTGGGGCGCTCCGGTCCGCTCCTATCCTGAAAGTCTCGGGTGATACGTCAAGCGAGGGCCGAGAAAAAGGGGGTCCCAAAACGCGTTTTCCCCATTCATTTTTCCATAGGAACCTTTAGTCGCAGCTACAGCCCGAACTGCTGAACGGAATTGCACCAAATTTGGCAAAGAGGTAGCCCTTGGTTCAGTGTCGTGCCTTTTGCTTAAATGGTGTAAATCCGTTCAGTAGTTCCTGAGAAAATCAAAAGTAAAGTCACATATATATCTGGGCGGAGCCTAACCACACATGTCATCGTGAGATCTGATTGGCTGTCAGCACTTCATCCTGGAATTGCTGGCAGCCATCTTGGGACCAATATAAATGATAGTACCTCATTGAAATGCATTGTAGTGAATAGAAGATTTTGAGGGTCACCAAAAGGAGAACTATAAAGGGTGATAACAGGCTTTAGTTACATTAGAATTTATTTGTTGATGGTACCATACTAATTTTAGGAATTGTGGTGTATTCTAAGGTGATTTTACCATGTGAAAAACCTTCTGCTGGGATATCATGAATCATGTTTGAGAGAACACTATTTTCTCATGCTTGTCCCATGGAGGTTTGGAAGGTGCTCCAGAAGCTAAAATGAGAGCATATTTTCTGTAAATTCACATTATCTTTCTCACTCATGTGAGAATGAAGTCTGACATTCTCAGTAAAAATGTACATCCAACAAGGGCAGAGACTGTCAGTTGATTCCTTTGTGTTCTACTGCAGCTTCCCAGAGTGTTCTAACGAACAACTAGAGTGCTAACAGCCTTACTTATGACAAAAGTATGGCACACCTGAAGCCATCTTGATTGGAATAAACTGGTAACACTTAAACAATTTAATTTAAAAAGGAACAAAATGATGGGGTTCATTTTGTCATAGAAATTATGGTTAGTGCTGTAGAAAGAAAAATTAGGACATATTTCAAGTGTGATCTCAAATATCTTCCTGTTATATTTCAACAGGAGCAGCCTGCCAGTTGATGCCTTTGTGTTCTACTGCAGCTTCCCAGAGTGTTCTAAAGAACAACTAGAGCGCTAACAGCCTTACTTATGACAAAAGTATGGCACACCTGAAGCCATCTTGATTGGAATAAACCAGTAACACTTAAAACATTTAATTTAAAAAGGAACAAAATGAGGGGTTCTTTTGAAATAGAAATTATGGTTAGTGCTGCAGAAAGAAAAATTAGGGCATGTTTTAAGTGAGATCTCAAATCCTCTTCTATTTCATTAGAAAATTCTGACATGCAGCCTGAAACAATCACTTTCAATACCAGCAGCAGACTTCCAGTTAACTCCCTGGTGAGCAGTAGCTTTACTCCAGTGATCTAATGAGCAACTAGAGTGCTAACATTCTGAATTTATGGCAGATGTGAGACATCTGAATGCCTTCTTGATGGAATCAAAGTAAAAAACTGAAAGCATTTCCTACTGAGGAGACTGCAGTAAATGAAGAAATTAGGAAACTTCATAACAAAGAAGTCTTCCAAGATGGCCACCAGTGAAAAAGAGCCCAAATGTAGCACAAATATTACCCAGATGTAGCCCACATATAGCCCAATGACAAAAGTGTGCAAAACACTTTTTATTTTTAGTTTTTTTGCAGTTTTATGTAGTGCAGACTGGTCAGGTATTGGAGCATTGCATCTTAAAACATGACCCCCTACACTACAAAAACACCACTGCACTACCTTAAACCCTAAAACACTACCCCCAGCATGACCCCCTACACTACACAAGCACCACTGCACTACCCTAAAACATGACCCCCTACACTACACAAACACCACTGCACTACCCTAAACACTACCCCCAGCACGACCTCCTACACTACACAAGCACCACTGCACTACCCTAAACCCTAAAACACTACCCCCAGCACGACCCCTACACTACACAAACACCACTGCACTACCCTAAACCCTAAAACACTACCCCCAGCACGACCCCCTACACTACCCAAACACCACTGCACTACCCTAAAACATGACCCCCTACACTACACAAACACCACTGCACTACCCTAAACCCTAAAACACTACCCCCAGCACGACCCCCTACACTACACAAGCACCACTGCACTACCCTAAACCCTAAAACACTACCCCCAGCACGACCCCCTACACTGCCCGAACACCACTGCACTGCCCTAAACCCTGAAACACCAGCCCCTGCATGACCCCCTACACTGCCCGAACACCACTTCACTGCCCTAAACCCTGAAACACCACCCCTAGCACGACCCCCTACACTGCCCGAACACCACTGCACTGCCCTAAACCCTGAAACACCACCCCTTCACGACCCCTACACTGCCCGAACACCACTGCACTGCCCTAAACCCTGAAACACCACCCCCAGCATGACCCCCTACACTGCCCGAACACCACTGCACTGCCCTAAACCCTGAAACACTACCCCCAGCAAGACCCCCTACACTGCCCGAACACCACTGCACTGCCCTAAACCCTGAAACATCACCCCCAGCAAGACCCCCTACACTGCCCGAACACCACTGACCTAAACCCTGAAACACCACCCCAGCACGACCCCCTACACTGCCCGAACACCACTGCACTGCCCTAAACCCTGAAACACTACCCCCAGCATGACCCCCTACACTGCCCGAACACCACTGCTCTGCCCAAAACCCTGAAACACCAGCCCCAGCACGACCCCCTACACTGCCCGAACACCACTGCACTGCCCTAAACCTTGAAACACCAGCCCCTGCACGACCCCTACACTGCCCGAACACCACTGCACTACCCTAAACCCTGAAACATCACCCCCAGCACGACCCCCTACACTGACCAAGCACCACTGCACTGCCCTAAACCCTGAAACACCAGCCCCAGCATGACCCCTACACTGCCCGAACACCACTGCACTGCCCTAAACCCTGAAACACCAGCCCCAGCACGACCGCCTACACTGCCCGAACACCACTGCACTGCCCTAAACCCTGAAACACCAGCCCCAGCATGACCCCCTACACTGCCCGAACACCACTGCACTGCCCTAAACCGTGAAACACCAGCCTCAGCACGACCCCTACACTGCCTGAACACCACTGCACTGCCCTGAACCCTGAAACACCAGCCCCAGCACAACACCCTACACTGCCCGAACACCACTGCACTGCCCTAAACCCTGAAACACCACCCGTGCATGACCCCCTACACTGCCCGAACACCACTGCACTGCCCTAAACCCTGAAACACCACCCCCAGCGTGACCCCTACACTGCCCGAACACCACTGCACTAAACCCTGAAACACCACCCCCTGCACAACCCCTACACTGCTCGAACACTACTGCACTGCCCTAAACCCAGAAACACCATCCCCAGCACGACCCCCTATACTGCACGAACACCACTGCACTGCCCTAAACCCTGAAACACTACCCCCAGCAAGACCCCTACACTGCCCGAACACCACTGCACTGCCCTAAACCCTGAAACATCACCCCCAGCAAGACCCCCTACACTGCCCGAACACCACTGCCCTAAACCCTGAAACACCACCCCAGCAGGACCCCCTACACTGCCCGAACACCACTGCACTGCCCTAAACCCTGAAACACCAGCCCCAGCACGACCCCCTACACTGCCCGAACACCACTTCACTGCCCTAAACCCTGAAACACCACCCCTGCACGACCCCCTACACTGCCCGAACACCACTGTACTGCCCTAAACCCTGAAACCCCACCCCCAGCATGACCCCCTACACTGCCAGAACACCACTGCACTGCCCTAAACCCTGAAACACCACCCCCTGCATGACCCACTACACTGCCCGAACACTACTGCACTGCCCTAAACCCTGAAACACCACCCCAGCACGACCCCCTACACTACACAAACACCACTGCACCGCCCTAAACCCTGAAACACTACCCCCAGCAAGACCCCCTACACTGCCCGAACACCACTGCACTGCCCTAAACCCTGAAACATCACCCCCAGCAAGACCCCCTACACTGCCCGAACACCACTGCCCTAAACCCTGAAACACCACCCCCAGCAAGACCCCCTACACTGCCCGAACACCACTGCACTGCCCTAAACCCTGAAACACCACCCCCAGCAAGACCCCCTACACTGCCCGAACACCACTGCACTGCCCTAAACCCTGAAACACCACCCCCAGCACGACCCCCTACACTGCCCGAACACCACTGCTCTGCCCAAAACTCTGAAACACCAGCCCCAGCACGACCCCCTACACTGCCCGAACACCACTGCACTGCCCTAAACCCTGAAACACCAGCCCCAGCACGACCCCCTACACTGCCCGAACACCACTGCACTGCCCTAAACCCTGAAACACCACCCTCAGCATGACCCCCTACACTGCCCGAACACCACTGCACTGCCCTAAACCCTGAAACACCAGCCCCAGCACGACCCCGTACACTGCCCGCACACCACTGCACTGCCCTAAACCCTGAAACACCAGCCCCAGCACAACCCCGTACACTGCCCGAACACCACTGCACTGCCCTAAACCCTGAAACACCAGCCCCAGCACGACCGCCTACACTGCCCGAAAACTACTGCACTGCCCTAAACCCTGAAACACCACCCCCAGCAAGACTACCTACACTGGCCGAACACCACTGCCCTGCCCTAAACCCTGAAACACCACCCCCTGCACGACCCCCTACACTGCCCTAACACTACTGCACTGCCCTAAACCCTGAAACACCACCCCTCAGCACGACACCCTACACTGCCCGAACACCACTGCACTGCCCTAAACCCTGAAACACCACCCCAGCACGACCCCCTACACTGCCCGAACACCACTGCACTAAACCCTGAAACACCACCCCTGCACGACCCCCTACACTGCCGGAACACCACAACACCCCTAAACCCTGAAACACCACCCCCAGCACGACCCCCTACACTGCCCTAACACCACTGCACTGCCCTAAACCCTGAAACATCACCCCCAGCACAACCCCCTACACTGCCTGAGCACCATTGGTCTGCCCTAAACCCTGAAACACTAGCCCCAGCACGACCCCTACACTCCCCGAACACCACTGCACTGCCCTAAACCCTGAAACACCACCCCCAGCACGACCCCCTACACTGCCCGAACACCACTGCACTGCCCTAAACCCTGAAACACCAGCCCCAGCAAGACCACCTACACTGCCCGAACACCACTGCATTGCCCTAGACTCTGAAACACCAGCCCCAGCAAGACCCCCTACACTGCCCGAACACCACTGCACTGCCCTAAACCCTGAAACACCAGCCCCAGCACGACCCCCTACACTGCCCGAACACCACTGCACTGCCCTAAACCCTGAAACACCAGCCCCAGCACGACCCCCTACACTGCCCGAACACCACTGCACTGCCCTAAACCCTGAAACACCAGCCCCAGCACGACCCCCTACACTGCCCGAACACCACTGCACTGCCCTAAACCCTGAAACACCAGCCCCAGCACCACCCCCTACAATGCCCGAACACCACTGTACTGCCCTAAACCCTGAAACACCACCCCCTGCACCGCCCCCTACACTGCCCAAACACCACTGCACTGCCCTAAACCCTGAAACACCACCCCCTGCACGACCCCTACACTGCCCGAACACCACTGCACTGCCCTAAACCCTGAAACACCACCCCCTGCACCACCCCTACACTGCCCGAACACCACTGCACTGCCCTAAACCCTGAAACACCACCCCTGCACCGCCCCCTACACTGCCCGAACACCACTGCACTGCCCTAAACCCTGAAACACCACCCCCAGCATGACCCCCTTTACTGCTCGAACACCACTGCACTGCCCCAAACCCTGAAACACCACCCCCAGCATGACCCCTACACTGCCCGAACACCACTGCCCTAAACCCTGAAACACCACCCCTGCACGACCCCCTACACTGCCAGAACACCACTGCACTGCCCTAAACCCTGAAACACCACCCCCAGCACGACCCCCTACACTGCCCTAACACCACTGCCCTAAACCCTGAAACATCACCCCCAGCACAACTCCCTACACTGCCTGAGCACCATTGCTCTGCCCTAAACCCTGAAACACTAGCCCCAGCACGACCCCCTACACTGCCCGAACACCACTGCACTGCCCAAAACCCTGAAACACCACCCCCAGCACGACCCCCTACACTGCCCGAACACCACTGCACTGCCCTAAACCCTGAAACACCAGCCCCAGCAAGACCACCTACACTGCCCGAACACCACTGCATTGCCCTAGACTCTGAAACACCAGCCCCAGCAAGACCCCCTACACTGCCCGAACACCACTGCACTGCCCTAAACCCTGAAACACCAGCCCCAGCATGACCCTCTACACTGCCCGAACACCACTGCACTGCCCTAAACCCTGAAACACCAGCCCCAGCACGACCCCCTACACTGCCCGAACACCACTGCACTGCCCTAAACCCTGAAACACCAGCCCCAGCACGACCCCCTACACTGCCCGAACACCACTGCACTGCCCTAAACCCTGAAACACCAGCCCCAGCACCACCCCCTACAATGCCCGAACACCACTGTACTGCCCTAAACCCTGAAACACCACCCCCTGCACCGCCCCCTACACTGCCCGAACACCACTGCACTGCCCTAAACCCTGAAACACCACCCCCTGCATGACCCCCTACACTGCCCAAACACCACTGCACTGCCCTAAACCCTGAAACACCACCCCCTGCAACACCCCCTACACTGCCCGAACACCACTGCACTGCCCTAAACCCTGAAACACCACTCCCTGCACCGCCCCCTACACTGCCCGAACACCACTGCACTGCCCTAAACCCTGAAACACCACCCCCAGCATGACCCCCTTTACTGCTCGAACACCACTGCACTGCCCCAAACCCTGAAACACCACCCCCAGCATGACCCCCTACACTGCCCGAACACCACTGCCCTAAACCCTGAAACACCACCCCTGCACGACCCCCTACACTGCCAGAACACCACTGCACTGCCCTAAACCCTGAAACACCACCCCCTGCACGACCCCCTACACTGCCCGAACACCACTGCACTGCCCTAAACCCTGAAACACCACCCCCAGCATGACCACCTACACTGCCCAAACACCACTGCACTGCCCTAAACCCTAGAACACTACCCCCAGCATGACCCCCTACACTACCCAAGCACCACTGCACTACCCTAAACCCTAAAATACTCCCCCCAGAACGACCCCCTACACTACCCAAACACGACTGCACTGCCCTAAACCCTAAAACACTCCCCCAGCACGACCCCTACACTACCCGAACACCACTGCACTGCCCTAAACCCTAAAACACTCCCCCAGCACGACCCCCTACACTACCTAAACACCACTGCACTGCCCTAAACCCTAAAACACTACCCCCGCATGACCCCCTACACTACCCAAATACCAATGCACTACCCTAATCCCTAAAACACTACCCCCACACAACCCCCTACACTACCCAAAGACCACTGCACTACCCTAAACTCTAAAACAATACCCCCTCACGACTCCCTACACTACCCAAAGACCACTGCACTACCCTAAACCCTAAAACACGACCTCCTACACTACACAAACACCACTGCACTACCCTAAACCATAAAAACTACCCCCAGCACGAACCCCTACACTACCCAAACACCACTGCACTACCCTAAACCATAAAACACTACCCCCAGCAGTACCCCTACGCTACCCAAACACCACTGCTCTACCCTAAACCCTAAAACACTACCCCCAGCAGTACCCCCTACACTACCCAAACACCATTGCACTACCCTAAACCCTAAAACACTACCCCCAGCAGTATCCCCTACACTACCCAAACACCACTGCACTACCCTAAACCCTAAAACACTAACCCCAGCACGACCCCCTACACTACCCAAACACCACTGTACTACCCTAAACCCTAAAACACTCCCCCAGCACGACTCCCTACACTACCCAAACACCACTGCACTACCCTAAACCCTAAATCTACCCCCAGCATGACCCCCTACACTACACAAACACCACTGCACTACCCTAAACCCTAAAACACTACCCCCAGCACGACCCTCTTCACTACCTAAACACAACTGCACAATTTGTTACAGGCGTTGCAACGCAGGCCTGTGGTGCTTACTGGAAGTACATGGTGGGCTAGTTGGGCCCCAGGGACTCTCAGGATTCAAGGTGACCTAATCCCCCAACTTAAAACGCGCCACGGGCGCGTTTGCACAGTGGTGAAGGGAGGGGCGGGCCTCAGGTGACATGTGCGCAAACACGCCCTGTGGTGCGTTTTAAGTTAGGGAGTTAATTCCCTTTGAATCCTGGGGGCCAACTAGCCCACCAGGTACCTTCAGTAAGCACAACAGAGGTGCGTTGCAGAGAGGTGAAAAAAGGTGCGTGGCCTCGGAACTCCTCTCTGCAACTCAGCTCTGTGGTCCTAACTGTAGGTACCTGGGGGGCTAGTTGGGCCACAGGGACCCTCAGGATTCAAGGGGACTTAATCCCGCAACTTAAAACGCGCCACGGGGCGCGTTTGCACACATGTCACCTCAGGCCCCCCTCCCTTCACCACTGTGCAAACGCGCACTGGCTCTGGTTAGTCAGAGTCAGTTACCACCAGTACCCATCTGAAAACGTTGTGGGTACAGGATGATTTTGCAACAAGGCCTCTTTCTGCTCCTCTGTTGGTTCTTTCTGCACATCTTTTGCTTCTTTCTGTGCGTTTTTCTTCTTTCTTCACATGTCCTACCTCTGTTGGCATAGTTAGAAACTAGCATTTAAAAAACCTTTGAAATTCACTTAAAAATCATAGTTTTCAGGCACGTTATAGTTAGAAATTAGCATTTAAAAACCTTTGAAATTCACTGAAAAAACCATAGGTTTCAGGCACGTTATAGTTAGAAATTAGCATTTAAAAACCTTTGAAATTCACTGAAAAAACCATAGGTTTCAGGCACGTTATAGTTAGAAATTAGCATTTAAAAACCTTTGAAATTCACTGAAAAACCATAGGTTTCAGACACGTTATAGTTAGAAATTAGCATTTAAAAACCTTTGAAATTCACTGAAAAAACCATAGGTTTTAGGGACAGTTATAGTTAGTTGGACATTGCACTCGTACAAAACCCGTGAAATTCCCCTGTTATAGTTAGTTCAGCTAACTATAACTCGCGCCCGCAATGCACTGCTGATGACGTCACATATTACATCAGTCATGACATGGTCAGTGACATCACTGATGACATCACTGATGACATCTCAAATGACATCACTGATGATATCATCCATGTGATAATTTCATGCATCTTCTCACACCCTAATATAACTTTTGATACACCCACTCTAAATTACAGACTGCCATTCTCAAAACCATAGACACTCCAACACCAAAAACTACATACCCACTCACTGATTCTTAGGTCTACACACACATCCACTCACTCACCTGTACAGTCACTCATACTTACAGTCACTCAGTACAGGACTATCATATGCACTCATACACCTATATAAACACTCACACACCGCCACTCATCCATAGAGGTACTCACACACCTAGTCAGTCATGCAAAAATTAATCACACACCCATTTACTCACCTATACAGTTATACACACACCAGCTCACTTACTCATACAAATACTAGCACATTCTTACGCTCTTATACAATAACTGATACAAGCACACGCATCCATACAGCCACTCTCACAATAACACACTCTCACTTATAGCCATTTAAATACTCTAACACACATATATACTGCCTTTTACATATGTAGTTACTCGCACATGTACCACTGAGATATACATTCACTCACTAACACACCCATACACACACTCACCCACCCAAGCAGTCCATCACAGATGCACTCTTGAAATCATGCAGCCAGTGAATCACCCACTCACACATCTATGTATAGAGTCACACACACCCCACCCACACAAACACTCAGGCAGCCATACAGATACTCAGAGAACCAATCAATAACCCATATAGACACTCATGTAGCTATTCGCAAATCCATGCATCCACTTACACACCAACAAACAGACGGATACAGACATTCACACAGTTTAGTCACTAACCCATGCATTCAGTAAGATACGTTTAATCACTCACTTGTAGAGTCAGTCACTCACGTACTAAATCATCCATTCAGACACTTATACACCCACTCATTCTTCAATACGCCTTTCCCTATATATATTAAACATATTTAAACTTTACAGAAACACACAGTCACTGGATGATGTCATCAGTGATGTCATCAGTGATGTCATTTGAGATGTCATCAGTGATGTCACCCTGACCATGTCATGAGTGATGTAATATGTGACGTCATCAGCAGTGCATTGCGGGGCGCGAGTTATAGTTAGCTGAACTAACTATAACAGGAGAATTTCACGGGTTTTGTACGAGTGCAATGTCCAACTAACTATAACTGTCCCTAAAACCTATGGTTTTTTCAGTGAATATATATATATATATATATATATATATATAATATGGTCTCTTTAAAGGATTTAGGCCAGTCTTGATAATAGATGACAGTGTATAGCTATATTTTTGCTGTTTTTATTTCCTTCATAGTGTGCTCCACCCCTGCCATTTTCCTGAACTCTGTGTACTGTAACAGGATGGGAATTATGTCGCATTACAATATCTCACCCACTCCAAGATCTAATTAGCACATTCTTAATAGCTGAAATTACTCATGTCGAGAATTATTGCCTCAATATGTAGGAGTGAAATATTGTAAGCGTGGGATGCGCCATATCTGGAATCTGTTTGGCTCTGTGAACTGCGAGCTGAGAAAGCCAGCCGAGGATTTACCTGTGCCTCTGCCTGCAGAAGTGTATTGGAATTATGATTAAGTCTGTCATCTGTCTGCGTGACAGGAGCGAAGAGATCACGGGTGAACATATTGCATCTCGCCAGGCAAAGCCAGAGAGAAATCCTAGATATTTAAGAGTCTTCCGAAATAGATTCTGCCCACGGAGCAGAGTGTGGGAGGGATGGGCAGCATGTGTATTATAAATGAGAGAAAAAAACAATTATATTCCAGCGTGATTGTACTACCAGCTAAGAATATCCTGTGCCAATTAAATATGCAGCTATGATTGTTTTCGCTTTACGCGATCCTTACCCTATTATCTCCCACTGTTCTTTTCTTTTGTAAATGAAAATTACTTTCCCTTCTTGTTCACTTCCTTCCCCCCTTTACCCCGATAACTTTCCTAATCACTGCAATTTCCTCTGTGTTGTTTGTTTGCTTCTTTATTTCAATCAGCCTGCCCCTTTTTCAGCCATCTGTTCGTTGTGAATTATCTTTTTTTTTTTGCACCTCTATTGGGACACCTCTATTGGGACCCCACTATTGGGACTATGTGTGTACGGCCCCCAACATCATCTACCCATGATTTCAACAGCTACTCAGTGGCAGAGGAGTAATGAGGGAGCCATACAAAACATGGCCTCTCCTCCATGACCGAAATGTGAACAAATACCTTACCTACCATCCTTTACCAATCCCCAAAAATGTCCTTGCCTTCTTTGCCCCTCCTGCAACTGTGCTTTCTGCTTTCAGTCAAAGAAGACAAGCAAAGCTGTACTGATGGACTCTCAGAGAGCCCCGTCAACCTTGCCTGGAAGGCCTTTATGATATGGCAACAGTGGGTAAAGAGTTTTGTGATCAACTGTTGCTACGCCATAGATGGGAGTTACCAGATTTAGGAACTGGTGTAAATGATAGAGGTTTCATATATAAGCCATGCATAACAAAGAAAATAATAATGACAATCATATGACTAAATCTAAAGCAACGGACAGTGGACCATACACGAAATGCAGCACCTGTACCGTAAATCGCCCATATAGTGTCAGTAATAGACAAGAATGCGTGCTAACAACCCAAATGGGCCCCCTGTCCAAGAGCACCTCCCCACTAAAGGGGATACAACATAAACCACCACAAAAATGGTTCAGCACCACAGACCGTCAACAACAAAATCCACAATTGTACGAAACAAGTAACAGTAGAAACAAGTCACTGCTAATGCAAAATCTTCTTGTCTTATTCTTCTTTATTATTCCACTTAATCAATAAAGTTTTTTTCAACAGCTAACGCGTTTTGTCCTATTAACTTAGGACTTCTTCAGGGCAGAAAAGTGGCAGACCAGCCACAGATAAATCAAGAATTGTAATTGTCCATTTTTAACCAGATATTGTTATCATGAAATTTCTATATTAAAATATTGCCAAATAATCCAAATCAGAACAAGGTAAAGTATGCAGATGTCCAATATTCATCTGTGATTACACATTGATATCCAAGGAATACAGTGGCTTGATAACCATAGCCTTAGAAAAGAATAAAGCCAAAAGGTTCCATTAAGAACATATGGCAATGGATGGATAGTCTCCGGTTCAACTTATACTCGAAGCAGACGTAGCCTTCCGTATGGTACAAAACATGGCCTCTCCTCCATGACCGAAATGTGAACAAATACCTTACCTACCATCCTTTACCAATCCCCAAAAATGTCCTTGCCTTCTTTGCCCCTCCTGCAACTGTGCTTTCTGCTTTCAGTCAAAGAAGACAAGCAAAGCTGTACTGATGGACTCTCAGAGAGCCCCGTCAACCTTGCCTGGAAGGCCTTTATGATATGGCAACAGTGGGTAAAGAGTTTTGTGATCAACTGTTGCTACGCCATAGATGGGAGTTACCAGATTTAGGAACTGGTGTAAATGATAGAGGTTTCATATATAAGCCATGCATAACAAAGAAAATAATAATGACAATCATATGACTACCAACTATTTGAAGAGGGGCGACTTCTCGCCCCCGACCAGACGCACAGCTAAACGCCGCCTTCTTTGGCGATCATGTGTACCTTATTATTTATCCATGTAATCAATTTTAAACCCATTATAATCTTCTTAAACCTCCATTTCTCTTCTTTTAATTGGAATCCACGCTCGGAAAATGTTGCCTTTTTTCAAGTTTCTAGTATTCAACCTGTGCCCATCCAGACCTCTTGACAGAATACGAATAGTGCAAAGTTCATCACAAGCAGTATTTTATTCAATAAAAGTCCCAATGCATTTCGGGCCACGAAGCGCCCTTCGTCAGGGGTCACTATGAATAATAATAAAAGTCACCCCCCGTGATTGAATCATATGACTACACAATTCATAGGCAATAATTGCTAACTCCTAAAATTCTGCTATAATCCTAGTAACCTTTGGCCCAAACACTATACTATCACAGCTTCTTTGCTGATTGTTTGGGGCAGGGTCGAGGTGAAACTTCTTTGTAAACTCTTCAAACATTTAGTTATTTTCAGACAGACTGCATGCTCCTGAAAAAGATGATTAGAGTCCATGAAACTGCAATCTTCGGTTTTAACAATGAAAAAGAAGTAGCAATTAGCAAAAGTATTTACAGTTAGTTAATATTATGTGAAAGAACGCAGCCTTTCACTGAGAGTTTTTTTGTCAGATCATCTAGATATTTTTATAAAGTTTTCAGAGGGACAGTTGGGTCCAGATTTAAAAAGATTTTGTGTCGGGTTTGCGTTAGTTTATTTACGCAGACACGACACAAAATCCAGATTGCTATTTACAAACCAATGCAAATATACTGATCTGCGCTGGTTTGTAACCAAAACTAACACAAGGCAGCGCACTGCGCTGCCTACGTAATTTTGCACTAATGGGACATTCCATAGGTGATGCATGGGCATTCCTGTTCATCAGCCATGGAGTTTGGCGCAAATCCATATCTACAAAGTATTGTAGACATGGATTGATGCCTAAATCCTTCAATTCCCTGAGGCTGGCATAACGAGGAGAAATATTTTTTAATTCTCGTCGTTTTTTCCTCTTTGCCTGTGCGCTGCATTCTGCAGACACACGTACGATGAAGAAATTGCCTTAAAGCAGGTGCCTTCAACGTGTAGCTTCCGAGCTACCATTAGCAATCCAGCTACCTGTGAGTAGCTCTCCTGTGTGCAGCCCAGCTTGTTCATATAGAAGCTTTTGCTTGGTTGGATTATTATTTGAATACCAAATTCAAAAAGCAATTCTTTGAGACAAAAATGTGTGTATTTTCAGAACTCACTTGTTGATGTTTGGGGAAAAATAGTTACATTTTCACAATGACTGTAAAGCTATTATTTGAGTTGGAGAGGTTTATTACTCATTATTTCCTTGATGCCACAGGGATTGCAACTATAGCTGTTATGTATTACCCTTGTAGATGCATTCCAAATTGATAGTGCTTTTTTATTTTATTGCTGGCAACACTGCCTAATACACTGATGTGATCACTGCTGACAATCTTGGATTGGGTGGTCACTATCAGATCACTAACATTAGTAGCTCTGGATGATTTTCATTGAGCATAAGTAGCTCTTATTACAGAAAAGGTAGGAGACCCCTGCCTTAAAGCATAGTTTCTGTGCAGGATAGGTTTCCTTGCTGCACAAAAACGATGATGACCACAGTGCGGACATTCTTGCACAATTGTGGGCAGCTGCTGAATGTTTGCCTTTGTAGCTATGTGGCAGTTCTTCTTCCTCCAGTTCATACAACGCAGCGCAGCACCTTTCTGTGCTGAATCATCTTTTGGTAAATCTGGGCCTAGATGCTTATCATGTTTCCATATGTCTGAATGCATCAATTCACTAGAACAGGTGATTAACTGACCAACTATAATAGTGACAAAAAGCCAGAGGGAAATGTCACGTGGTTTGTCCACCTTTTCCCTAATGACCCTCTTCTGCTGGCTCGAAATATTGTAAGCCTCCCACAGGAAAGCAGTCTGTTAGTTTTAAATATACCACGTTTGCGTCTATCACTTTGTTAAATTGTATTATACATAATGTCCATGATGCTTCCAGGTATTTGAAAACCTTTGTCAATGATTAATCACACAACCCTAATTACTTCTATAAGTCTTAGTACTCCTTTAATATGCATAGCACTGAGCCGCGTCCCTTAGACTGAAGTTATTCGTGTTTTGGCTCCACGATTGTGTACTGCTGTGATAACATTATTGGCATTCTGGGCTAGTGTAAGAGCCCAGAAGGCTAGGGAAGCTGGCAGTTGTTGAGGAGCTGGGAAGTGTCAGGGGTTGTTGCATACTGCTTATTAAACTACTCCATTTACATCAGGAACTGTGTCCATCTGTCTTCTTAAAAGTGGTTACAAAGATGGGATATTGAAGAGCTGGACATAGCACGCAGTGGCGGTTTCTGAGCTAGGGCGTCGGGGCTCCGCCCCCTTTACTTTCACCCCCAGGGTAGGCCATTACCAAAGTGAAAGCAAACTGTTTAAATCTGTATGAAAAATAATGTACACACGTCTTTTGCTTGGGGCCCGGGCTGCGTTCACTGTGATGATGAGTCTCTTGACACACTGCCTCCTGCTGCCCGTGGGCGGGCTAAGAGTCTACAGTATTTACCGGGCTGACGATCTCACAGCCCCGAGGCCTGTGAGGTCATCAGCTCGGAAAAGACACTGCATAATAGACCAGTCTCCACCCCCTGATGACGTGGGGCTAAGATTAGCCCAGGGCGTTTTAAACTTAAGCCCTTTAGCACCTTGGCTTAACGTCAGTCAGTGAGTGGGGAGGATGGTCACCCCACCCTTTTCCTACTTGTCACAGGTTGTGGGTCCCACCCTGTGACGAGCTGGGAAAGGGTGGGGTAGGTGAGATGCTGAGTAATCGAGTTTGCGCAGTTTGTCTTTTGAAGACACACTGCGCAGACTCGAGGTGTCTGCTTCCCGCGCTGTATTTAATTTGCAGGGCCATGTGGACGACACTGGATGCCATGATTTGAGCTCCGGCTTCTGTGTGTCACAAGGCCTGCAGTGACAGCCAGGAGCTGAAGAGCAGACAAGTTGGTGCTCACTGCTGGTGTGTGTCGGCGTCACCTCAAACCTTCCCTGACCAGTGACAGTCCGGACGGTTCCCCGTAGCCCCCAACCCTGTGAGTGGACCACAGCACTAAGTACGAGCCGAGGTAAGCTAAAAAAATAACTTAGCAGCTGGCCTAGCAGCACTCGGGTATTCGTCCAGGCACTGGCATACGATGAATACCCTGCTAAGCACCACAGTAAAACAAATCACGGGCAATGTGCTGCTCTGAATTGTTTGCAGCCCATGAGCTCATTTCTTTCCTGTGAGGCAGAGTACGGAGTCCGCTTGCTACACAAACTATTTGTTTTCAGCTCCCTCCGTGAAAGGAAATGAGCTCATGGGCTGCAGAGTGCAAACCCCCTCTGCCCTCAGTTAAAGACAAGGCAGTGGAGCGGGAGGCAGAGGGGAAGCCTACACCTACATAACACCAGTCATAAATCAGCTCACTGAGCAGTTGTTGGGTGATGGCTATGCTTATTGTTCACAAAGTCTGTCATGCTTGGGAGGCCGAGCCTATGCGCTCCTTTTGGTTAATGGGGGATATGTTATGAGCACATTCCTTTTATCCCTAGGAGTATTATGAAGGTGAAATAAATCGTGATCATTGTCTTTCTGGTGTTTTAAAGTAAATTTAAGGTGTGTTTTAAAGTTGGTAAATGCTAACATAAGATGACAGGTTTTCTGGTCCTGCTCTGTCAAGGATCAGCATCTGTCTCAGCTGAGGGTCTGAGATCTTTCAAGAATGACTCCATGCATCTAAGCTTTCTTTCACCACAAATACTTTAAGTCCTACGTTTTTGAGGATTGCTTATTCTATACCAGAATACAATGGGGCATATTCTGAAGGAGCTATCGCCGAGTTATCAGCACTTTATCGCAGCCAAATCCGCGATAAATTTATCTCCCCTTTCCCAAGCTGGTGCTAACAGCCCATAACACCAGTTTACCTGCGATAGCAGTCGCAAAAAACATCGCCACAGATGACCCCGGCAACTAACGCTAATGATATGCAGAGTAGGCGTTCCCGTGCAAAAAGCCGCGACAACACCACTCCACAACATTCTCAACGACCAGCCAGATCGGCGATAAGATCACAAAACATGTGTTAAGGTGCGTTAGCAGCAGGAAACTAACACCTGCTCCTACCTGGTGTAAAGTCAGACGACAACCGGCACCAGACAAGGGAGCACAGCCCATAGCCACACATGAAGAACAACAGATGCCCTGGAGCAACAGATCATGCAGCCCGGAGCCCCAATAGGTCAACAACACCCACCGCCACCACCCCCAGGACCCCCCCACCCCCTCCCGGGGCCCTACCCCGGGCACCCCCCACACCCCCCCTTCGGACAAAAATATTGCACCTCAACTCCACAAAATCATGAACCAAACAAATCGCCTGAAGTCGCACAATCACAACACCCAACAAACATGTGTGGTCAGAAAAAGGGAAATCATACATCCATATCATAATATCCAAACAATACGTTTATTACAGAAGAAACCAAAAAAAACAAATCTGAAGAGGCATGGCAGGTCGTCTCAGGACATTCTGTAAGTCACAGCCTGCAAAACAGAAATCTGGATCAGAAGTTGTGCCATGCGCCCATCAAAGTACAGAGAGAGAGAGCGAAAAAGAGAAAGAGAGAGGGAGAGAGAGAGAGGGAGAGAAAGAGAGGGAGAGAGAAAGAGAGAGGGAGAGAGGGAGAGAGAAAGAGAGAGGGAGAGAGAGATGGAGAGAGAGGGAGAGAGGGAGAGAGAAAGAGAGGGAGAGAGAAAGAGAGGGAGAGAGAGGGAGAGAAAGAGAGGGAAAGAGAAAGAGAGAGAAAGAGAGGGAGAGATAAAGAGAGAGGGAGAGAGGGAGAGAGAAAGAGAGAGGGAGAGAGGGAGAGAGAGGGAGAGAGAAAGAGAGGGAGAGAGAAAGAGAGGGTGAGAGAGTGCCGACACTGCGGACCTAGGCTTCACTGCTCACCTGCTGCCACCGGTGTGTCTCCAACCACGTGCCGGTATTCACAGCAGTCCCCCAGGTCCCTCATCTGAAACAGTTTCCAGAGACATGAATGGCAGAGTCCATACAGTTGCACACGCCATCATCGCTTGCCCGCCCCTGCGCACACAGGCTGCTGCACCCCAGTCCCTCCCGCCCCCCAGCGGTGATTGCCCGCCCCTGCGCAACCAGGCCTCACTGCTCACCTTCCGCCACCGGCGTGTCTCCAAGAGGGCCCACCACGTTCCGGAGGGATCTTTAAGCCCGGTGCCCGCGACCATGGCACCCTCCACATCATGCAGCCCTGTACCGCGGGACACCAGGTCACACACATGATTCTGGGTCTTGATTTCGCAATGGCAGAGACCACATCAGTGCACACGGCATCATCGCAGGCTGCACACCCGCACAGCGCTTGAGGTGCCACTAACTCTGTGAACCGCGAGGCAACGCCACGTGGCGGGAGGCCCGCCCTGCCTGCTGGCTCAGGCCTACACTACGGTCCAGCAGGGCTCACACTAATCCTTGCCAGTCCGGACTGCCAGGATGGCACATCATCGCAGGCTGCACACCCGCTCAGCACTTTAGATGCCCCTATCTCACTGCACCGCAAGACACCGTCCCGTGGCGGTGTGCCTGTGCCTGCCGCAGTGTATCCGGTGCCACCAAGTCTGTGCACCGCTAGCCATGGACCCTTAATGATTGAGTCCCGTGGTGCGGAAGCCATCATGTCACCCCCGGCACTGGGCAATGTGAGGTGGCAAGGCCCTAGGCCCTCAAGCATACATGAGAACTACACAGAGACACCCAGTCAGAGAGAGTGGAAATGGCGTCCAGCACGTGCGCCAGGCCCTTTTTATTGGCAGGGTCACATGTCCTGTGATGCCTGTGCTGGATGGGTGTGGTGTGGGTGTACACCAGCGGTGAGGGAGTGGCTGTGGCATGCTGACAACTAGACCTGTGAGCTGCAGATCCCAACAGTGAAGACCTGGGACATGTAGCATTTTCGTCCCCCCCTGTGTGTGTAATTGGAGTGGGCTGTCCTGGCGTATGCCAGTCCAGTGTAAGGGTGTGAACAATGACCCCGGGGCTCTGGGCGTGGTTCCGTCCTGGGCTGGACAAGGAAGTGACTAATGGATGTGTCTCTGTTGTAGTGTCGGCGCCACCCGGACCACAATTGGCAATGTGTCACCCTGTGACAAAAGTCCCACAACATGGGCAACATGGATGTAAGGGGGAATCACTGACCCTACATTCATCCATACTTCCACACTTGAAAGATCATAGACATAACACATCTGTGTGAATATGAATGTTTATTGCACATTCAAGGGAGTGTTGCAGCTGGAGCAGTACAGGGCCATGCCAACCCCACTTCACATTGTCGGTCCGTGGAGGGCCAGCCAGAGTCCTTCAGGGAATGACAGGTACATCAGGAGAGGAGGACTTCAGTCCGCAGTCTGATAGCTTTGTCATTGGTGACCAAACAGAATATGGCAGTCCATGTCGAGGTCCAAGGTGAGTGTCGCAGAGTGCATCGGGGGACAGTGGAAGGTGATGATGCAGAGGGCAGAACCAAGCAGAAACAGGCCACATGGCGGAGATGAATGCTACTGCGTCCTCCTGACCACGATGGCAGATTCATCCGCATCTTCGTCCTCTGCTGTTGCATGTGCCTCACATGTGGGTGGTGGTGTTCTGTCTCCAGCACTGTGTGGCACTGACACATCAGGGGCCGGAGATGTGGATGGGGTGGTAGCAGCAGCATGCAATAGCGCCAGGCCTTGTGGCAGCAATGCCATGAGGAGGGTCTTCAGGGCATTGAGGGACCCAGCTACCTCTCGCTGGTGTGCAGCCGTAGCAGCCGCTCTTTCCGCCTGCATCCGCTCCATGTTCTCCATGATCCTCCGCATGTGTCCCAACTCCCGGGCGAGATCGCTGGAGGCACTCTGACTAGTCAGTCGTTCTTGTCACAGAGTCAGGACTCTAGCGATGTCAGCCATGGTCCGTTGGAGAGCATGGAGCGGACTGTGGGTGTCCGTTAGGGACTGTGAGTGGTCCCTGATGGGACTTAGACACCCACGTATGGCGTCTAGTTTGGCTGCCATGCGGTCGAACCCCACCTGCACCTGTTCAGCCAGCTTCTCCTGGCACCCCAACACACGGCGTTGGAAGGCCATGTGTTCGTCGTGGGGGTCCTGGGAGGCAGCCGTGGTGGTGGGTGCTGCCTGCTGTGTGTGCTGTGCAGGGGGGGTTCTCCTCGTGGCAGCTGGGCTGCCCTGATCCTGGAAGTGGGCTGCGGAGGCTCTCCACAAGCTGTTGGAGGGCGTCGGAGTCGAAGGTGTGGTGGTCCTTTTCGTCATCAGTGAAGAGAGGTTCGGACTGCTCTTCAGGAGGTGTTGGATTTCCCCCTGCAATGTGAAGGGAGATGCAGTTTAACATCGTGTTCACATGTATGTTGACGCATTGTACATGTTTACATTCAGACTGCATGACAGTGTACATTGTGACTGTTTGGGGGGAGCTGCCTATTTGATGTGGGACAGTGGACATTCCGACTACATCACGGATGTGTGTTTGTACTTGTACATTGTCAACTCACATTTCCCTGCAGTGCCAAATGTGATTGGCCAGTTTCTATGCACATGCGGCACCAGTTGTGTCCTCTGTTCTGTTGTGGACGTGTTGCGGTTTGTACCACATCGTTGTCAATGTTGATGTGCTCTGCATGTAATATGTGTGTGCCGCATTTTGGGGGAGTCGCCCCTGAAGCTCTGATTTAGCTGCCCTTATCCCTTTCATGCGGTGTGCCTCTGGGTTCTGTGCTTATGCAGTGCTGAGATGTTGCATACCTGTGTGCATTGGTCTCTTGGTGGGAGTTGTGGGTCTGGGGCATGGTTTGTCCGCAGATGTGCTATGCTTCATTGTGCATGTGTGCCATTGTGCCCATCTCCCCCTGTCCCCCCAGTCCCTGGTGGTTACTCACCCTGTTGCTGTTGTGTTCGGTCATGTTGAGCAGTGTCCGGTCCCCCAACTCCTGCCACTGTCTCCCCACTGATGACTGTGGACACCATTTCCTCCATCTCGTCCAGCTCCTCCTGTGGCGCTGGACTCCCACCTCCAGTCTGCATTACTGCCTTCCGGTTGTTTGCGAGTTTCAGCTTGGTTTTGCGCTTCACATCATTCCAGCGCCTCTTGACCTCGTCCATTGTCCTCTTCAGCACTCCGACTGCATTCACCTTGTCCACGATGGTCTGCCATATTCCATTTTTAGTTGCCAATGACACAGTGGAGGTGATGAACAGTGGTTGATGGTGTTCTATCACCTCTGTTATCAGGATCCTGTTTTCCTGCGGACTGAACCGCTTCTTCCTACTCTTCTTGTCCTTGCCCTTCTCTGACCCAGAGGTCCCTGGCTGTTCCTCCCGGGGGCTTGTGGGGTTCTGGTTGTCCTCTGTACTTGCTCCAGATGCTTCCATTGTGCTTCGCTGTTGTTTGGCTTTTGTTGGTATGTTTTATTTCTACTTTTATAGTGCATTTTCCCGCATGATGCGTGGGAATTGCAGGCCTGTGGCTGGTTTTCGTAGATTTTTGTATCGCGATTGGCGTCATCGCTACTATTTTCGCGTTGGGGTTTCACCTTTTTGCGGCGTCGCGTTGTTTTTAACACGTTCATTTGACGCGTTGTCGTGTGACTATCGCATGGTACCGCTGTGTTGTGAATACCACATTGACACAGAGTTGTTTTCCCACGATCGACTGCGATGTGAAGGGTTGCGTTAAGCTACACTTGCGGTGGATATCACACGTTCTTGAGAATATGCCCCACTATTTTTGTTAAATAGTGGTGCCTGCCAGTATTCAGACCTAGTTGCAGCCTTTAAGCAGAGAGTTCTGGAAGGATGCTAGCTGGATATCTTTTACAGGACCAGAACTTCTGTAATTATTCACTAAAACAGGATGAAATCTCCCTCCTAGGCAACCATCTCAAAATAAGTACCTTTAGCTAATTTATGTTGAAAAGGTCAATAAATAAGGATTTTAAAGTTCGTTTGATCAGGGCAGAGGTAATATTGATAAAGCACTCCTTAATTGCAGGCATTCAACGTGAAGGCCATGAGCGTATCCCAAACCCTGACAAGGTAAATTCATACCGAATCTTCTCACCTTGACAAACTTCTGAAGTTATCTGGCTGTTTAATGTATTTCCTCAGAACGGTGACTGCTAAATTCGCGCTGCCTGCATAATAATATCCAGCTGCTGAGCCACAAGTGACATGACCCAGCAGCAATTCACTGAGTTCCTAGACAGTTACCTGTCCCATGCGCAACATAAAGTAAATGTTGCAGGGTGAAGACATGCCCAAGAGCAACGCAATAAATAAAATACTGGTTTGCTTTAACAAGCAATCCCCTGCTGGGGCACACCTGAAAGAACTGCTTTAGTGACAGTTGTCTAAGTTTGGTGGGATGATGACTTGTGCTGTTCAGTAGGTTGCACACCTGCTGCAGAGATCAGTGTGGCACTTGTTTGGGGCCCTGCGAGGCTGACTCGGCCTTTCATCCCTGCAGTCGCCATATTATGAGGACCCTTGCCTTACGTTAAAAAACTCCAAACTTTGAATATAAGGTATTAATAATATTAATGCTGCTAAAAACTGCTTCAGTGGATAAAACAGATTTAAGACCAGCTTGGGCATGGTGGGCTTGGAGTATTTAGTAATGAAAGCTCAGGTGGGCTCTCACAGCCCACATCTATTTTTCCCATCGATAAAGCCATGTGCGCGACCAGTAAAAGCTGGACTGGCAGTGATTACTTCATAAGTGCACAGATCGTGGAGTTGAAATACTGGCCATTTGTGCTATGTGATGTTTTGTAGTGATTTATACAGCACTCATGGTAAGGCCTTGCAGCGATTGTATGCAGCACACTGCAGCAATGCTGCCTCCTGGTGCATAATTGCAGATGCTTGTTTGTCAAAAATGTGAAGGTATCCGAGGGCTTTAACGTTTCATTTGTTATTTTTTTTAAATTGCGCATCCTCTCGCCGCGCGCAGCCCAGCCCACCACTCTCAACCTTCACCAGCCACCACTGCATAGCAGAGAAGAAGAATTGCAGGAAACATTTTTAGAACTAGACGGTGTGCTGTGGAAGTACCTTTGACCCCTGGCACCTACCAGTTAAGGGATTCTGAGTCCTGGGAGTTATACGGGCTGCTAGAGGTGGCGGCAGGTGTAGACACAAAGGAATAAGTGGGTGAGTTTATTCCCAAATCACGGCTGGTCAATGCTAGTTGTTGCGCTACGTGGCGAAGGAGTGGCCAGTGTCCTTACTTTTAAAAGCTGCATGCAATGTGTTAGAATGGGAGCGTGAAGGCTGCACAAGGGAGTGGAGCAAGACACGCTTGGATCGGAGGCAGAAATCGAGCCACAAGTGTGTGTGATCCCAGGCGCATGCTGACCGAGGAGCAAAGTGTGGAGGAATCCAGCCTGGTGTACAGTAGTCTCTGTGAGAGGCATTGCGATCTTAAAGAGCAACGCAGTGATGCAGAAAGCAGGGAGCTACATGGGGGTCACGTTGTTGCACACAGATGTGCTGCCATTTTGGATTGGAGGCAGACTGACCACATTCATGAGTGCAGTAAAGCACAGAAAAAAGGTAGCGGTGGAGTACAGGGTAGCACCTCAGTTGTAAAACAATATTTTTCTGAGATTATTTCTTATTCATCTATCAGTGTTGGTGCCACTCCAGGTAATATAAAACATCCCGCTACCACGGATGTGACCCCATACGAGTACCAACGGACTCCTATGCTAGTTCAAATAACACGAATTTACCTAGGCACTCTTCAAGTTTATAAAACACTACAGTTGAATAGTGTAACCAGTCTGTATAGAAATCTATATAGCAATTCACAGGCAAATAATCCAACAAGTCAATTTGAGCAATAAAAAAATGTTTTTTAATATACTGATATTATTTCATTGCTAATTGTGGTGATCTCATATTTTGCAACACAATAAAAATAATCAACAGTTACAGGTGTTATTTTCTATTTATGATTTCCCAGAGGTCCTGTTCATATAGCCTTTACTACGTTGTCTTGGATGGAAACAGCCGACACGTGTTTCGTTACGTTAGTAACTTCTTCAAGGCTGTAAATAATATGAACAACAGTACAAAACTTTTATACAAAAAGCTAGTAAGAAAAATGAACAATAATATTGAAACCATTAAGTGATTTCTTCTTTGTGATCCTACTACTTTAATAGGAACAAAGAGGAAAAAATATAGGAAGAACCAAAGCAAACCATCATGAGTGCATAAGGAGCTGCAACAACGCCGATGCGCATGGCAATAGTCATTGGCAATTTGCATTTTGGAGTGCACGGCTAATGCTATTGCCATTTTGCATTTCTTTGCGAATCATTTCAGAGTGCATGGCTACACAGGGTGAAGATAGTGCACAAATTACTAGATACGTGTGCACGTTGAATCTCTACGGTACTGATGTGCACGGCTCTACATGTATTATGAGGCACATTGAGAGCTGGGTGTGGAATTTCTAATCTAATATTGTGGCCTTCCATCAGTCTAATGCTGTGTGTGTCTTGAACAAGGGTAACATCTCAGATATGCAAAGTTTCTGAATGGCATTGGTACAGACTCGTGCCTGAGTGCTCAGCAATTTAGAGAACAAGACACTGATTTGTGGTTTACATCGACGGCTGAGGGGAAACGCCGATGTGTCCTGCTGCATAGTGGAATCTGGGAAAAGCTGAAATTCTAAACTGCAACATTTGTATTGATTAAAGTATTAGTAGTGTGCTACTCAGAGGACATACACTAAGTGGTGGGAATAGCCAAGCAGTGCTGTTGTGTTGTGCTATTGTAACACATTTTTCAACAACGTACTTTATAGTAGGTATTCTACTATGAAAGATTAGTTGTGCAATCGTGCATGAGAACAGTATATTGAAGTGTGCAATTTATGCAGAAGAAGTAAGGTGAGAAAGTGTAAAGGATACTTAGTTTAGAAGGGAAAAAACAGACATAACAATGCAATCAATACCTGCACCTCCAGTCTTTTTACAGGACCCAGGAATTCCATGTATGTGGTTGGAGGACTGGAAGGAAATGTTTGGATGCTATAGATGGAGACGTTTTTTTTTAGCTGAAAGAAAATTGGCCATTTTGAAAAACAGTTTGCAATTAGAAGGCAGATAAGTTCTAAAGACTCTACCTAGACCTGTAATGGAGGGGAGAAATGCAGATGAGGAGTCTGATGGGGAGAAGGATGACGTGTACATAATGGCGATAAGAGCGCTGGAGGAGAATTTTGGCAGGAAGATTAGCATTGTAGTAGAAAGACATAAATTCTTTTCCCATGCGCAACTGCAAGGGGAAACCATTCAGCAGTTTTTAGCAGCTTTAAGGAGGTTGGCTGTCTCATGCAAATTCAGAGATCTCCAGGATGAAATTATAAGAGATCAAATGATTAATAGGACAAACAACGTTAGAATTCAGGAGAAGCTGTTGGGACTGGAAGATCCCACTTTAGATTGTTATGTCCTGTATAGAGGCCCTAATGTAGACCCGTTCATACATGCCCTAAAATGGACGTATTCGTATTTGCCCTAATACAGTCATATTCGTACTTGCCCTATTATGGTCAAAGCCGCATATGCCCTATTATGGTCATAACTGTACATGTCCTATTATAGTCATGATTCCTTATATAGGCATGATCTTTCACCTACATTGGTCCTCGCTAGTACACAACGAGCTCTGAGGGCGGAACGTTATCTAGTCTGTGGTTTTGAATACAGCAGGGTTTTTCCCAAACACAGGCCCACACTGTACTCATCAATTATGCATGGCTCTCTAGGAATACACCACCTGCATAATATGTATGTACAAAGTTCACCCCTGACGTCTTCCTCATGTCTAAGAAGGGCCAATACAAACCATACGAAGCAACTAGAGTCTTCAGGGTATAAATACACCACATCTTAACCCGGTAAGAGAGAGGGAACCGAGACTTCCATGCTGACACACTGACCAGAGACGCTGAGGCTCCTGCATGCAGTCGCTCCAGCTGATAGCGGTCTAACACAGCCCTTGCGGGGTGTCCAAGGTCGAGACCAGGACGGGGTCCCACACTCTCTCTATTCAGGTATGGGGGTTCGACTAAATCCTAGAAGGATTCTTGGCTCTTAGGCTTTTAGACCTACACATATGCTAGGTACACTCAGGTACATCTAGTTAGGCATCGTAGGAGTACGCACACTTTTCATAATGCTTTTTATATTCATGTATGTATTCATGACTATTGCAATATGGTAGAACTGTTCTATCCCTTTGCTTTTATCGTACTGCTGATAATATATCTCTGCTATTGTCTGCTGGTTGCTGCAGCACATATATTTTACACTAGAATAACAACTGTTCAATAAATACTTATTGAAACGCCCAGACTGTTTATTCTGTGTAACTCTCTGAGACAAACCGAATAAGTAAGCACGAATGACTGAGCGAAAAGTAGTACGTTGTTTCCACGATTCTGAGGAATTTGGGTTGTCATGATCTAAGGTTGCCAGAAACTAATCTCTCCCCGATAAGAGGAGATTCTAGTGGCACTGTGAGCTAGCTAATGCAAAACAGGCTAACATATACAGTGGGGGTGCACAGAGCCAGTCAGTCACCAAGCCCACAGTTTATGTTAGCCAAACGCGCAGGTCCTGCATGGGTACTATAGGAACTACACGACATGGCGCCGCCAACATTGGTTGGATACTTATTTAACAGTAGAATCTGAGTAGTTCAGTCGTGCTATTCTCATAGAACCTACTCACAAAACCCCAGAGACGTCTGGAGTGGGTGGGCACAAACTCTGCCACAGCTGAGTAGTACGAGAATACTATTTATTGGCTGTTGGTTAATCAAGCTTGAAGGACATATAGTTCCTAAATTGTGCATAACACCTCATTTTAGTTCTCTTTGGACATTTTTTCCTCTAAACATGCCTGATTCCGAGGCAGGGGATGAGAGAGTTGACCTGAACCTTTTAGAAGGAGGAGAAGATCCTGAGGATGCAATACAGATTGCACCAAAATTCAGAAGGACAGTCACCATAAGACTATTAGAAAATGGCTTACCAGCCAAGGGTGGCATGGTAGTTTTCGTGATTGAGGCATACAAATCAAATAAAACAGAGGTATTCTATTCATGGGTTACACTCCCAGCAGCAAATGCCATAACAAAGACATTTCACTACTATTTAAGAGGAGATGCACCACATGAATATGCCCCGTTTGAGGACATAGAGATTCCACTCACTTACCAGGAGCATTATTACTGGTTTAATGGCGCCCTACCCCACGTACGAGGAAGAGTAAGATTAGGCCCGCTCAGAGGAGACGGGGCCACATGGCCAATACTAGCGGCTTATACACCGCATCCTGACATTGGAACAATGCCACAGCCAGAATTACTCGTACAACACAGAGATTTAATTAAAATCTAGAGAAACCTGACACAATTCGTCATGAGGACTTTAACAATCCAACCTGCACCAGGTGCAGCAAATAGTACTCCAGCTCAGGGTACAGGAAATAAAATTACTCCTCAAACATTACACGCGGTAATGGGCAAAATGCCCGCAAAACGCGAACAAATACCATTCTGGATAGCTCAGAAAATAACTCAGCTTGAGGTGGTATTCCCGAATACTACCATCTGTGATAAACACAGATTTCTAACAATCTGCTTGCCCATGGGGATCACACCACAAGTAGAGGACTGCACCTCTTGGGGTTCAGTCTTTGCTGCCATATATACCAGAACACATGGTATCCCGTCCTTAGCAGTAATACCTGACGTATTGAGACAGACACAAAATGAGTATGGAGCAGAGCCTGCCCTAAACTTAGGGATGAAGTTACTAAACAACTTCGATCAGGTATCAGCCATAATACTAGCTAACATTAAGGGGGAAGCAGCTTCAGTGGCGATCCGCCAACGCCTAAGGGAGTTCAGTCCAGAGGATCATCAACACGAACTACCCAAAATAATTGACACTGCATATGCAGAACTAGGCAGAGACAGTTTAGGTGGGAAAGCATTAAAACTACAACAAGTGGGCAGTCCTGAAAAGGGCACTACAAAGCAGACGCCTACTTCTTCTAAAAAGAAGTGGGAAAATAAAAAACAACAAAAGTCTAAAGACAGCAGATCTCAATCCAGAGGTAGGTCTCCTCAACAGGAGCCCTCTGAAAGGAGGTATAACCTCAGGAATAGGGATAATAGTAAAAAACCTGACAGGTATCAGGATACTGATACACATTCCTCTCGTTCCATTCAGGGTTCATCAAAAAACTCAGAGAGGGAAGGACGGTCAGAGGAGCGTACAAAGTCCAGAGACATGCAACACGCTGAGGATTACGCACCTAAAAAAGAAGATAAACAAAAACAGAAACCTCAGTTCAAAAAGAAGAAGGTAGCAGGTCTCAAGATCAGACGTGCCCAGAATTCTGAGGACACAGCTTCTGAACGGGGAATGGGCTCTGACGATGCTAGACAGCTCGGCAGAAGTAACGATAGCTCGCCAGAACCTGAAGGAATTTCTGGTGGCAGTGGAGTTGAGTGAGTATATCACGGTGGAAACACCTGATACTCGGGTAAGTGTCCCACATAAGTTACATGAGATAACACTCCGGATGGAGGGGGACAAGCCCAGAAAAATTAAAGGTCTCTTTTGGAAAAATCTGTCATCTGGTTATGACATTCTATTAGCAGAACAAAACTGGCCGCCAGCATTTGTCATGGAGTGCCCTAGGGGAGAAACTGTAATTTTTCCTGCATTTTCCGACCTCGTTCCCATTCACCTAAAACATGCATATGCGCAGGAGTGGGCGGTTGCCCTAGCTCCAGCATTGTATAAAAATCATGTTGGTTGGGATGAGGATTCAACCCACCACGTGATCCCGTTAAAAGTTTCCCCAAATGCTCAAAGGCAATACCCTATAAAGCAGGAAGCTAAAAAACAAGTCAGGGAGATCCTAGATCAACTAGAATACCAGGGGTGATAGAAAATTGCACTTCACCTATGAACAATCCTTTGTTTCCCGTAATGAAACCTGACAACACATATCGTTTAGTTTTGGATTACAGACATTTAAACACTTGCACAAAGACATTTGCAGTTCAAAATGCACATAGTGGATTTTTCTGCCAAAATATAGCGCCTGAAAGCAGGTATCTGCCCGCATTCAGTGTGTTAGGGTCCCAGCGACAATTTTTTCGACTAGCCCAATGGTATAAAAATAGCCCCAGGGTATTTTCAGCAAGAGTAACAGAGTTACTCCAAAATTTGGATGAAGAAGCATTGTCCTATGTAGATGATATTTATCTGACGGACGATGACTTACCAAGGCACTTGACCAGGGTGAGCACCATTATTATGGGATTCACCTCTGAGGGCTATAAATTTAATTTAAAAAAATCAAAAATTGCCCACCTCAGTGTCCTATTTTTAGGGTATGAGCTGTCAAGTGAAGGAAAAAGCCTAGCAGCTAACTTTTTAGGAAAGTGTGCGCTGCTCCAACCTCCAAAATCATTGAAGAATTTACAATCAATTCTGGGATTCCGAAATTTTGGTCGAACATACATTTTGGATTACGCAGAAAGAGTAAAACCTGTCTACGACTTAATAAAAACAGATTTTTCAGTCAGACAATGGACACAGGAACATACAAATATCCTGCGTTCCCTACAGGAAGACATGATAGCTTCTAAGCATTTACAGACACGCGTAAACGTACGCAACTTAGTGATCTGAGTAATAGCGGGTCAATGCGGGTGCACTTATTTGACTTTCAATGAAGGCGAAACAGTACCAATCGCATACAAATCACACCTGTACACAAACGCAGAGAGGCGTTTCACTTCAACAGAAAAAATCCTGACAGCAGTGCAGACCGATGTAGCAAGAGAAAGAGCTCTGGCTCAGGGTAAACGCATAATTGTCATGACCCCAGTACCAGCTTTAGAAGCTGTTACAAAAGCTAGCATTCCAAATGCGAAAGCCTTACATCCCAGATGGATACAATGGGCTAATTCTCTTACTGCAACGGATGTTGAATACAGATTTGATCCAAGTTTAAAAACACAAGCATTTCTGCAATACGAACAAGAATATCCTCTACCAAATGAAGTTTTGCCTCTAGATCAGTATGAATACATTATAAATACTGACGGATCTGCTCAACCAGCCATAGGGAGTAAGCAAGCTTACAGCGCAGCGTGTGCGATTGTTAAAGGTCGCATGCACAATGGAAATTCCATCCGATTTGCACTAAAACGCAATCTCTAGGAGACTGCACGGCTCAGTTGGCAGAGTTAAAAGCACTGATACTGGCACTTGTAAACACAGAACACGAATTCCCCACTCTGATTGTGTGTGATTCCTTTTACTGTGTACAGTTGTACAATGAATATTTACATCATTGGGAACAAAACGGGTTCAAAGATGCAAAAGGTGGCACAATTAAGCATAAAATGCTATGGGAACAGGTAGTGGAGTTGAGAAACAAACTACCAAGGGCTCACGTGATACATACACTGAGTCATCAACATGATGGCGTTCACGTTGAAGGGAATTCATTGGCTGATGAAGCCGCAAAGGGGGCTGTACGCACTGCCGCCGTAGCTGCAGTTACTCGTTCAAAGATGAGAGTAGACGGCGAGATTATGGTAGCTGTCAATGCTTCACGCAAAGGCAGCACAGCAGTACCAAAGAAATTTCCACTCAAGTACTCCTACAAGTTAGATGCACAAAACATTCCATATGCTCAGATTCCTGGAGTGGGGGATAGAGTAATACCAAATATGGATCGTAGGCAAGGCTTAATTCTAGCAGCACACGAGGGTTTGGGTTCTGCGCATACAGGCGTTACAGCGACTATTTCTTTACTGAAACAGCGCTACTGGTGGCCAGGGATAACAAAGCAGACCAAAGACTATGGGGTCGATTCCGATTCGGGCCGGAAATTTCTCCGACCGAGCCGGACCCGGAGAGATTTCCGACCGAATCGGACCCGTGCAGTCCGACCGAACGAGTCCGATGCGTCCGTATGTTATCGGACACGAGTCGGTCGGACTCCCATTGAACTCAATGGGAGCCGGTCGTACAACGCGTACGCGGGCTCCCATTGCCTCAATGGGTGCGAGGCGGACAAGGGCGCCCCTACAGCGAGTACGCCGCGAAGCGCTCGCGGCGTACACGCACAGGTAGGGGGACCCATGGGTCCCCCTGTGTGCGCCTCGCACGGGTACGCGTACAGGGGGTCCGACACGGACCCCCAAAGTACGGCTCCGACAGCGAGTTCGAGTCGGACGGCGCGAGTCGGTCGGAGCGGTCGAGGTGCGCATCGTACTTACCCGGCCGGAAAACGTCTCCATTGCGCGGTGCGGACCGGGTCCGACCGAGTCGGTCGGAGCGGTACGATCCGGGTACGAGTCGGTCGGAGCGGTCGGGTCGCCCGGACGAGTCGGTCGGCGACTTCGCATCGTACTCGCTCGGCCGGACCACGCGTACGGTTCGGTCGGGAAACAGGCTTTCGCATGGCTTTTTTCCCGACCGAATGGTATTGGGTGCGCCTCCGACCGAGATCGGAATCGGCCCCTATGTCTTAAAGTGCGACATCTTCCAGCAGATGAAATGCTCCACCGTAACACGCCCAGCGCAGACACCATTGCTGAAATCAGACAAACCTCTCGTATGTGTGTATTTGGACCACTGCGGACCCCTACAATCTGATGGGGCCAAGAAATATATCATGGTTGCAGTGGATTCCTGCTCTAGATTCCTATGGGCTTGGCCTCAGCGCTCGGCTGACGCTCAAACTGTTATAAAAGATTTGCGAGTCTTTATCGGCACATACGCAGTTGGCACGTTACATTCTGACCGTGGCCCGGCGTTTAGCTCTCGGGCTTACAAAGAGGACATGGAAGGAATGGGCGTAGCATTGTGGTACTCCTCTCCGTATCATCCTGAGGGAAATTCCGTTATGGAGAGGAAAAACCGTGACGTAAAGCAATCTTTAACAGCTAGGGTATTAGGCAAGGGCGGTAGATAGGTCGATCACTTATATGGGGTACAACGAGCAATAAACAATCAGCCAAGAAGCTCTCTAGGGTGTGTCACTCCTTAGGAGATCCTATTTGGGACAAGAATGTGGGTACCTGATCTTTATTGTGAAGGCACAGTGGCGGATGAAAAACCATTTGATATCCATGATCGTTTGGCTGTTTTAAAGGATCTAAATAAATCCAGAACACAACAAAGTAACGTGCTCCAGAAACAGACCGCCACTGAGGAAGTCAAGGCAGTGATGGCAAGACCTGTCTGGATCCCAAAAATCGGAGATCTGGTCAGAGAAAAGATTGCAGACAAGAAAGAATTTGGGGCATCCTACAGAAAGCCTGTACCGGTCCTAGCAATCCAAGGCACAAGAACTGTACTTCTGCCGCCTCTTGCCGGAAAAAAAGGAGAAAAGATTTGTCTCAATCGACTTCATCAAACCACACTATGTGGCCGATACTAAACAGTAGGCCATGTGGACTCCACAGTAGCAGACGCCCTCCTCTCGCTACAATCCAAGAAGTTCAAACAGAAAGACTCATCACGTTTGAAGAGCCACCTGTACGGAATGAAGGACTAAGCAACAATGCTATGGAACTCGTTCCACTTCAACAAAACGAAAATCAACTTAACACCCAAGTTGCAATCAGACCGACTACAGACGTCTACGTCAACATGCCTTGTCAAGAGCAAAATCCGATCTCAACAAATCCCGATGCAATTCCAACAATTGATCGAACTGCTTCTGGCTATTTCATGAACTTTGATACGTTTTCACTGGATCCAAGTGAGCCGGAAACGACGCCAGCCAAAAAACCACACAAACAGAAACTCACTGACTTTTTGAACTTTTTTAGAAAGACTTACCTGGTGTCACCTTGGATTGAACTATGGTATGTCAATGGGATTTTATTTTTATTTTCTGACTAGGTTTAATAATAACTTTTAGTATGCTTATTAATGGACGATACCTTCAACAAAGCTCTACAGCCCAAAGAGTCAATTCGATTTTAAAACCACACCAGTCTTCACATCGTGAACCAAGAGACTTGTCTTCAGTGAACATCACAGCAGTTCCTATACCGGACGGTATAGTATGGGACAAGATTGATTATGATATATTCGGTCCGACTGAACTTTTAAAGCTTAAACATGTATTTAAAATTTCTTTAAGTGATATCATTACCTCCATTACATTTTCTGATGATTGGGACACTGAAACTGTAAATGCTATGATGTCTGATTTAGAAAAAACTGCTGCATTTCCGAACAATGAAATGTTAGAAGGTACTTCAAACTATGATACATTGTACTGTTACCAACATTATGGTCATCATTTCTTGCATAAATCTATAACACCTAGAAATGTATTTGAATACCACCAGTGGAACACTGCCCAACTCCTCCAAAAGGTAGTTCGCAAACTTTTGCACAGAAATTCACATACTTTTCAGGGTTCAACACATCTGACCCGAGGTCATTTTATTACAAAGTGGCAACAACATCAGCACAGAAAATTATGTTGACTAACACCAAACAGATTTACTCTACTTCCTTTATGGCCCAGTTGTCTACACAGGGTTTCGACCTATGGAAGGACACTATAGATTTAAAATCAATCTGGGGTTCTAGGGACTGGCAAGTCCAGGGAACAGAAGCGCTTTTAGAGCATGCCTCATTCCACAGCAGATCATATTTCTGAATGAAACTGTGCAACAGACATCCTGTCTTGGACTAGCCAAGAACAAGGAACTGAACTCACCCGGGTTTCCTACACCATCACAGTTGGGTGGGGGGGCAGAATTCAACTACACAAGGGGTAGGATTAGATGACATTCTCCAGTACAACAGATCAGATCCTGATTGGACGAAATGGCTGATTTGACCCATTGACACGAACACTTGTCAACAGAGATTCCTAGGTACACCCGAAGGGTTTAGTATCCATTGGCCAGATACACGCTATGTACAGAGACAACACCCAGGGGTAGTGACATCCTATAGTGTTGGGAAGTTGTGCCTTGATTGGCTAGAGACCTCAACACTCACAGAAGTAAAACATCACTTAACCTTACTCACACCTGATGTAGACCTTAGGGATTTCTTGTTAGGCCCAAGGAAAACACATCAGAAACGTTTCATATATGCCGGCATTTATGCCTATTATAATGAAAACTGGAAAATATCCCAACAAGAGGCCGCAGAAAGAATACGGGAATAGACCGTATTAACTTAGAAAAGGCATTAGCTGTAGTGGATAATGGGTTAACAACTTTGACCTCCAGGATTTACTCCTTAGGCAACATTGTGTCTTCGGCAATCGACATATTAGAACAAGATCTGGCCTTGTTACAACACGGGCAATCTCAGCTACGTTCTATTATGATGCTAAGCTGGACGCTACATTCTTTGCGTGCAGGCTATGTGCCCTGGAGTTTTATAAACACCACGTCTCTGTTTTCAGAATACAATCTAACTGATAAACAGACAGAAATGGCTAAAAGGGGAGCCAAACATACAATGCTGCGTATTGAGAAACTGGAAAGGTTACCATTCACTGTAGCCGAATCACCATCAACTGAATGGCTAATTCATGGCCAAATCACTCTGCCGGTCACTACATTTCAGTTTCAATATTGCCTTGAGCAAAGGCAGGCAGGCAAATATGAAAAAATGGGTAAGGGTTACATTAAGGAAACCTGGGAGTTACCATATAGATACTGATGCCGGAATGGGGATCGAGAAGTATTTCTGAGCGGTGCAAACTGCAAGAACGCTTTAAGCGGTTCTCTCAGGTGTCAGGATATTTCACTACACGGAGCCTGTAACGGTTCAGTAGCAAACCTATCGTGTCACATGACAGGGACCCCAGCGGCCATGATCACACCGGTTTTTCAGCTGCTCTCGAATGGGAGTTACTTGATGCTAAATGATCAAGGTTGATGTGGGATGCTTCCGGGCATCGCCTATCTGGTCACTGTTAACTCCAGGGTTACTTGATGTATGCAAGTATTGTTTCCGCCACTGAACTCAGTCAGGGAGGTGCCGCTATGGCCTTCACTGAATGTTTCTTTCATACAATTTGATACTCTGAGCAGACTGCAAGCCATGCTTTTACAGCAACCCGTGCCCTTAACCTCCGCTCGAGAAACCTATGAACTTCAAGTTGCAAGGACCTCGACTGAGATACAGGAGCTTATACGTACAAACTGCCCCTTTCATTTCGTAGAAATGGTGGGACATATCTTCAATATGTCTGATACGAGCGGTATTGTACACCTATTTAAGACCATAGGGTCAGGACTGTTAAGTACCTTTCAGACAGTCCTCGGAGTAATTCCAAATGTTATACACTCCGTATTTGGAAGCGTATTTGGAGGACTGCCGCTTATCCTGTTGCTGATTGCAGGGGTCCTATTCATAATACTACTGCTACGCAATGGACGGCCCAATTCCCGAGGGAATGGAGAACATGCTCCTGGAGCGGAAATAACGTGAACGCATGGTACAACGTCTGGGCGTTTCTTGCCTGCGAGAACTCAATTGCTTCTGGTTTCTATACTTTCGACCAGTCTGGGTAGACTGCATCTTACCTGTTCTTCGATGCCTGTTTTGTGGAGAAGAATGCACGTTGGATCTTTGTCTAACATTTCCATCAGATGCACCTCCGGACACGGATGCAATGCTGGACCCCATAAAGGCCCATGCTCTACGTTGTCCCCAGCGCCTTCCAATTCTGATGAATGCATTCCTGGAGAATCCACAGGTGCCGTTTGCTCCTGCTGGGTTAGGTGACTCCTCCACAGGCACCCAGGTACCAACTGCCGCACAAGCTGCCGCAGCACCGACTGTTGGCAGTGCTACATACCATCTATGTGCGATTGACGTTCTCTGTGAGGCGTTGGATTTGTCGTCTGCAGTCGCTCACACTGATAATGTTGTGCTTCCCAGCCAGGACACCTAATCTCAAATTGGTTCATCGCGTCCTGGGAAAGAATTTGGCTTCTCCACTCGTTTTCATAATAACAGAGCAAATTTGGAACATTTCCTAAATTGACACTTTCGCTTGAGAAAAGCATGGCCTTCTTCCACTTTGAGTGAAGCTACTTATATAGAGAAACAAAATAGACATTTCTTTTTTTAGTGGCAATTGGAAATAGCTGAATTGTAACATTTTTTGAAAAAAGTTTTTTTAGCAATTTTAAAACCATGTTTTTACTTGCTTTTAAAATGTTTTTAAATTGTCCAGATTTTAAGTATGGTCATTGTCATCCTGTTCGGAAGAGGAGTGGGTGTTATGTCCCGTATAGAGGCCCTAATGTAGACCCGTTCATACATGCCCTAAAATGGACGTATTCGTATTTGCCCTAATACGGTCATATTCGTACTTGCCCTATTATGGTCAAAGCCACATATGCCCTATTACGGTCATAACTGTACATGTCCTATTATAGTCATGATTCCTTATATAGGCATAATCTTTCACCCACATTGGTCCTCGCTAGTACACAACGAGCTCTGAGGTTTGAACATTATCTAGTCTGTGGTTTTGAATACAGCAGGGTTTTTCCCAAACACAGGCCCACACTGTACTCATCAATTATGCATGGCTCTCTAGGACACACCACCTGCATAATATGTATGTACAAAGTTCACCCCTGACGTCTTCCTCAAGTCTAACAAGGGCCAATACAAACCATACGAAGCAACTAGAGTCTTCAGGGTATAAATACACCACATCTTACCCCGGTAAGAGAGAGGGAACCGAGACTTCCATGCTGACACACTGACCAGAGACGCTGAGGCTCCTGCATGCAGTCGCTCCAGCTGACAGCGGTCTAACACAGCCCTTGCGTGGGTGTCCAACTCGAGACCAGGACGGGGTCCCACATCTCTCTATTCATGTATGGGGGTTCGACTAAATCCTAGAAGGATTCTTGGCTCTTAGGCTTTTAGACCTACACATATGCTAGGTACACTCAGGTACATCTAGTTAGGCATCGTAGGAGTACGCGCACTTTTCATAATGCTTTTTATATTCATGTATGTATTCATGACTATTGCAATATGGTAGAACTGTTCTATCCCTTTGCTTTTATCGTACTGCTGAAAATATATCTCTGCTATTGTCTGCTGGTGGCCGCAGCACATATATTTTACACTAGAATAACAACTGTTCAATAAATACTTATTGAAACGCCCAGACTGTTTATTCTGTGTAACTCTCTGAGACAAACCGAATAAGTAAGCACGAATGACTGAGCGAAAAGTAGTACATTGTTTCCACGATTCTGAGGAATTTAGGTTGTCATGATCTAAGGTTGCCAGAAACTAATCTCTCACCGATAAGAGGAGATTCTAGTGGCACTGTGAGCTAGCTAATGCAAAACAGGCTAACATATATGGTGGGGGTGCACAGAGCCAGTCAGTCACCAAGCCCACAGTTTATGTTAACCAAACGTGCAGGTCCTGCATGGGTACTATAGGAACTACACGACAAGATAAGACCATTGAAGTTGCCAGGCGAATGGAGAATTCCTCTTGTTATGTCAAGGAGTTGGAAGGCGGTGAAGTTAAGGGAGCAGGTGAATCAGAGAATGCGTGCAATGTGAACGTAGTGAAGAAATCTTTACATAGGGGTAACGAAGGTGAGAGAAAGGAAGAAAAAACTCAAAATCTTGCGAGAAGGAGAGTGTGCTACAGGTGTGGAAGTGAGCGACACACAGCGGAGGCCAAAAATTGTCCTGCTGCGGACAGTATGTGGCTCAAGTGTAGACAAATGGGTCACTGCTCTACCGTGTGCAGGATGATGGACAAATTAAAGTCCCAAAAAGGCGCTGAATTTAGTGAATGGTCAAGAAGAGATAAATTCAGAATCAACTGATGAGGGAGAAATTAAAATGATGGATGTGAGTGAGAAAGAACCACCATGCATAAGTCAGTCAAGGGAGACTGGTGAAGAATATCATCCGCCTAAGTGAGTGAAAAAGGTCAAAGGCGAAGAGGTATATGTGTGGGCTGACTCATTCTCACCATTCACAATTATTGAAAAAGTTAGGTGGTAAAAGTTGGGTGCGTGTGGTTTATGTCCTCCTGATGTTGAACCTGAAGGGTATTGTGAGGACAAATTGCCAGTCTTAGGTTATTTCCATGCAGAAGTGCAATTTCAGAAAAGGAGGGCGATGGGAAAGGTTTATGTGGTTGAGAAAGGCACATCTTTGTTGTGGTGGATGGAACAGTGAGCTTTGGGCATGATCTCGAACCGCAGTCACCCAAAGCAAGTGGGTGAAAACCTCAAAGTACCATTAGCCTGTTCGGAGAAAGCATGGGAAAGTTTGGTGATGGAAGTATGTGGTCCTTTAAACTGTGGCAACCAATCTGGTATGAATAAGAGGTATGCAGTGCTTATGACGGATGGTGTCTCACAATAGCCACAGGTGGCATTCACGAAAGAAGATGTCCAAGGTTATTGCTTTTTGTGAGGAGGTGTTCTGTAGTGAGGGTGGTCCTGCTTTCATACTGACTAATTATGATTCCCAATGTGTTTCAGATGATTTTGAGTTCTTCCTGGCTGAAAAGGAAATTAAGCATTGCACGACTGGGTTGTACCATTTCAAGGGGAAGAGGGAGTTGGAGAGATTTAACCGCAATTAGAGGCAAAGCCTGAAAAGTGGTGTGGCCATTGAGGGTGATTGAAGGAGGCAGGTTAAGAATGTGTTGTGGAAGTATAGAACCACACAACTCTCTCCGTTTCACCTACTTAGATGAAGAGTGCCCTTCGCTCGGGTGAGCCAGCCAAACAGGGTCTATCTGGAAAACAAGGTGGTGAAGGGTCATGCTAAGCTGTTATAGCCAAGCAGAAAAGGGATATTGAGAGATGAACCTAAAGGGTGGAAAGTGTGGCAAAGATATGTAAGGGGGTGTGCCACAAAGGAACTTGAAAACAGGATGGGGGTGAAGTTCTAACCTGTTTTTGATGTCATGTCATGAACTGGAGAGGCCTATCTAAAGATTGAACTTATGCCTATTTAATGTGTATGTTTTGTTAGTTATTAGAGTTTAGTTAGTAGAGGATTATATAGCAGCTGATCCAGCAAATGTGTTATTTGATTAAAGAAAGGGGATGTGTTTATCCTGGTAACTGCATGCTTCCACTACTGGATTCTGGAATGTTGGGATCCAGAAGGCTAGGGAAGCTGACAGTTGCTGAGGAGCTGGTAAGTGTCATGGGGCATTGCATACTGCTTATTAAACTACTCAATTTACATCAGGAGCTGTGTCCATCTGTGTTCTTACAACCCTGTTCATGTAACGTTTTTCACTCATGTTCTGTTTGTTAAGCACCTGTGTTAATCAAATTTATGTACAATTAGGCAATGCCATAACAAGCCCACTAGGGCTTAACTGAATGGGTTTAATATTAGAGCTAGGGCTAATAATCAATGCGGATTTGTGTAACAGGTGAAACACAGAGGACTGGGCCATACCATTTTTTCAACCTAGGTGTGATTATTTCATTATGTATACCGGCGGGACTTTCTACAGTCCAGGTTGGTATATTTTATTTCATTTGATTGAGCCACATATATGAATTTGTCAGATTCAAACTCTGACTATAGGTGTTAAGGTTTCAAGGATAAGGCTGTCAATTTTAGCCCCTAGAAAACACCAATGGCCTAACATGTTCCAAGATAGAGGTTTATAAGTACCATCGCAGGCATCCTTTGAAGCCCTTGTTAGTTTCTGTCACACTTTGTTGCTTTATATGTGTCTGTAATTGTTGTGTCTGTAACCCATGATCAGGGCCTTGCACCAAAATGCATTAGATCTGTATGATGGCATGAATCAAGGAATTGTGAATTCATTTTTTTGCATAGCATGCTTGGGAGTGCGCATCTCTTCATAAGTAGGTGAAAGAGTGAAAATAATTTGAATATGGGTCCTCATACCTGGCAGCGCAACAGTGTTGTAAGGGCCTTGAGGAGCAGTGTGGATTGTGGTTTTGAGTATATTTTTATCAATGTAATTATGTTAAAGGTATTATAGTTTTTGACGTTAATGTAATAATTATTATTTAAAATAAGATATAATTACCTATTTTCTGATGATCTTCTATATTTTTGTTTTAAATATTCTTGTAATTTACATGCAAACTACAATGTTGATATTTTTGTCCTCAATAACTTTTTAGCAATCCTTGTTAATAGCAATATTTCTGTCGGTGTTATTCTATCATACAATCTCACTAGGTAGGAACATGACACTCTTTTAATTGCAATTAGAAATCGGATTACTATACACTCTTGCCAAAAATGCTGCATTTTGATTGTCTCCTGTCTGGTCAATATAGCCAAGAGATCCATCGACAACTTCTTCATAGTGTCAACCCAACAGATCCCTATTCCTTCTTCCCATAACAGCAGCCTGGGAAGATCTCAAGAGTTCTAATAAAGAACTACAGTCTTCTCCTATCTCACAGAATGTGCTTGCGCTCTGCGACATGCTTATGGAGAAGACAGCTTTAGAATCATTCACCCTCATGTACAAAAGACTGAATATTCACATCAAAATATTTCTTATCTCAGCTGTCAGAAATTAACAAAATAAATAAGTCCAAGAAAGCATCCCTTTCACTTTGCTTGTATTACGTGTTTAAAGTGTTCCAAGTCTTGTGTATTCCATGACAGCGTTTACTATGTGTTAAAAAAGTGTTCCGCCTGAATCAGTGTTCCGCCTGATTTACTGTATTAATTACCTTTGAATTTAGTCATTGATGAGGTATAGTGCAACATTTTTATAGAGGATGAATATATATTTTTAAATGTGTTTTATTGTTTCCTTATATTAAATTCACAATAAGAATAATTTTGAAGCCGGTAAACACTAATGCAGGATGGTGATAATATTTACAAAAGGAAGTGGTAAAAAGTCGAAAGAAAAAATAAATGTCCAAACAGGATCTTACTAGAAGGGGTTCAGTGCATAGGAACAAAAGGCTATTCATTTTAAATATGAGATCGATCTGCAAATAGCTTCATGCTCCTCTAGAAATCTACTGATGCACATTTAAATGGAAGATTGAAAAACTTCTCTATCTATCAAAATTATACTATTTTAAATTTGAGAAGGTGTTATATAAGAGAGAGGATGGGTAGTCTGACGATACAGACTGAAAGAGGATGCTGGACTTAGGTAAGCCCCTCTCTCATTAACTATTTTCACTCTTTAAAAATATTATGCTATAAATGACAAAAGATGTCTAACATATTTTCAACCAACTGGTTTCATATCTGCATTTACAACTCAGGACTCAGTTACTTAAGTCTGCATATAGGAAAGGCTTTAAAACATCTCCTATTCAGTAACATGGCATCTATTTTTCATGCATATAAAATGTTAGTACTCTACTACTTTTTTTCTTTAGAAATCTATGGTGAAGCCACAGGAGATCATTGGGACTCAATATACGGACTGTGGCTGCTGTTGATAGAAGATGTTTTACTCAGCCAGCCAGACTTAAATCTGAAGTGGATGATGAATCAATCAATCAATCAAGCATTTGTATAGCGCGCTACTCACCCGGAGGGTCTCAAGGCGCTTGGGGGAGGGGGGTCCGCTACTGTTCGAACAGCCAGGTCTTGTGGGTGGGTTGGCTGCTGCGGGGGCCAGGGGGTTTGGCGCTGGACGCGGTCCAGGCGCGGACGGGCGCAGACGGGCTTGCCTTAGGCGCGCCTTTGGCGCGCCAGCGCGCGGCCGCGCAGCGGCCGCCATTTATGGGGAGGTGGGAGGGAGGAGCAGCTGGGAGGCGGGAGGCAGGGGCAGCGAATGGGCAGTCAGGGGCGGGGCCGCAGGGACGCAGCGGCGGGAATGGCGAGAGGCAGCGAGGGGTACAGAAGGAAAAGTGGAGAGAAAGCGGACACAAATACGGGCACAATTCAAAATGGGGCAGCGAGGGGTACAGAAGGAAAAGTGGAGAGAAAGCGGACACAAATACGGGCACAATTCAAAATGGGGCAGCGAGGGGTACAGAAGGAAAAGTGGAGAGAAAGCGGACACAAATACGGGCACAATTCAAAATGGGGCAGCGAGGGGTACAGAAGGAAAAGTGGAGAGAAAGCGGACACAAATACGGGCACAATTCAAAATGGGGCAGCGAGGGTACAGAAGGAAAAGTGGAGAGAAAGCGGACACAAATACGGGCACAATTCAAAATGGGGCAGCGAGGGGTACAGAAGGAAAAGTGAGAGAAAGCGGACACAAATACGGGCCCAATTCAAAATGGGGCAGCGAGGGGTACAGAAGGAAAAGTGGAGAGAAAGCGGACACAAATACGGGCACAATTCAAAATGGGGCAGCGAGGGGTACAGAAGGAAAAGTGGAGAGAAAGCGGACACAAATACGGGCACAATTCAAAATGGGGCAGCGAGGGGTACAGAAGGAAAAGTGGAGAGAAAGCGGACACAAATACGGGCACAATTCAAAATGGGGCAGCGAGGGGTACAGAAGGAAAAGTGGAGAAAAAGCGGACACAAATACGGGCACAATTCAAAATGGGGCAGCGAGGGTACAGAAGGAAAAGTGGAGAGAAAGCGGACACAAATACGGGCACAATTCAAAATGGGGCAGCGAGGGGTACAGAAGGAAAAGTGGAGAGAAAGCGGACACAAATACGGGCACAATTCAAAATGGGGCAGCGAGGGGTACAGAAGGAAAAGTGGAGAGAAAGCGGACACAAATACGGGCACAATTCAAAATGGGGCAGCGAGGGGTACAGAAGGAAAAGTGGAGAGAAAGCGGACACAAATACGGGCACAATTCAAAATGGGGCAGCGAGGGGTACAGAAGGAAAAGTGGAGAGAAAGCGGACACAAATACGGGCACAATTCAAAATGGGGCAGCGAGGGGTACAGAAGGAAAAGTGGAGGGAAAGCGGACACAAATACGGGCACAATTCAAAATGGGGCAGCGAGGGGTACAGAAGGAAAAGTGGAGAGAAAGCGGACACAAATACGGGCACAATTCAAAATGGGGCAGCGAGGGGTACAGAAGGAAAAGTGGAGAAAAAGCGGACACAAATACGGGCACAATTCAAAATGGGGCAGCGAGGGTACAGAAGGAAAAGTGGAGAGAAAGCGGACACAAATACGGGCACAATTCAAAATGGGGCAGCGAGGGTACAGAAGGAAAAGGGAGAGAAAGCGGACACAAATACGGGCACAATTCAAAATGGGGCAGCGAGGGTACAGAAGGAAAAGTGGAGAAAAAGCGGACACAAATACGGGCACAATTCAAAATGGGGCAGCGAGGGTACAGAAGGAAAAGTGGAGAAAAAGCGGACACAAATACGGGCACAATTCAAAATGGGGCAGCGAGGGGTACAGAAGGAAAAGTGGAGAAAAAGCGGACACAAATACGGGCACAATTCAAAATGGGGCAGCGAGGGGTACAGAAGGAAAAGTGGAGAGAAAGCGGACACAAATACGGGCACAATTCAAAATGGGGCAGCGAGGGGTACAGAAGGAAAAGTGGAGAGAAAGCGGACACAAATACGGGCACAATTCAAAATGGGGCAGCGAGGGGTACAGAAGGAAAAGTGGAGAGAAAGCGGACACAAATACGGGCACAATTCAAAATGGGGCAGCGAGGGGTACAGAAGGAAAAGTGGAGAGAAAGCGGACACAAATACGGGCACAATTCAAAATGGGGCAGCGAGGGGTAAAGAAGGAAAAGTGGAGAGAAAGCGGACACAAATACGGGCACAGTTCAAATGGGGGCAGCGGGGGCGCAAAAGGGAAAGGGGGAGACAAGCAAGCAATACGGGCACCGAGGCCACACACGGAAGGGCGATCTTACCAGCAGCAGCAGCGGGCGGCCAGCACAGGCGGATCTGTGTGGTGGGGAGCGACCTACCTGGCAAGATTTCTCAATCTATAAAAAATGTGTCATAATTTAGCATTCCACAGTACTACCTATAATTTCAATGACAAAATGAAACCCGTCACTTTTTTCATTCATTATAGTCTACTCTATTGGTAAACATTTCAGTTCTATAGCTCCTGTTCCAGCAACATTTCATTCAGGTGTGCCAAACTTTCATGGTGAACATAGAATGTTAACACTCTAGTTGTTCATTGAAACTCTGTGGCTCAGCTGCAGCACAACAACGAACAAATCAACTGACAGCCTGCTGCTCCTGTGGCAAGTATATGATTTACTCAGCATGTCAGACATTTAGCTCTCATGGCTGAGGAGGATATGTGTAAATTTTCAGAAAATGTGTGCTTATTTTAGCCTCTGGATAACTTACATCATTTCCAACAGAAAATCTTGAGAGAAAACTATTTTCTCTCAAACATGGTTCATCAAATTCCAGCAATTTGTCAGCATTTTTCACATGGTGAATCATAGAACCCACCAGAATGTTATGTTTAAAATAAGCATGTCAACACAAAATTTATATTGTGATTTAAATCTGTTATCACCCATTCTTCATCAGGTTTTCTGTAAGCCTCAAACCCAGACATTCTCTACAATGCATTTCAGTGAAATAAACACGGCAGAGTCTTATCATCAAAAAGAAATCCAACAGCTGTGCTTCTTGTAATCCTTCACCTAAATAGTTCCATGAAAAAAACTGTCTAAAATGCCATTTTGTAAATTTCGTCCAAAATGTTAAGAGTCTGATTTACAACAGCAATATTATCCAAGGAGAAGGGCAGCCCCAGATAGGGATTGACAAGAGTGGAGTAGAGCCCTTGGCTTTGCCTTGTTACTGTCTGACTTCACTCGGGTCAATATGTACTTTGGAGTGCCCTCCCCTTTGAAAATATTGCTTAACCATTAAATATACAGGCAGTATGATATCGCCAGGAAAGTGGTAAGACAATATCAATTGAATTTCATTGGTGTTTTGCAGAGAAAGTAGTCAATAAAAGTATTCCATATTAAACTAAAGGGAAAATAGTTTTATTAAATTATATTGACAGGAAAAACTACATACATATGACGTACACATAAGTATTTTCGATATTTTAGTAAGATCCCATAATGCATGATGTGGTCAAAATACATTAATTTAAGAAATAATGTTTTTAATTTTGTTTTTATGTGATTTACATTGCAATACTTTATTTATTGTTATTCTTGCCTTGCTATTTTTTTTCTGTATGTATGATCTCATTTTTATACCTCTGTGTTATTTTGTAGTAGAACGTTCCGTGGCTGTGAGACTTTAGAAGCAAATCTAGAGACAATACAAGCTAAAAAGAATGCCAGTGAATGAATCTATCTATCTATCTATCTATCTATCTATCTATCTATCTATCTATCTATCTATCTATCATAAAAGCATACACACAATGAAAGAAGGCCTCTTGGCACGTTAGAAGACCTTCCTCGGCAAGTAACTATATAGAATCCTTGTTTAAATAATTTGATAGAACAGGCATGAATGAGGGTATTTCTAAATAAAGCCCACCCTCGGAACAAGTTGAATTTAATGGGAGCACCAAGATCAGTGTTAGAAAATGGTTTATTATTTTGGGTGGCTCTGGCTCCACATCAAGTAAAAATTCTCAAAATCATGTCAGGCCAAACACAGAGTTACAATAATTTAAATATGGGTATAACCACTATTAGCTATGGCACAGACAAGACAACCAGACACGCTTAATTTAGGAAAAGTGTGTTAAGTATTTAGCAGTACCAAACAATTAAATAGTCAACACTATCCAATAAAAATCCAGCAATTGAAGTTCTAAAAATCAAGAAAAAAATAAGAAGAACACTGACACAAAAATGATTGACACACAGCTAGATAAACATGAATGTTCACATTTCTAGGGAAAAAAAGTACCAAGAAAAAGAAAAGAGGAAATCAGAAGTTTGCGTTCATGATTGACTGAGACAGAGTAAAGATTTCAGCCCACTCGCGATGGAGCGGAGGTCGGATACACCAAGCTGATCTTCCCGCTCAAAGTTTTTACCTCCTAACTTAAAGGCTGATTTATAATTTTATTGATGTAATACTCCATCACAAACATGAAGGATATCCTGTTCACCATATTACAAGTCCCATAGAATGTTATGCGCTTGTAGTCTGGCAAGTGAGATGCCCATCATGTTTGTGAATGAAATATCCTATCCGCCAAACACTACGTTAGACCCTTACTCTTTTTTATGGAATTTGAAATCCTTCAGTGGGGCAAGGTTGAAGACTACATCCAACAATGTACCTTCAAAGTTGGATAGCCATTGGTCAAGGAGCAGCTGAAGCCACTGGGTATGGAGGGGAAAAGCTTAGAGTGGGAAAATTCTAATTTTATGCCCAGTGAAATCCTCTTTACAGCAAGATACTTGTAACACTTTCGCCCCGTCAAGAATTCTAAATTTGGACTTGGTTTCTTTTTGGGAGCTCAAAACCTCTAGTGTGACAATCGTGGGGGCTGTAGCTGGGCAGGTCAGACCAAAGCTGGATACCTTAGGTGTGAGGGTCTGCTGAGCTTTTCTTTTGGGTAGAAAAAAGCTCTGAGCAGGAACAACCTACTTTTCTAGCCCACTGGGGTCACATGTTGGGCAGATAGCCTGGGGTGGTTATTCCCTGTCCTTAACATGCGAAAAAAATTCTGAGTCTCAACTTTTCTTCTTTTTAGATCAGCTTCTCTTGCTCATTTCTAAAGCTCCCAGAACCTCAGGGACAACATTTAGGGACCAGGATTCAATGTAGCATAGGCCACCTGCAAAGACCAGTCATGAGTCCAGCTGTAACTGGACAGCTGGTCTCTCAAAGAAAAGGGCTTCTGCAGCTTTTGGTGTCCATGTAGCCACACAGGAGGACAGCCATCTGACTCTTTGAGACTACTTCTCAGGCTTGGGTACAAGTGGGTGCCAGTCCACAAACCCAGGTCTCCTCACAGGTCACAGACAACAGGTATAGTCATCTTCTGTTCATCCACAGGTTCAGATGTGTTCTAAGGAGTAGGAAGAGAAGTGCCACCTTTGTAAAATTCACTAGACTGTTGCTGGTGGTGACTCCTGGCCACTCCCTAGCCATTGAGAAAACGATCCTAAGGGCAACACTTCCACCCTTTTGCAGAACAGTCCTTTTGTCACTGCAAACTATCCCACAGTGCACTATTCTAAGTGAAACCCAACACGGCAGAACACTTTAACCCCTGAAAGTAGCTACGGCCCACCTCTGGGTGTTTTTTAAGGGAAATAATCAGTCCCCTCCTACTCAACCACACCAGACTGGTTTTGTGACCAGCTCCTCCTCCCACTAGTTTGGAGCCAGGTTGACTACAGTTGGCCCTTGGATTTAAAGGACCCCTCTTCTACAGGTCTCACTTTTCATTTAATTATGATTGGTCAGACTTCACCTGGTACCTTTAAAGTTTCTGAGACCCCCAGCTGCTTGTCCTGAATAAGGATTAGTAAAAAAAAAGGCTCACGTCATTGTTTCTCCAATGGGAGCAGTTTTTACACCTAATCAAGGGGAAAGCACTTAAGGCAGCTGCAGGCTGGCTAATGCTAATTAACCTACAGGAGCTGCGGGTAGTCAAAGTCTAACTGTAGCTTATTCCAAAACAAAGTTACAAAAAATAGTGTTTTAATGGTTGTTAGCCTCTTCCATGCGTCGGACGGCCCCCGGCCGTTTGACGTTACGGTGCTCGTGTGCGTCGGACGGCCGGGGGCCGTCCGAACTGCGCATGCGTCAAATTCCGCCGCACCGCGTCGAAGAGGTTAAGTTTTTATCTTATAGGAACAACAACATCCCTATACAATTAAAATAACTTTTTGGGGGCTAGTCACAGTAGGAACAGGCCTACCTTAAATTCTTAGATGTTCCACTTTGAAATTCAAGGCATCCTACCTTCTGGGATACAAGGCCTTCTTAAGGGTAACTTACTTAACACTTAAAAGTAAGGTTCCTTCCCATCAAAACATGTTTTTTCGACCAGTCTGTCTGTAGGTTTAAATGCTGCAGCAATTAGGCTACACATGCAGGCTTAGCCCCATGTTTTTCCTAGTCAAGCAAATGGATGGCACAATACATACCACAGGCACAGGTGCCAATTCACTTCCATGCACCATATACAAGGGCCTTGCTGAAATCTTAAATATGCTAATTAGGGATTAACCAATTTTGCCATGTTTTAGGGGTCAAATCATATCCACTGGAGAGTTGACAGCAGTACCCTGATATGCAGAGTGAAAAAGCTGCAATAAAAGTAACCCACGAAAAGGGAGTGACCACGCCAAAGGAGGGACTTTTGACATTCAGTACAAAGGGAAATCTGTTAAATCCTTTTAATAAGCTATACTGTAAAACTACTTAATGTGAAGGCACACTTTTTTGGACTAATTCTAATACATCCAAAATAATTGATACCTTGCAGAGAGATGATAAATGAGAAGTAATTTATGCAAGGCTCAGAGAAAGAGGTGAAAACTATGCTTCAAATTAACAACACAAGCAATCACCCATCAGAAGAGTATAAATGCTCGGGACAGTACACAATGGGAGAGAGAATTTTGGAGGTCATTACAGAGGTGCAGCTCTATCCAGTGGCAGCATTTCTGTTTTTTTAGGAGTTTTATATAGCACAAACTTGACCCGAAGGTATCAGAGTGCTTTACATGAGCACTAGTTGCGTTACAGACAGACACATTAATTTTGTTAGGCATGGGGCGATTAAGTGATTTGCCCAGAATCACAGGATGTTGAGCGTCCCTGCCGAGACACGAACCCTGTTCCCGAGCTTCGAGGACGACCACTCTAGCCATTTGGCCACATCCTCTTAAAGGTACTGATCAGTGTGTCAAAGGGATGCTTGGCGCACAAGGAATGCTTTAGCCATAAGATTGTTGTAAGTAATGCTGATAATATTTAAGCATTTACATTATGTCCAGATCTGGAGCCCATGTACTGAAAAAATGAAAACATTCAAAACATTCCACTGAAGACCTAGAAAAATGGTACTTTGTCAGCAAAGCAGATTTTATGAAAAGAGATTAATTGTTTTAATTCTGGAACAGAGAAAAGAAGAGGGGTATTATGATCTAGTCATCATTTAAATGTCCTAGCAGTAAAAATATACATAGAAATGGAAAGATTCTGCTAGTCAAGACATGGTTCTAGAACAGACAGTTGGAACTCAAGAATTGTCATAGTTGAACCTAAGAGAAACAGAAGGAAGGTCTTCACAGGAAGGGTAGCAATACACAAAATAGACTCATTGTAAATGATTGGCCAAGGCAAAATTGCTAACCAGTACCAACTTAAGACTTTGACAGGGAGACATACTTCATTGTGTGAAATGAAACATAAAGATGGAGACCAAGGGGCATATTTACCATAGGGTTGCATCGGTTTAGCGCCATGCAAAGGGGTGCAAAAGTGATGCAACCCTTAAGTGCAATTTATCAAGCCAAGCAAGGCCACCTTTGGTGGTACATTGGTGTTTCCATGCAACACCTATGGATTTAGGCGCATCCAGGATTTACCATAAGTGGTAGACATGGTAATGTGTCAAAACTGCTACGCATCCCCAGGAGAGGTGTAACGAGTAGAAAAAATAATTTTTTCCTCGTTTTTTTCTCTTTCTATGTACAGCACACATAGAAAGAGGAAAATGCCTCAGAAGATTGTTTTTGTGCAGGAAGGTGTCCCTTCCTGTACAAAAAGAAATCCTGCTTACATCGCAGGTACCCTTGCACCATGCTGCAAGGGTGCCTGCTTTGGCGCTAGACAGTACATTGTGTGCCAGCACTGGGAAACAACAGGACTGCATCGCATAATGTTAAATACAGCGCATTCCTGCCCTTTCCCTGTCATGCAGTGCAGCAAAGTGACTTGCTGCGCTGTACTGCGTGAGTTGTTCATAAATATGCCCCTAAGTGTCTATATTGCTCTAACAGAAAGGAAAATTGGTCACTGAATAGACTTGAGGCCAATCGAACATAAATAATATGAATCTGTGACTGATTTTACCATTGTTAATGATAAGATCATTGCTTTATTAAATTAATGTGCACGCGTTTTTTTCTAAATTTCTCCATGAGTAAATACCATTCCTGGGGTCCTGCTTTGAAGAGCAGTCTCTAAAATAAACATAAATGCCAATCACCTAAACCAGTGGTTCATAACCTTTTGGCTTCTGTGGGCCCCTCTTATTCATTACAGGAACCCAGGCACCCCCAGTGAATCATTATTGGTATTCAGGGCCCCACACTGAGCAATTACTGGAAGCTGGGGATCACGGACTAAGCATTTTTGATGATTTGAACTGTGGAACAATACTAAAAAATACAGAAACAAGTTTGTATCAAACAAGTACATAAAAAATTAAATATTTGATATGATTCATAAAGACATTTAAACAAAAAATCAAATTTTTATCTTTAATGGGAGGTGTGGAGCTTTTCTAAATTCAACTGGAACCACACATTATCCATACTATATTCTGTTTGATGTCCTTGTTCTGCTCCCAAAAATCTATCTATGGATACTAACAATTTTTAGCCTCCAATTTCAAATTCCATCACATTTACACACCAATTAAAACTTTTCAATTTTATATTTTGCTTCTTATTTTATATACACTTTATTAATCTGATTTAATTTTCTAAGCAGTCGCAGACTCCAGGGTAGGCTTCTGGGGGCCCCAGGGGTCCTCGCACAACAGGTTCAGGACCACTGACCAACACCCTTCTGAGAGAGATTATGTTTACATGCATAGATAGTCTCCCACTAGGGGGCAGATTTACAAGCCCCTTGCGTGACTTTTGCGCTGCAGTTGCTTCACTTTTTTGACGCAACAGCGGCGCAAACAATGCGGCCTATTTACAACGTGATGCATCTAGGGAGATGCGTCACGTTGTAAAGCCCTGCGTTACATTATAGCTGCGTCAGGTATAATGTATGCAGGGTGGGCGTTCCCACGCAGGAAGGCCTCGTAAAAGTGACTCAGTGAAATCTACAAGATTTCACTGCGCCATTTTTAGGACGCCACTGCGTCAAAACCTTACGCCTGCTTGAAGCAGGCTTAAGTAGTGTCGCAGTGTAGTGGGAATAGGCCTCAACACGCATTGCTGGAGTTGCGTCGTGCTTGCGACACGACTCCAGCAATGCGTGACTTTTCCGCAAACAGATGCGTCAGAATTTCTGACGCATCTGTCAATCCTTGCACCATAGTGCGCCGTATTGTAAATACGGCGCATCTATGGTGGCGCAAGGGTTTCTAAGTGTGGCGCAGGGAAAGTGACGCATCTGTACAGATGCGTCACTTTCTTGTAAATCTGCCCCTAGGTTTTTAGTGTCCCAAATTGCCGTTATTCACTGTACATTTCAATTCAGTTTTGCTACTATGATCAGTGCGATTAGAGCACAGAAAACATCAGCAACAATAGAATAGTGGCCACGTAGTTGAAAAAAGGTGTGGTGGGACAAGATACAGTTTGTAATTGCGCTGACTGTTCTTTCGTTTTATGGCATTTTTTCGATGGGACTGCTCTTCCCAGTGGTGGCAATGATATTACCCATACAGCGTATTGTTATGTTCATTTCAAATTGTTTTGTTGTATTAAGTCAAATAATTAGCATAGCAAGCATATGATAAAATGTAGAAATACAATTGTTAAAAATTAACAAATAAAGTTCACAGACTGAAAATTACTATATCCTTCAATAGCTCAAACCGATAAAAACAATATAAATTTACAATCAAGTAAAAATCATTGTAGGCTCACCTGTAGAAACAACTGAGGTAGGGTTCTCAGATCATTACTCATGAGTTTAGCTCCCATATCAAACTGAGAGTCACAGGCTTTTAATGTGATATTTAAATATGTCATTGCATTACATGACCAGCTTTCTGTTCTTCAAAAGCTCCTAATGCCATGGATGGAACGCAAAGACATTTTTCAAAGCACACTTAAAACTTCTCAAACATAAAAGACAGCCATCAGCTATCTATAAAGTGCACTTGGAAAATGGCATTTATTGGCAGAGTACCAGAAGGGCACACAGATTAAAAAAATAAAATAATCAAGTTTGCAATACAGCACGAAGGTAGCTAGGATATTGATACATAATTCTCTTGCACACCAGAAGAGAGCACAGACTTATTTGCTTTCACCGTAGAAATGTAAAATGCATTAAATGGGAATCTTATTAACGAGGGCATCCTGAACTATAGTCTCAATACTGCTCTCATATGGAAGTCAGGGTAATAAGGGTTGCTATAGAAATGATGGGAAAAGATTTTCTACTGAGCTGATCATACCATGATGGGGTAATTGTGTGGAAAATGTGCATGCATGTACTGATCGGGATATAATGTTCAAAAGGCAAATTAATGTGTTAAAATGTTGATGTAGTGATGGTGTAGTAATCATGTACTAAAGATAATATGTATTGTTCGATTTAACATTTCATTTAGTTTTGTTTATTTACTGAATAATAGGTCATGTACTGAGTGGAGTGCCTAAGAGGTGTAATTTACTGGCACATGAATATGAGTGACCAATTTGTGTGCTGAGTATGATCTTTGAAGAAGAGTGTGTAATGTGGTGTTGCTAAATTTCTGTAGTGACAAAATATCACAATAGGATTAGAAACTAGGCCCTGATTTACGAAAAGGCAGCTTGCAAACAGTGGGGCTTATTTATGAGACCCCTGCATCACTTTTGCACCACATAAAGTGATACATGCGTGACACAGGGCTCTCATAAAGATTTATGAAGCCAAGCAAAGCAAGCCACATAGGGTGGCTTTGAGTGTCCTCATAAATCATGAGTGAGGTGATGCAGTACAAATCAGTGCTTTGCCTTACTCTGCGCCCGGGAGGCATTCCATGGGCGTTGCAGTGGATTTTCCCATGCAACATCCATGGAATTTGATGCTGCCCCAGATTTATAAAAACATGTAAATCTGGGGAAGCGCCAAATACGTACACCTCCCTAGGTGAGGAGTAACAAGGAGAAATAACTTAATTTCTCCTCGTTTTTTTTCCTTTTTCCATGTGTGCTGCATAGAAAGAGGAAAACGCCTCCAAGGATTGTTTTTGTGCAGCAAGGTGCCTTGCTGCACTGCCCTACGACAAAATGCCATAAATGAGACCCAGTAAGTGTAAATTACATGCTGACTCTTTGTGAACTGCCTTTCTTTCTGCAATGAGATGTATGTATTCACAGGCCGCGCCACAAAGTGTTCAGTCATTGGGATTGGGGGGGTCGCAGAATGATCTATGACCTGCCTAGGTCACTATTTGCTATCTTACAATTGACTACAAACACAGGACAGGAATGGGCGCCTACAAGGAAAAGCAGACCACTGAACTTGTGTTCGTATCCTTATACAGCAAAGCAATCTGTTTTCCTTGAAGGAAGGGGAACCCTGCCTACTACGCCCCCCAGGCCACCCTACACTATTCCAAAAGGTGAAGCTTCACAATGCAGACAGTTTACTTTTCGGATATCATTTACCGCCTCATTTGGTCATAACTGTGTTGCAAACCATTGATACATCTTATTGTAAATCGCAAACATGAGCAGACGCCCCTTTCACACCACCTCCTAGCAGTGATGTGGAATGAGTCGCAAAACCTGTTTTGTGACTAGGAAAGGCTTTCCAACTCAAAAAGGGGTTTAGCAGTTTTTAAATACCATTTGCAGTTGCAAACCTGATTTTGTGAATCTCAGGATTGGCGACCGTAATGGTTTCATCTATTGGGCCCATGATTCATTAAATACATACATTTATGAAAGGTTGACTTCCATCTGTGATTTACATGTAAGCATTTTTGCTTCTTCACAAAATCTAATAGGCTAATGCTTATAAATCTATAGAACTAATACATTTCCAAATATGCAACCTGTGCCCCATATGCACTTCGAAGAATTGTTCACAATGTGAAACATCCAAGAGAGTACACATGCAGTAATTTGAAAACAGAAATCATTTTATTATATATTTTTTCTCCTCAGGGCAAACATTTTTAGCCTATAGTGAAACCCCTTCCCTTACAGCACTATGACATATGGGCTTTGCTATTTCTTTTCCCACCAAAGACAGGCATGTAGTGTGTGTAGCCTTTTTTCCAGATGAGAAATGACCTGTAAACTGTGTGGGCCTCATTTATGAGGTTTTGCTGTAGGGCAGCGCCGCAGGCCTTCCTGCTGCGCTGCCCTACGGCAAAAAAAGGGCAGAAATGTGTTGTAGCTATCAGATGCGGCACATTCCTGTTCTTTTCCCCTGTGCCAGTGCACAATGGGCTGCCCTGCCCAACACAGGCACCTTTGCACCATGGTGCAAGGGTGCCTGCATTGGGGGGATGATTATTTTTGTGCAGAAAGGAAAACCTTCCTGCACAAAAACAATCAAAAGAGGCTTTTTCCTCTTTCTATGTGTGCTGTATTCTACAGCACACATAGAAAAAGGAAAAACGAGGAGAAATAAAGATATTTCTCCTAGTTGTGTCTATTCTGGGGAGACGTAGTTTTATGGCGCTGCCTCATATTTACGATTTCTGGTAATTCTGGGGCAGTGTCAAATGCTGGGAACGCCCCCAGCAACACCCATTGCATGCTCCGTTAAAGCGGAAAACTGCGTTAAAGGGAATGATATTTACGAGCCAGCATTAAGCCAAAAAAAGTGGCTTAGTGCTGTCTTGAAAATATGGAGCAGGCTCCTGCGTCATGGAACGTCACAAAAAATGATGTTCCGGCGGTGCAAGGGGCCTCATAAATGAGGCCCTAGGGGCCTCATTTATGAGGTTTTGTCGTAGAGCAGCGCCACAGGCCTTCCTGCTACACTGCCCTACGGCAAAGAAATGGGCAGGATTGCGCCGTATCTATCAGATAAGGTTAATTTCTGTTCTTTTCCCCTGTGCCAGTGCACAATGGGCTGCGGTTCGCCAACGCAGGCACCTTTGCACCATGTGCAAGGGTGCCTGCGTTGCGGGGATGATTATTTTTGTGCAGGAAGGGAAACCTTCCTGCACCAAAGCAATCACAAGAGGCTTTTTCCTCTTTCTATGCGTGCTGCAGAATACAGCACACATAGAAAAAGGAAAAACGAGGAGAAATAAAGATATTTCTCCTCGTTGTGCCTCCTTTACGCATCCCTTGGGGAGGCGTAGGTTTTTGGCACTGCCTCAGATTTACGATTTCTGGTTTGTGGGGCAGGTCAAAAAGCCCCAGCAACACCCATTGCATGCCCCTTCAATGCAGAAAACTGAGTAAAAGGGAACGATATTTACGAGCCAGTATTAAGCCAAACAAATTGGCTTAGTGCTGCCTCGGAAATATGGAGCAGGCTTCTCACTACAGATATTCACAAAAAGTGACATTCCGGCAGCGCAAGGGGCATATGTACAAACCCCCTGAGGGGGATATGTACAAGGAAGTGGTGGAGCGCGGGGTTAGCCTCCTTGGCTTAACGCCGCGGTCCGCAACTTCTGAAACGCAAGGCTGCACCATATTTACAAGAATGTGGTGCAGCCTTGCGTTTGCCCTTGTGATGGTGCTAAGTTTAGTAACTTAGCGCCAACGCAGGCACCCTTGCACCATAGTGCAAGGGTGTCTATGTGCTGGGGAGGATTGTTTATGTTTAGGAAGGTGTCCCATCCTGCACATAAACAATCCTAAAATGCCATTCTGTCACTTTCATGTGTGCTGCTTCATGCAGCACACATGAAAGTGACAAAATGGCATTTTATTAAAGGTTTGTTTATGTACAGGAAGGGACACCTTCCTGTACATAAACAAACCATGGCATTTTGCATGGCATTTTGCTTTGCACAAGGCAGCACACATGGAAAAAGCAAAAACGAGAAGAAATAATGCATTTTTCCTAGTTTCGCCAACTTAAGACCAGGGTTTACCTGATCTTAATGTTGGCGCTGCCTCCTATGTACGGCACCCTTGTACATAAGGGGCAGCGTCAAAATGAATGGGTGTTGCGGTGGAACGCCCACTGCAACAACCACTTCCCACCCCTTTCACGCTAACCATAGCGTGAAAGGCGGCCTTATGTACAAGACAGCATTAAGCCACATTAAGGGCCATATGTATCAAGCAGTTTTGCGTTCGCAAACACTGCGAATCGCAAAAAAACAGTGTTTGCGATCGCAAAACAGAGCTGTCCGATATATGAGGGTGTTCCGCCGTGCAAAATAGCTAATCGCAAATTTAGCGATTAGCAATTTTGCGAGATCCTGAAATAGCGAACAAATCTGCAAATTCGCATTCTGTGACACGCTATTAGCGAGAATCGCAAATAGCATAATCTCTAATAGCGAAATCGCAAATAGATGTATGAAAAATTCGCAGATTGCGATTCTAAGAAATTCGCAATTTTGCACATGGATATTACCACCAACTCAAAGCAGGTGGTAACCAGGTCAACTACTTAAACAGGCCCACAATGCTTCAGGGAGTTTCACAATGGCAGCGCTGTTTGTGATAGCCAGGAGGCTGCGAATCCAAGCTGCTGCACAGAGAAGGAGACGACAGGAATGAATCTTCAGAGCACGCGTCACCCTGTTCCAGCAGACTGAGGAGGGGATCCATGAGAAGTATAGGCTGGACGCAGCAAGCATCATGGACTTGATAGATGAGTTAAAACCAATGCTGGAACACCCCACACGCAGGACACACACCATCCCAACCCATGTACAGGTCCTGTGCTCACTGCACTTACTGGCATCAGGGAGTTTCCAGGGGGTGATAGCAGCAGCAGGAGAGGTCTCCCAGAGTTGCCTGTTGCGCTTCTTTTACGCTTTCCTGGATGCAATGATACAGAGGCTGCATCACCACATACAATTCCCCAGCACAGAACAGGCATTATAGCAGACAAAACAGGAGTTCTATCAGATAGCCCAATTCCCCCATGTAATTGGCTGCATAGATGGGACCCATGTCGCCCTCTCACCCCCTCACACAATGAGTATGTGTTCAGGAACCGCAAATCCTATCATTCCCTGAACATACAGGTAATCTGCAATGCCAAACATGTCATCACCGATATTGTAGCTAAATACCCAGGAAGTACACACAACTCATTCATATTTCGCCACAGTGGGATATACCGACGACTCACAGCTGGCGAGTTTGGTGAGGGCTACCTGTTAGGTAAATGCATGGCTTACATTCACACATACAATAAAGGTCTGAAGTGGGAGGACAGTGAATGATCTAATGTCTTTCACCCTGCAGGCGACAGTGCATATGCTGTACGTGACTTAATTCTGACTCCTTACCTCAATCCAGCCAATGCAAGGGAGCGGAGGTATAACAGCGCTCACAAATCTACACGCTGGGCCATTGAGCGAACCTTTGGAATACTCAAGAGCCGTTTCCGCTGCCTGCATAAGAGTGGAGGTGCGCTATAATACAGCCCTGAAACGTGCTGCAAGATTGTGGCCACATGTGCCATGCTCCACAATATAGCCACCAAAAAAGGCATCCCAGTCGAGCTTACGGATTCCGAGGCATCTGATGATGAGGGCCCAGCTCCGTGGGGCAGACCAGCATGTGGTGTCGGGGCAGCTGCGGGACGCCAGAGACGTGATGAGATCACACAGAACTATTTATAGGTGAGTAATGATGACGCAATGCTACAAATTGGTGCACAACTGTGTTTTTTATTCCTTTGGGTGCAGGAAAATATCTGTCACACAGCCTGATGCACACCTAATGTATGTCACAAAATGTTGCGCATGTTAGACCCACAGTGCAAGGATGACGCACAAACACAAGTCCACATGCAATGGGTTGCCTCACTCATTGCCATGCTTCACTGATGCCACTTCATTTCTTGTGGGTACGGCCTGTTGCCGCTCGCACAGGGTGCTCACTGCTCTCCCTTGAGTCATCGGGTGTTCTCCCCTGCCTCACACTCCGCCGTCTGTTCTCGGGAATTGGTGGGGTGATGCTGCTCCTACTCGACTGCTCCTCACTCTCCCCTGATCCCAGGAGTCCTGTGCCACCTGTGGTAGCTGTCTGCAGCTGTTCCACCGCATGCGTCACTTGCACCAGGCCCTTGGCCACATCCTGGCTGCAGTGTGCCATTTCCACCTGCATGCTTACAGAGCAGCATGACAGCAGGGACGTGGCAGTACACAGGCGGTTGACTGCCTTGCTGTACGTGTCCAGCCGGCTGTGGAGACGTTGTCTCTCCCTGCGTCTGGCTGCCTGGTCTCTCCTCATTGTGGCACACAGTTCTTGTATTTCACCTGTCATTTCCCTGATGCCCTCCCTCATGTCGCTCAGGTTGTGGTTGACAGAGACCAACTGCCGCTGTATTGACCGCATCGATTTTGCTTGCAGGCGCTGTACTTTGACCATGGTGCCTTCCAGCCCGGCAAACACGGTGTGTTCCTCAACGGCAACAGCGCTGGTGGACGGCCTTGCCCTGCGCCTCACCCCACTTTCTTCCATATGGTGGTCAGGGGACTTTTCTTGGAGCTGTGCTGCACGCTGGCCCTTGACTGGCTGGGCTTCTTCACCTGTATCCTGTGGTCCTGCCTCCAACAGTGGGAGTGGAGGCACTATTTTATGCTGTCTCCGTGGGACAGGGATTGTAGGTGTGTTTTCCTCCTGCTCCTCTTGCCCTGCCTGGTCCTCATTATTAGCTGGCTCCTCAGCTCCTGCACTGTCTTCCTGTGTTTCAGGTGGTGCTGCCAATGAAAATGCACAAATTAATGGTGTGTCCTGCCTCACATTGTCCACTCAATAAAGTTTTTTGATTTTGCATTCGCTAAGTACCCTATGTCTGTTTTTTGGACTATGCTGATTTACATGTCATGTTTCTACCTTGCTGTGTCTCATTGCTCCACTGTTTGGTGCATGTGACTACATCTCCCATGATGCATTGCTGGGTGTGCTTTGAACGTGCACTGGATTTGCATGATTGTGTTGTATTTGGGGCATTCCTGTGTGTGGATGATATGGTGGTGTGTCAGAGAAGATTAGGCATGCATCTTACCTTGTCTGGTGTTGGGAGGGTCGGAGCTGTCAAGGTCAGCCACACCACTGACACTCTCGGGCTGAAGGGTGGACTCCACCAACTCCTCAAGGGGCATAGACTCGGTTGCAGTGGATGTTCCCCCACCAGTCTTCTTTGTCTCTGCCAATCTGGTTGCCACCTTTTCCTTGGATCTGAGGTGCATGTCATACCACCTCTTGCGCAGGTCATCCACAGTGCGGTGGGTCACGCCGATGGCATTTACCTTCTCCTGGATGTCCAGCCATATTTTTCTTTTACGTGCCTCTGGCACACGTAATTATTTTTTCCCAAAGAGGAGCTCATGGCTGTGTACCATTTCCCCAATCAGCACCTGCTGCTCCCTCTCGCTGAACTTATTCTTCCTTTTTCTCCCAGCCTCCTCCTTCTCCGTCTCTTAGTCCTGGGGATCCATTTGCACTTGACAGACTTGCAGTACACTGTTCTTTCACTCTCCTCCCAGCCTCTCACTCAGCTTCAGGCAATCTGGTGCAGCATGAGCAGTCACACTTCCTGGGTGTGATGTCATCAAGCTGCACCTGGATTGCAGATTCTGTGACTTGCGATTCCTTATTGGCGAATGCGCAATTAAGGAATCGCAATTTGGGGATTCGCAGAATTATTCTGCAAATTTTAGAGAATCGCAAAAATTTTGCGATGTTTTATTTACATCGGGTTTTGCGATTCTCAAAATGCGATTCGCTAAAATTTGCATTTTGAGAATCGCTAATTCCGATTTTGATACATATGGCCCAAAGTGGCCTAACGCTGCCTTGTGCATAAGGCGCAGCCCCTATCGCCACCACAACGTCGGTAAAAGTGAAGTTGTGGTGGCGATAGGGGCTTGTACATATGCCCCTCAGTATCTACAAATTCATAAGATTAAAGGTCTTCACATTTTGTGAAAACGCTAGACTAGAGTTCCAGATAATCGCAACTGCAGGCACATGCCATACTGTCAAATTACCAATACTTGTAAATCAAATTGGTGATTAGAAAGTTCTACTGATCCTACGAAAGGCCCACAAACCAAATATGTCTGTTTTATAAATAGGAACAGCTGTTACCTCATAAACCCCTGTTCTACTGCTAAAAATGAATAAAACACAAGTGGCATCATTAAAATCTAAAAATCTCCTGGTCCTCCAAACATCCCAACTGTTAAACGCAATACGACCCCATACCTGACAATTCTTGATCTGTATCTAAGTCGCTCATGGGCCCAATTCATTAAGCATACTGATCAGTATAGGTAATGTCCGAAGTATATGGAGACTACACCACTATAGGTAGGGTCAGTGTCAGGAGGAAGTATCTTGGCATTGTTTCTATAAGGTGTTCAATATATATTTTTTCATTTTATAAAATATTTGTGTATGTTGGTGCCCTTTTGTATTTGTTATCTCCAAGGTGAAGATTATTTCTGTATGCTTACAAAATAAGGTAACATCATGTGTTTGGACAATATTGTTAATTTGTATTTTGATGTCAACTGTGGTATCTATTTGTTGGGTATATGGAAAATAACAAGGCCAATTCAACTGCCAGTCCAAAGTCAATGTATACATTTTTAAAAACTGTTAAATTATTCTAGTTGAACATCCTCAAAATAATGTGCAGTTAATGTCACAAAGCCCAAGAGCCTAATAGAGTGGCTAATTTGAAATAAATTGCAAGGTTCACAGTAACAAAACTTTTAAGCAACAGTCTGACATAATAAAGTAACCTATGGGAGAGGCATTTGTCAAAAGTTAAAGGCTTTTTGATTTGCAAAAGTGTTAGATTTGAATTTGCCAAATTCCTGGCATGTCTGGAAAACATCATGGGTTTCAAATGACTCAGCCAGACTATCATACTGTGTATGGATTTTGCTATGATAATTTTTTAATTTTATATACAATTTCTGCTATTTATATGTTAGAAATTGGGTTCTGGATTGTGTACAGGGACCAGCTTTGGTCTGCTTCAAAGTACCTTAGCTGCGGCGTTGACGGAGCTGAGATGCTTGATGCAAAGAGGCGTTGCATCGTCATCATAGCCCGAGATGCAAGAAGCAATGAGGCGATGTGTCCTCGTCAAACAGCATGATGCGATGCATTGGCTTCGAGCTGCGCATAGTCAAAGACGCATCGGGAATGGAGGCGATGTGCAGTCGGCTATGCGATGTACTCAATCCTAATGGCAACAGCGATGCGTCGGTGGAGATGCACCGGTTCCAAGCAGCGCAATTGCATCGATGTGTGGATTTCTGCTGGAGCAACAGTTTATACTCGCTTCCAAGGGCCTAGGACTGGATTGGCAACACTTGGCAGGACAAGATTCACAGGTGACAGAGTCCAGGTGCCGAAGCAGGGTGGTTGGAAGTGTTTGATGTCCCTGAGACTTCAAAACAGGAGGCAAGCCAATAAGCCCTTGGAGTCATTTTGGTTCTGGGTTGGAGATATGCAAGTACAGTTCATTTCACTCCCAGGCAAGAGGGCAACAGGTCAGCACTGCAAAGCAGGTGTCCAGCAGAGTAGCAGTCCAGTAGAGTGTCAGTCCTTGTCGAAGCACAGCAGTCCTTCTTTCGGGCAGAGTATCCATAGGCCCAGGAGTGTTCTGAAGTGGTGGTGTCTGAGGTCCAGTTGTGCCTTCGAAGTGAGGTGCCTTTCCTGCCCTGGCTCCAGACTCACTACAGGGCAGTATGCAGCTCTTTGTGTGAGGACAGGAGACAGCCTACTCAGCTACAAGTGTCAGCTCCTCCCTCCCATCCTGCATAGGATTGCCCACCAGGATGTGGATGGCCCATCAGTCACACCTAAGCACCCTTTGTGTGTGGCTGTCTAAAGGGAATGCACAAAACCCATCTGTCACCCACCTTAGATGTGTATTCAGAGACAGGCAGAAGGCACCTGTAGTGTCGTGTTAGCTTGTAATAAAGGAACCCTTGTGGCTCCTGATGTACTACGTAGAACTGTGACGTAAGCATTACAGCATAGTGAAGCGAAGGCAGGTTTAGAATGTAGTTTGCAGTTACACACAGAAGAAGAAAGTTGTGTTATAATAAGCTCCATGTGTGGAGCAGTCATTGGTGAATACCCAGGCTGGGGAGGACGCTACAACTGGCTATGAGATAGGGGATAAGTAATCCAAAGATTAACAGTTCTCTCGCAAAGAGTTTGCTGTGGTCCAGCAAACTGCTTGTGCATGACACAATTGTGCCTCCGTTGAAGTGCAGAATCTATGTTTGGCATATGTGGAGTCAAAGCGCAGCCCCAGTCCATGTAAGGCATTTGAAGATAACAAAAGCATCACTAAGACGTTTATGCATCTCTGGCTGAAAATTTGCTGGGCAGTCCGCAAAGAGTGGTCCAGCACTACTACGCAGCTTAAAGCCATACATCATATGGTGTGATAACGTTGCGAGCATAAGGGCTGCAAGGCAGAGATCAACCAGGTGTTAGGTAGTACAAAGAGACACTTACAACCAATGAAATTCAAATACAAGAAACAGTCATCTGCTTACCAGAACTGAGCAAAGAGAGTCATTGTGCCACAGCGCTGGGGTAAGTAACCCCAGAGGAAGCATCCTGCGCTGTGCTTGTGGAGCTGCCCATAACCGAAGCGGCACACCACCAAAGCTGCCGGATGATGGCTCAAAACAACTCCCAAGGTCTCCTAAAAGCAAAAAGGTCCCATGGAGACCGAGAGGGAAGTCAAGGTTCCACTGACTGCCCAAGATATCCCAGAGGCCAGCACAGCACAGGGCCTTAGAGATGGTATGGATGAAGCAGACAGCAGACGGTGTCGGAAAGGACTCCACCATCTGTGTCTGCCAATCTCGTAAATTATTACAATGCCACTGCCTTCTTGAAACCATCACCGCCATTCAATACCACCAAAAAGCTGAATATTGGCAACAGTTGGACTGACTGGATGGAGACATTTGATGATTTCATTGCTGTGATTGAGGAAGCAGATAACAAGAAGATTATTAAGTACCTTATGAATCTTGCTGGTGTAGGTGTAAAAGAAGTGATAAAGAAAATGCTGTGAGCTGGAGTCTGGAGCGAGTTCTCATAGCTGGCAGAGCTGAAGAGCATGCTGATCAACAAGCTGCTAACATGGAGGCCGGAGGCACCCAGATTAGGTCAGTCATGAATGTGAAAAGTAAGCCAAAGCACAATGCAGAGGGAATTCTCCACAGAAAATGAAGTTGTGCTTCTGGTGTGGATTTTACTTTCCACATGAAGGTAAATGTCCCACCACTGGGCAAATCTGCAAAGGCTATGGAAAGGAGAACCATTTTGCAATGGTTTGCAAGGTGAAGGAAAAAGGTAAGTGTACCACAGCGCTAAGACAAAATGGCTGCCCGAACGTTCTAGAAGTGCCGTTCCACGCACATCCATAAGGCAAAGAGACCACATTAGCTGAGGCAAATCCACACCAAACGAAGTCGATGGACATCTAAATCTTTGTCAAACAGTTCTTCTATATCAATGACAAGTGAAAGTGAAGAAGATAGTTGTGCTATGTCGATGTTAGACTTACTGCATGTGAGGAAAAATATCGGTCCAAGAAAAGTCGACACGACAAGGCACCAAAGTTATTCAAACATTGTCCGAAAATCACTCAAAAGTCAATGGTTGTTTAATACCTTTCATCATCGATAGTGGTGCGTCAATAAATATTATGGCTGAGGAGAAATATAATGAATTGTCTCCATTGCCCCGACTTACACCATCGAAAACTAAAGTGTATACGTGGGCTGCATCGACGCCACTAAAAAGTTAAGGTTCATTTGTAGCAACGATGAAACATAAGAAAACAAGAGTACAAGCAACCATTCATGTACTTCAAGGTACGGCCTCAAGCGCCTGTTTACTCAGCTTCTGCACAGCTGCTGATATGGGACTGATATCCGTGATCTATAACAAGAATTCTAATCACAAAATAATCAGTCAATTCCCTTTGTTGTTTCATTGGTTGGAAAATTCAAGACTATGAAAGTCCAAGTACACACAAATGAGGACGTCCATCATATTGCTCAAAGACACAGACGTACAGGAAGCTCTTCAGGCACTGATGCCAATGTAAAGACCGGGTCTGAAAGGACAAGTGAAGAACCCATGACTGCTGCTGTTTCTACATCACCAGCATCGGACAAGGACAGTTTTACTGCTTGTCACCAATTTCCAAAAACACAGTTAGGACATGTGATCAAAGAACCACAATGACTCATTGAAGAGCAATGATTGTATATATATTTGTAAAAAAATATATTTTTTATTTAACAGAAGGGGGGATGTCATGTAACTTTGTAATGACGTAACCCTTGTGGCTCATGATGGACTAGGTAGAACTGTGATGTAAGCATTAGAGCGTAATGAAGTGAATGCAGGTTTAGAATGTTACATGCAGAAGAATAAAAACATGTTTACTAAGCTCCGTGTCTGGCGTAGTCATTGGCGAGGGATGTCGCTACAGCACCAAATGGCTAAAGTAGGAAAATGCCAACTTTCTAGAAGTGGCATTTTCAGAATTACAAATAAAAATCTGACTTCACCATTGTTATGATTTTAAATTGTGATTCCAGAGACAACAAACTTTGGGGTCCAATCTTTTCCTAATTGGAAATTCCACATATAAGATGCAATAAGGTAATACCAATGTTATCCTGTTGGAGAAATAGGCCTTGCTGTGGCGAAAAATGAATTCAAGAGTCTCTCACACCCAGGACATGTAAAACTTAAAAGTACATGTCCTACTATTTAAATACAATGCATCCTGCCCTTGGGCTCTCCAGGTCCTACCTAAGGGTTGACAAATGTATTCAAAAGGAAGGTGTGGGCCTGGCAGAAGGGTCAACTTGCCAGGTCAACATGGCAGTTTAAAACTGCACACACAGGCTCTGCATTGGCAGGCCTGAGACATGTTTGAAGGGATACTTAAGTGGTCGGCACAATCAGTACTGCAGGCCCAGGTGTTGATAGGAAATTTAAGCCTCAATATTTTCTGAACTGATAATTAGGATATAATCCTTGCAGCAGTGATTCTTTTAGTAGTGTGAAACAATGGTAAGCCCAAGAGTTTCAGGCACATTTCCTCTCCAGTTCTCTACAAATGCCAGATTTTAATCAAGACTAACAGAGGCATCTTTTAGTTGTGTTCAGTGGTTTTACCTGTGCTCAAGCCTGTCTGTTACTCAAAATTCCAATCCCCATGCTATAATAAGGGGCTGTTCACTGTCATTGATTAAAGGAATGAGCTGAAAGCATAATGTCAGTAACCCTTCAAGAGGGCCATGGGGCAAGAAGGAGTTACTGGGCCCAACTGTAAGGGTTGTAGCCTTTTAATCCTGCTGTCCTGAGACCCAACATACTATGGGTTATGTGTAACTGGGACAAGTACTACCCCTCCAGCAGTTCAACCCTCTTCAGGGAGAGGAGGTGCAAGGTATGCCTAGGCTCAAGACTCAAAATGCTCACAGTGACCCCAAATACCAGTATCATCCGATAGAACACGTTTTTTGGTAGGAAAAGCTGTATTTATTATACACACAAAATAGAGCAGACAAATTAATCCTCTCAAGTCTCTCAAGGGTAGTGCCCTAGCACTAGGGTCAGCAGTGTTCCCCTGCAGATCATTGCCCCCTAATCCTCCACAGTAACAAAGGGATCTGGCAGATCTATGCAGGTGACCCAACAGGTGCTGCCCATGATTGTGGTGCAAATCCAAGTCTAGCTTTTGTCTTGAAAGTTCATCTCTTCCGGACTTAATATTCCAAGCTTGTGCAAATTTCAAAGAGGACTGATCCCCTGCTCCATTCTTATCTGACCTCGCTCCTTGTAATTGCCTGGGAGGAAGTTCGCATCTTCACCTGCTCTGGAGATCAGCAACTTATGCCACATCTTCCTATGGTTGGCAGTGCAGCAGGCTGAGGCAGTCTTAAGCGGAATTGGCTTCCACATGCAGCAGCTTCCTCTTCCTAGCGATTCCTGCTGATAAGGTGGCAGAGCAGCACCGATGCTGCAGGGCGTCTATGCTGATTGTAGGGACTCCTCCAACACAACTGGACCAGAGACCTCACACTCTGCTCACTGGGATCCACTTGCCATGATACCTGCTGGGCTTTGCTCTCTCCAGGCTCTCTCCTACTAATCCTCACTAATCTTCCTGGGTGATGGCCCTCACACAGCTGGGAGACTGGCAGACCTTAGCCCCAAGCCCTGTTGCAGCTGCAGCTTGAAGTCCTAGCGATTGTCTTTCTCCTGATGACCAGTGCTGTTGAACAAAGTGGGGGACTCATGCTCACACCTTTATAGTCCAAATTGAGACACAAATGTGATTTAGTATCTGGTCCTTTAAAATTCAGGATGTGGGTGTAAGCTCCTTTGAAGGGCTCTCTCCTGTGCCCTATTGCTTGTCAAAGGAACAGTCTGCAACAGCAGAAGTGGCTCCAGGTCAGATTGATCAACAGCACAAGTCAAGGGAGTAACCAGGATCACACCTGGCCATCAGCCTCAACTGAAACATGCCCCACAAAAGTTCAAAGGCCTAATTCTTCCCCTCTATTTAGATTCCCTAGACCATAGTGCCAGCCTTTTCAGTCTCACCATCTACCTGACAATGGGCCCAGGTCCAGCTGACCTGTAACGTTTCCTGGGTCCAAAAAACATTTAATGTGCACAGAGGATGCTTTGCTTTCCTCCCTCCAATGTGTGTGTGTGTGTCCACTCAAACCTTCAGAAATATCAGCAATCGACAATGCCAGTCTTCACCTCCAGTAGCCTTTACAGTCCCTGGGCTTCCAAAATGGAACCCACAGGCGTCCATGTTATGTACCATACACAGGCACACATACATATCAGTAGTCCCACTCAAGCATCGTGCGCTATTCACCGCTGCTCGGGGCTAGTGGGCACTACTCCAGTGAAACAGCTAAAATGGCCTGTTCATACTACTAATTCCTACATAAACACAAAAGAGTATTGATCCAGTGCCAATAAGGGATCGATAATCAAAATTAACACAATCACTGGCCCATACTCATGCACCCAACAAACATAATCCCTGTTGCGCTGTTCAGGTTTGAGTTTAATCAGTTATTCATATATACAGGATCATATCTAACACACTAAATACATATCTAAACCTGTATATCAACTCTCTTTCCTCTGGTCGATGGACCTAAAGTTGAGAAGTTGATGGTAATAATTAGTACTTAACTATCTATCTATTCTACTAAATAAACCACAAACTCAGTGTAAGATTAACAGTGTTTATCGCAAAATAATGTGAAAGTAAAATACTCATCATGTACAGGTTTACAAAGCAAACAAAGATTCAATCACAGAGAGAGAACATTAATCAGAGCAAACAGTGTCAAACTCATATTAAATGAACATTTATGCAAATGAGGGAGTGGATAGATGAAGAGACAAAAGATTCAGAGACAAATATACATTTGCAAATGATTATGCAAAGTACGGATCATTTAGCTATACTAATCCAAATATTTCAGTGGAAAATCTACCCCCTGGCCAAGGGAATAGATGGGGTTCCCCGAGAAGGTTCAGGGAACAAAGAGTAGGACAGGAACAAGAAATAAGTAGGCCTCAATATGGATACAGAAAACCGACGGACAGCGACGATCTCCATCTCTCTAGCTTCTCCAAAGACGCGGCACGCCCAACAACCCCCCAGGCACCCCAGTTATACCCTAAAACCTACATGTCCAACCCATCATTGTAGCAACATTTTCAGAAACTCAGTCTCTCATTGGTCAGTTTAGGGGGTGTTCTATCACACCACCATAGTCACGTCGATGTTTTTCACAGCATTCTTTGTTTTACAATTTTCTTATTACGTAAACCACGTCTCATGAATACACATTTCCTCCAACAAATAACATGTTGCAAGTCTCCACACTTTCTTTGTTCGTCTCTACAGTTTCTGCGGGAGAAGTTTGTAAATTTGCACTTGATCCCACGGCCATCCTTCCGTTACTTGGCAGACATACAATAATCCTTGAAGGTTATCAGCCGTTGCCTTCTCCATTCTCTCTCAGAGCTCGATTTTCAGCTTATTTATTTGTATTTTATTTCTTTAACCCTCGACTGACATGCGAAGATGTAGGCCCATGCGTGCATCACTACGATGAACAAAACACAAACATTATTATTTTCATGAAATAAAATTCTCACTGTTCGCCACCCACCATTGCACTATTCCCGGTGGTATTACTAGCAAGAGTATTAATGTGCAAAAAGCGGCATTATTATTATTTTATTTTTTAAGCAGAACGCAAATGCGGCCTAGTTTTCATGCATTAGTCCACGCATGCGTGCACGCATGAGCAAAAGTGTTTCCCCGTGTGTTTGTGTTTTTGCACGTTATTTTCACAGCACACTGTTAGTAAATGTTACTGAGGACTTAATCCGAGCAGGTTTTATTTTCTCCAAACCCTGCTCCATCAATTCCCCCCTTTGATGGCATTTTTGAGCCATCACAAAAATAACCATCATACCAATTGCCACCTTTATCTTCATCTAAAGGACTGTATTTCTTTCCCGTTTTGCCATTTTCTCATCTAGACCTTTCATCATTTCATAATAGTTTCCTCTCATATCTTCTAGTTCTATCTCTTCTCTTCTTCTTATTCTTGCTCTACGTTTATTGTCTGACTCTGTCATCTCCTTTCTTCCACATCTACACTTGCAACATTAATATGCAATTATTATTGATATTGTCACTACAGCTATTGAAAACATTGGTATTAGTATTTTCCCTAACAAACTACTCCCAAATGTAGAAAACCATTTACCTACGGAGGAAAAACCCTTACCAAGTTTCTCCCAAACACCATCAACCTCCAGTTGAGTCAAATCTTCATGCAATTTTGTAATATTTTTAATATACCCCTCAATAATTTTAATTTTATCAGGGATATAAGTACAGCAGTGTTGTATCTTCAACATGCCACAGACTCTGCCCTCTTTTGCCAATAAAATATCAAGGGCAAGTCGATTTTGTAAAACCATTGATCTAAATGCAACCATTTCAGTATCAATCATCAGGAACCCACCAGCAGTATCTGTTGATAAATGATCAATCACTGTGGACAATTTTCAGATTTTATGCGAATTTAGAACGACTCCGAGGGTATCAGTGCACCAAAGATATCACCAATTATTTCTGAAAAGCTTGCTCTCTTTTTGCGTGTTAGTCCATGCTTTATTTCATCGATTTTATTATTTCTATCTACATGATACACCTTGGGGAATATGATTCCAAAATAACAACTACCATACCAATGTGCTGGCAACCTATAGTAAGCATTCTTACCACACACAAAATAAACTCCTGGGAAAACAGGATCAGTTCCACCCTTCAATCCCCATCCACCAGTTATTAGAAAAGTATGTTCACATTCACTAGTACCAATGAAATAATTATTATAGTCAGATTTTAGTCTAAGCAAGCAAAGTTTCCCTTCATGATGCCAATCCGGAGTCATTGCAGCGTAAGTCTCACCCTTTTTATAATTTCCCTCTCTGAAAGCCCATGGTGGTACATGTGACTTCTGTTCAGCAGCTTTCCTTTGAAAATCCTGTCTTCTATCTTCTACCATGTTAATAAATTCCTTTTCTTCAGCCCTCAAATTACAGGTAAGATTATGTCTATGAGCATATACTGGGGCATATTAACAACGAGGCGATAAGCAATTATCGCCGCTTTAGCGTCCGTTTTCGGACGGAAAGCGGCGATAATTCTATTGCCTAATCAGCAAGGTCACGCTATCGCGTGAATCCTTGCACTATCGCCCTTTCCCCCAACGCCCATCTTTGCATCTCTAATGAGATGCAAAGTGGGCGTTACTGGGCGTACCCCGGATGGGCTACGTTGCAAATATCGCCGATGTGCACATCGCGATATTTACAAGGCAGCCGACAGGATTATAGCAGACGTTAAATTTTGGCGAAAACGGCCGTTTTCGCCAAAATCTAACGTCTGCTATAATCCTGACTTACCTATGTTAGACATAGGAGATGGATTCTGCTGATACGACCACAGGGTCGTATCAGCAAGGTTATCGCCGTTTTGAAGGGAACATCGCTGGAAAACCAGCGATGTTCCCTGCAAAGGGTGATAACCTCGCTATCTCTGGAATCTTTATCGCCCCTGGAGTAACGCGTTGTTAATAACGCGCTACCAGGGCGATAAATACCAGAGATAGCCTGAGATAATATAATTATCGCTAAGCACGGCCAGCGATAATTATCGCTGGCCGTTGTTAATATGCCCCACTATATCTAATGTCTGAGTAATATGAAAAAATTCTCCCATGTATCCCGCATTTCTATTACTGTACACCTTATTCATATCCTTTCTAATTGGAATTTCTGGAATCACTAAATCTAGATTTGAAAAATAATATTGTAACTTCCCCGTCACGTAAAACAAGCTTGTTAATACACTGCACGACAAACCATATATTAAAGGAAGGTGATGGTAAGTCACCCCCTCTGAGACAGACAAAGGTAATTGCATGCACACGTAACAATCTCTCACATCCATTGTCTCAGCATACTCATATAATAATTTTGTAAAAACATTTAACAAGAAATCATTAATCAATTTATCATGATGATAAATACTTTCATCTATCTCTTCTGTATTAGTATTAGGTGTTTCCTTAGTAACTGAAGTCACTCTCTCACTTATCACATTATTAGTATTGTTTTTGTTATTAGTCACCATTAGAACAGGTACAATGACAGTCAATATTAGCCACATCAACCTTAGTAGTAGGACACTACATAAGCAAGCTTTAATACATCTACTTTTTAAACTAGGTTTTTGATGTCCAGTCACTGTATCTTCTGCCATTTTTCTTGTATACTATAAAAATAAAGAAAAAATATCTAAATTTCTAACAACTCTCTAAAGATTTTGACAAACTTGTCCAAAAACCACCGGAGAAATAGTGTATCTCACACTTCAAAGCTTTCTTCTTTACCCCTTTTTTTTTTTAAAGTCTTCTTTAAATTTCCTGGATCTTTCAATTTTTCAAATTATTATTGACTGAAGTTGTTGCACCTTAATTTTCACAGTTCTTTTAAGGCGGTTTCAATTTGCTTTCATCAACTTGCTCAGTACCAGTACCATCTTCTCTTTTTATTGGATCTGTACTTTCAATTTCCTCCAATATCACATATGGCCATTCTGGAGCTGAGTATTTGTTGCTCGGAATTCTTATTCTCTTTGTTCTTCGCACTAAATCTTCCTCTGTTTCTTCTTGTTCAGTTTGGCTTGAAACTTCATTTATTTGCTCTGGTTTTCTCCTCTCAAGAGTGTATTTTAGTCTTTTCACTCCACTTGGCCAATTGTCACCTTTTTTCGCTCTGTTAGCTTGAACTGCTTCTTCACTTTCTTTTTCTAGTTCATAAGTTCTTTATTTAGCCCTTTTCTTTGATGTACTTGCTCTTTAGTTTCAGTAGCTTCCTCTTCTTCTTGTTCAACAGCAGTCTTATGAGACCCAGTAGCTGATGCCCACTCTACTTGACTTGTGCTTGGTTGTTCATCACCCACAGACTTGTCAGAATCTGTCACCCTAGATTCTTTAGTTTCACAACCTTCAGCTTCTGGTTTATTATTTCCATCGACTAGTTGCTGCTCACCTTCTTTTTCAAGTGGACTTGGGACTCTTCTTGTATGACTTGCGTATATCAAGTTGGGCAAGCCACCACACTTCACTGCTGTCGTTGTCACCAATATAATCTGATACGGCCCATGCCATCTGGGTTCTAAACACGACTTCCACACGTGTTTCTTGACAAGAACCCACTCTCCTGGACTTAGATCATGTGCTTCATCAGGCTGTGTTGTGGTTGCAATTTCTCCAATGTGATGAGACACAGAACGCACCAGATCAGCCAATCATTTGCAATAATCAAGCACTAGATGATCAGAAATATTCCTCAGTTTGTTTGCTGGTACAATTGCTTGTCTCATTGCTCTTCCCATTAGGACTTCATGAGGACTCAATCCAGTCTTTTTATCTGAAATGCTTCTAAGATTCATCAATACCAGGGGTAATGCATCAGGCCATTTCAGTGTTGTAGATGCACATACTTTTCCCAGTCTAGATTTTATAGTGCCATTGATTTGCTCGACCACTCCAGATGCTTCTGGTTGATAGACACAATGCAGCTTCTGCTCAATTTGTAATGCTGCACAGATCATCCAAATTATCTCATTATTAAAGTGAGATCCCCTATCTGTTTCTAAAGTGACTGGAAAACCAAACCTTGGTATTAATTCTCTCAAAAGCAATTTTGCAACAGTAAGGCTATCATTTCTTCTTGTTGGATAGGCTTCCACCCAACGAGAAAACAAACAAACCACGACTAACATATATTTTAGTCCGTTACATGGGGGAAGCTCAATAAAGTCAAGTTGGAGCCTCGTAAATGGTCCTGCTGCCTTTCCAATTCGCCCCCATCTAACAACTGTCTTTCTGCCTGGATTTTGCTGCTGACATGTAACACACCTCTGGCATAGACTCTCTGCAATGACTCTGAATTTAGGGTTGTACCATGACTGCTTGAAGAGTCTAATCATTGCATCTCTTCCAACATGTGCAATTCCATGATACACCCTTGCCATCTGAGAAAGTAAACAATCTGGCATAACTGATCTTTCATCTGTATACACCCAGACCTCATCCTCTGCTCTCTTCTTGCACCCCGATTTTATCCAAAGTTCTTTCTCCTCGTCTCCTGACTCTTCCTGCAACTGCCTAATTTGATCCCAAGTTTCCAAAGAGGAAAACATCAAGTGGCAATTAGTATTTTGCTTTTCCACCCCTCTGTTTATTGCAATTGAATTTTGTGCACAGAAACACGCTACCTGATCGGCGTATCTGTTACCGTTCGTCACATAATCAATTCCTGACTTATGTGCAGAACATTTGACCACCGCAATCTTCTTGGGCAATTGCAAAGCATCCAATAAATCTTTCACATTTTTACTATTTCTGATCGGAGAACCTGAAGAAGTCAGAAATCCCCTTTGCATCCATAACTGTCCAAAATCGTGAACCACCCCAAAACCATATTGACTGTCAGTAAATATGGTTACTCTCAAATTTTTGCCAATTTTACATGCTCTAGTCAGAGCTATGAGTTCAGCAATTAGTGCAGAGTTTACCCCTTTTAAACAGGATGCTTCTAGAACTGCAGCCACTGTGCATACTGCATAAGCAGAACTCAATACACGTTTTTCATTTCTCAGACATGATCCATCAACAAACATCACACTATCTGACTCCTCTAGCGGTGAATCCTTAATTTCTGGCCTCGGTTTTGTGTACAACTCTGTCACATCCAGACAATCATGATCTGCTTCATCTTTCACTTCTTCACAAAATGGACTAGGTAACAATGTTGCCGGATGTATTGTCGTGCATCTCACCACAGTCACATTCTCAGCACCCAAAATTACCCTTTCCTACCTAGTCAGCCGACTATAGGTCATGTGCTGCGTTTGAGTTCTTGTTAATAGAATCTCAACTGAGTGTGGCACATATACTTTTACTGAATGTCCCATCACAATTGCTTCACTCTGTTCCAGACTCACACAAGTAGCAGCTACTGCTTTTAAACAGTCTGGTAACGCTGCTGCCACTGAATCCAAAGTAAGAGAAAAATATGCTACTGGACGTCGTGCCATTCCATGTCTTTGAGTCAAAACTGAAAGTGCACACCCATCTCTCTCACAGCAGTACAATGCAAAATCTTTTGTATAATCTGGCATTCCTAATGCAGGTGCTCGACAAAGACTGTCTCGTAACTCAATAAATGCTTTCATGCTTTCATCGTCCAACTCAATCGGATCAGTCACATCTTTGTGTGTCAACCTCTGCAAAGGTTTTACAATCAGTGAAAAGCCACTGATCCACTGTCTGCAGTATCCAACCATTCCCAAGAACATTCGAACTTCCTTCTGAGTCTTAGGAGGGCTCATTTGCTAAATCACACTGATTCGTTCTGGTGTCACGTTCCTGATTCCCTTCTCTATTTTGTGTCCCAAATATTGGACCTCCTGTTTACAAAACTGCAATTTTGCTGGTGACACTTTGTGTCCACCTTCTGCCAAATGGTTCAGTAAGGCAATTGCATCTGTCACACATGCCTCTCGTGTTTTTGATGCCACCAGTAGGTCATCAATGTATTGAACCAAAACCGATTTTCCTGGCATTATCAAAGTTTCCAAACACTTTTTCAAAATCTGATTAAAAATCGAAGGACTCTCTGTGTACCCTTGAGGAACTCGGCACCATGCCAAAACACGGTCTCCGAACCGGAAAGCAAATAAATACTGACTATCCGGATGTAAATGAATCGAGAAAAATGCTTGACACAGATCAATTACTGTGTACCATTCTGCGTCACAGGGGATTTGATAGAGAATCACTGTTGGATTTGGCACTATTGGACAACAGGGTACCACTATTTTGTTTATTTTACGTAAATCTTGCACTATCCTATACTTTCCACTTGGCTTTTTAATTCCCATAATAGGCGAATTACATGGACTGCTTAGTATTTTTCTTAAAATACCCTGCTCAATCATTTGGTCAATCACAGGAATAACTCCTGCTATTATCTCAGGACTCATTTTGTACTGAGGTATGTTTGGGAAAATTGCACCCGTTTTCACCATGACTTGAATAGGATCTACACATTTCATCAGGCCAATTTCTTTTCCTGTAAAATCCCATACATCAGATCTTACTGTATTTTTCAACTCTGCAGGCAAATCTTCTTCAGTGAGAAGTGAAAATAACTCATCCACTTCTGTCCCTTGCTTCGCTAACATCATTTTAAACGCAACATCCTCATCTGGTGTTTGGAAAGAAATACCATCCGGTGTACAGTAGATGGTGCAGTTCATCTTGCAAAGCAAATCTCTCCCTAAAAGATTCACCGGGCTCGTATCACATACCACGAACGGATGCATGTTTCTGAATCTTCCAATATGAACTTCTATTGGCCTTGTTATTGGGGTTTTGATATGCTTTTTTGAGACTCCTACAACTTGGATAGTTTCTCCAGAGAGGGGTAGGTTTGGAATTTCTGCTGCTCTAACATTAGAACGGGTAGCACCAGTGTCCACTAGGAATGTAATATCATAACCTTCCACTTTTCCATCAACAAATGGACCTGACTGATCTACCTCTAGAGATGCGCCAAGCACGCACTCATTCCTTGCCCCCTCAGGCACCGTCATTGATATGAGTCTGAATCACTCTCATTGCATTGCAAAACCATTTGCACATTTTGATTCTTACCAACTTGTTCACCTGCGTGAAATCCAGTGTTCGCACTGTACCTCTGCACTTGAGCATTCACATTATTTGGCATAGGAGCTTGTGGTACCTGTAACTGTGGAGTAACTACCTGGTGCTGCTGTTGCTGTTGTTGATTCACAACCACCTCATTCTGCATCTGTGAATTTAAATTTTGATTTATCCCATTATTCTTCAGATCAGATCTACACTCGTTTTTCCAATGTCCAAACTTTCAGCACGCATGACAAGGTATCTTATTTTTCATCTCATCTCTACTCATTTTACCTCTACCTCTGCCACCACTGGAAACCTGACCATTCTGATTCTGACCTTTCATTTGATAATCTGTTTGGGAACCACTGTTTCTGTCTTGCTGTTCTGCTACTTTCACTTGTGCCCACATCATTTTCTCTTTTAGCTTCTTGTGTCTTGACTCAATATCATCACTACAATATTTTGCATACCTTAGTATCTCATCAACCGTTTTACTCTGCCAACAAATCAAATGTTGCTGAATCATGTTACTAATTTCTGGTTTAAGTCCAAACACAAAACGATACACAAAATGTCCCATATCTTTATCTCCAATATTCTCAAACCCACTGTACTGTTTGAACACCTGTAACAACCTTTCATAATAAGCATGTACTGACTCTTTTGGTTCTTGGGTTGTTCTGTCAATTTTAACCCAATCTGTTTCTTTTGGAGAAATTTTCCCTTTGAGGTAAGTGATTACCTGATTGTATTTCTTCATCACCTCATCTGAAGGTGCATCTGTTTTTGCATCTCTAGGATATTCTTCTTTAGGCCAATCAATAGCAATCTTACACTCCATAAATCAGCTGGGACTACAATCTCAAATAATCCATCTAAATCCTTTAACAAAACCTTTGAAACCTTTACAAACCTCTCTACTTGTTTGTACCACTCAACCGGTTTTTCACTCAATCTAGGAAAGTCATTAGTAAAGGATAATATATCCTGTCTTGACCAAGGAACGTGAACATATCCACCACCTGGAACTTCTCTCATCGGACACACCATTTCAACCTGTCCTGTCTCTCTTAATGGAAATAAAGATGCAGTTTTATTAGCAATCAATTCTTCTTTCTTTTTCGCCCATCTACCTTTCCACCGTTCAACATCTCCCCACTTCTTCAAGATATTCATCAATTCTTTTATTTGCAACCTCTTGCCAGACGCATTCAAACTCTCCAAATCTTTTTCAGTAAAGTCCAGTCTATACGTTTTCTGTAACACCTTTGACTTCTCTATGTCTACTCCATATTCATTAGCAGCCTCTGTCAATTTCTCATGAAGATTTCTTGTTTTCCATGTAATATTTTTACACAAGAATAATAACTCTTCGTCTCAGTAAGTACTCAATCTGTCTGGACTTATCGTACCAATAATAATTTCTTCCAAATCCACTCTTAGTTTACTCACATCTATACTCTGTGGTGGAGGTTTTCGCTTTTCCATTCTCCTTATCCAATCATCTAACTCGTCTGGCGATGGTCCCATCGAACTCCCTGACACTGGAGTGACATTCTGCACTATTCTCCTCGGATCCATTGCGCACTTCTCGTAGGGGTTTCATTTATCATCTCACAAACTGGTAGATCAATTAATGAAGTACTTGTTTCAGCTTGTCTAGCCTGATCAACTATCGTTACCACCTTATTCCTGTCATTATTCATTGGGACTGTTAACGTATGTACTCTCGATATATTCTATTTTTCTCCATACAATGAAATTATAGGACCAATCGTTACGGGCACTGTTAGTGCTTCCGCATTCAGATTCAATTGATTAATTTTCTGAGTCAACTCCTCTCTTGTCTTATTCAACATGTCAATTTCACTCTCTTGTACTGCACTAGTTACTACCGGGACTTGTGGAATCTGCGGAATTAGTGGGGTTTCCATTAACGGTGCATTTGGAACTGTTTCATTTGAATTTTCCTGATAGGGTGGAGGTCTTTTAGTCAAAATGTCATCTAACAACTCATCATCAGAATCACTCGGATCAATATCTAATCCTGATGTCCCTACATTTTTCTTCTTCTCTTTACATTTGCCTCCAGTCGATTCCTCAGCAACAAAAACTGGGTACAAACCATCCACTTTTGCAGCTCTCCTCCATCTTTTCATTTGATCATCCCATCTTGCCTCAGCAAACCTCGATATCATATTCCTATATCTATGTCCATTCCTGAATTTCTCTCGTTTATATGCCTCATGTTCCCATTCCTCAAGCGCTTCATACTGTGTAGGTATAGGGTTTGGTTCTAGGGAGTTCATTCGTTCTCTCAAATTCTCCAAAACCCTTATATTAAATGTACCATGTTTCGGACACCATCATCTTCCGTGTATCTCACCCAATTCTCTAACCAAGTACATGTATGATAACCACGTTCCAACATCATAAAAGAAACAGCCGTTCTTGGAGGTGGAATAGGAATTCCCTCTCTAGTAATTATTGGTTTGTCCTTTTTAAAGAAACCCTTTATTCTATTAATCATCTTCATTTTTCCCACTCTTCACGCTAAAATATAAGTCAATAAACAAATAAATAAACTCTTCGTATCTTTAGCTTATTCTATTTGCTAGCGCTCATCCAATGCTAGCGCGACCAATGCCAGTGCGGCTTTTTGTGACGTCAGTATTACTCCAACTACTGACCCTCCCTTTACAAAATAATACAGCAATGTTTTTCTATTCTTTTCTAAACTAAACTTGTTATAAAACATACATAAAACAATGCTACCTTGTCTGTTCCACTAAATAAAGAAATAGTCTTCACTTCAAAAGAAAGATTCTCTCACTTCAAGTAAAATAACGACCAGCGCTATTCTACACCTAAACAAGCTACAGGAGGACTTCGTACTCCTCTAGGGATACTAGCCAATGTTTCGGAAGAGGACTTTCACATGGAAAGAGGTCTTGGTACTCCTTTGGGGATGTAAGGCCAGAGTTTCGGAAGTGGACCCTTCACTATTTCAAGCAAAATCTACTCTCAAACGAATAGTCCCTGATATAACACCAACAGCCTTTCGCCGTTCAGTATTATAACAACAGACAAAGCACTTCTCCAGTGTGGATACCTTATCCACACTATTCTTCTGCCTCTTCAGGCTAAAACATTATCCCGGGATCTCAGGTAACTCCGTACCCGTACTTCTAGACAACATAGAACAAAACACTAACTTTTCATGTTACGTGACAAATAATCAACAATCGATAATTATTACCAAACTAATCAATAATTACCCATCCTCTGCTACCAAAAACTGATCCAGCGCCAATCAGGGATCGATAATCAAGATTAACACAATCACTGGCCCATACTCATGCACCCAACAAACATAATCCCTGTTGCGCTGTTCAGGTTTGAGTTTAATCAGTTATTCATATATACAGGATCATATCTAACATACTAAATGCATATCTAAACTGTATATCAACTCTCTTTCCTCTGGTCGATGGACCTAAAGTTGAGAAGTTAATGGTAATAATTAGTATTTAACTATCTATATATTCTACTAAATAAACCACAAACTCAGTGTAAGATTAACAGTGTTTATCGCAAAATAATGTGAAAGTAAAATACTCATCATGTACAGGTTTCCAAAGCAAACAAAGATTCAATCACAGAGAGAGAACATTAATCAGAGCAAACAGTGTCAAACTCATATGAAATGAACATTTATGCAAATGAGGGAGTGGATTTATGAAGAGACAAAAGATTCAGAGACAAATATACATTTGCAAATGATTATGCAAAGTACGGATCATTTAGCTATACTAACCCAAATATTTCAGTGGAAAATCTACCCCCTGGCCTTGGGAATAGATGGGGGTTCCCCGAGAAGTTTCAGGGAACAAAGAGTAGGTCAGGAACAAGAAATAAGTAGGCCTCAATCTGGATACAGCAAACCGGCGGACAGCGACGATCTCCCTCTCTCTAGCTTCTCCAAAGACGCACGCCCAACAACCCCCCAGGCACCCCAGTTATACCCTAAAACCTACATGTCCAACCCATCATTGTAGCAACATTTTCAGAAACTCAGTCTCTCATTGGTCAGTTTAGGGGGTGTTCTATCACACCACCATAGTCACGTCCGTGTTTTCACAGCATTCTTTGTTTTACAATTTTCTCATTACGTAAACCACATCTCATGAATACACATTTCCTCCAACAAATAACATGTTGCAAGTCTCCACACTTTCTTTTTTCGCCTCTACAGTTTCTGCTGAAGAAGTTTGTACATTTGCACTTGATCCCAAGGCCATCCTTCCGTTACTTGGCAGACATACAATAATCCTTGAAGGTTATCAGCTGTTGCCTTCTCCATTCTGTCTCAGAGCTCAATTTTCAGCTTTTTTATTTGCATTTTATTTCTTTAACCCTCGACTGACATGCGAAGATGTAGGCCCATGCGTGCACCACTACGATGAACAAAACACAAACATTATTATTTTCAAGAAATAAAATTCTCACTGTTCGCCACCCACCATTGCACTATTCCCCGTGGTATTACTAGCAAGAGCATTAATGTGCAAAAAGTGGCATTATTATTTTTTTATTTTTTAAGCAGAACGAAATTGAGGCCTAGTTTTTATGCATTAGTCCACGCATTAGTGCACGCATGCGCAAAAGTGTTTCCCCGTGTTTTCGTGTTTTTGCACGTTATTTTCACAGCACACTGTTAGTAAATGTTACTGAGGACTTAATCCGAGCAGGTTTTATTTTCTCCAAACCCTGCTCCATCAGTATCTTGCCACCATTGTTCGTGTCTCAACTCCAGGCAAGACATGTAGCGGCCTACTACAATGAGGGTAGCACTTGGTGCGCCCTCTACTTCTAACAAGACCGCATTACCATCAGACATGGCACACATGCATGATCCCTGTTCGCCCATGGACAGAAATCGGAAGCAGTGATCCAGATATCCATGCAGCTGAGGCACTCAGGGCATGGGTGCATGTCTGTCACCATGGAGGGGACTTTTCTGCTCAAACAGTTTCATACCTCTTGCAAGTGAGGATTTGAACATATAGGCTTATCAGAGACTGCTTCAGCTCATCGCCCTTCTTCAACATATCCAGCGCCATCTGATGTCTCAATCTTCTCTTAAAATGATTCCCTTCCTGCCCTTCATTTCTTAGCAGATCACATTAAGGAGAAGTGGTATATTGTGTTCAGTCTTCAATGGGCTTAGTATTAGCTCCCAAAGTTGGTTCAAATGGAACTCCCTAAGAGTAGAAGAGGAAAACAATACTAAAGTAACTACATGTAGAAATGACAGAAGCATAGGATCCTCATGACAAACATAAACAGTATTTGGGGGAACTGTCTCATTATTGTGTAATTTACAATAAGGAAAAGATAGCCCGTAGGTGAAAGTTTAAATAATCATTACAAATTGGACTAATTGGAGATGGACCATTTTCACTGTACTCCTCAATATAATGTATGATAACTCTTTGCAGCTATTTGCAACCATATCTATCCCCAGTGCACAGCTCATAAACTCACACATGATATCACTGATGGTACAACAAACAAAATCATTGATGACATTACTTCAGTCATGCCTCGTGCCCAACACCACACCTCCTGCAAACTGGTATGCATAATAGTCTTTGCTATCACCTGCATGCAATCACTTTACCTCTTATTTCTGAGTACCATGGACTGGATATGGGTTTTTGAAATGCACCACATCCCATACACTTAAAATACCCAGGTCATAGAGCCTTTTGCTGGGCTATGTGGAAACTCATCACATAGCATGTCCTTCATCCATACATTGCTGCAGTGCTTTAAATGGGAAAAAAGAAGTGCCGGTACTCACCAATTTGATTGGGTGCACTCTGAGGGGCAATTAGGGGCGTGGCTGGGGGCGTGGCTGTGAGGGAGGCATTTAACAATATCAACATTTTCTTGCCTTCTAGCTGAGACTGGTGATCATTGAGCCAAGTACAACATTTTCAGCAACATTTTCACTCAAATTTGCAAAAAATACAACAGAAGGGGCACCATACAAACATCATATAGCACAACAAAAAGTTAAAGATGTAGCATTGCGGTGAAGATGAAGTCTTGTGGATAGTTGTAAACTGTATCAATGAGACCCACATTTTGATCTCTGTTGTCTAACTACACAAGTCCTGTGTGGTTTAGATACAATAAGCTTATCTCGTACTCTGCCAGTTCCCTTTTCTGCCCCACCTGACACTGATACGTAGTACCCTTAATGTCCCACATCCACACCTCGGAATCTTTCTACTGTGGCTCTCTACATCATTAGGCGGCTAAGATAATTCAGCACACGCTAAGCATCTTTATACGGCAATATTTGTACATGATAGAACAGCATTTTTTCACAGTTTTGCAGTGCTGATAAAAAGCACTACAGTTTACTACAAGCAATCTCTTCAGATATGCAAATACTCTGAGCTTTCTTACTACCAGTAATGGAATGCACACTCTTGAATATGCATGTAGTCAGTCCATTACCCAAAAAAAGCTTTGAAACTTACCCCGTTCCCACGCCCCTGTCTCCCACCTACTACCTGTGAAACAGTTAAAAAAAATAGACTTGAAGGATTGCTAGCAGTCATAGGCACTGCAGCCCTCCTCCAATCCGCCTCCCAATCCCTCTCCCAATGCCCCTCCCAATCCCCCCTTCTGAAATTAAGCTTGAGAGGGAGTAAGTGCCACCTTGTCTCTTCCACTTCTGCCACTACGCGTGGGCCTGTGACAACAGGGATAGGCACAACCACGTATATACAAAAACACTGAAATCGGCATGGAGCAACTTTAAATAATTTTTTTAATAAATGTGGCTGGGGTCCCGTTTTTGTATGCTGTGACTCAACTCACTGCCTCCTGACCAGTCCACAGAACACTCCACTCCAAACACATACATTTGAATTTTGTGTGTGTTGTGAGACAGGGCAGGCATCAGCCTCTATGTCATATGTCAGAGCCTATTGCTTTGCAGTTTGATATAGCGCAAACTTGGCTCAAGGGCATCTGAGCGCTTTACATGACAATACGAATTTTTACATTAAAGCATGCTTTTTTTAAGCACCGGTGGTTAAGAGAGATGCCCGGACTCACAGGATGACGAGCTGACGCCGGGATTTGAACCTAGTTCCCCAGTTCCATTGTCAGCAGCTGTGGTCACATCTCCTCATTACTGCTGTGATACCAATTAGAACGCAAACCAACGGCAGGAATACACTGGCTATTGCATATCAGAGCAGCACATAGACACGCTCTAGCTGAAAAACTCATTTTCAGCAGCTTTTGCACTGCTTCTACTCATACGTCAGAGCCTGAGTCCTGCTGCCACTAGGAGTATCATTACTCTCCTTGCCCAAGCAGAAGTTCCGGTACTCAGGGGGGGCACTGAGAAGTACCGGCCCATTTAAAGCACTGCTTTGCTCCCAAACCCCTCTCTGACCCTCTTCTCAATATCACTGTTAACTAAACATGGTGCTCCATCAAGGGTGTTGCTTTATAATTTATCAATAGTTTCATATTGGAATTTAAATGAAAGATGCAACTTTAGATAAGATGCCCCCTAAATACAACTGCCTGCCCTGTTAAACAACCTGAACATATCTACTTAAATTATCATATTTTGTATTTTTTAGATTTCATGCAGGTTCTTCATACAAGGCCAACGCTATACTCAATGGAAAACCTTTTGGGGGAGATTATAAAAAAATCAGCGCAACACAGCGCAGCCCCCCACGAGGCTGCGCTGCGTTGCGCAACAGGGAGGGAGCAGGAGAGCGCCATATCTTTAGAGATATGGCTCTCTCCTCCCCTTTCCCTTGCGCCGGCACTGATTTTAGCTGTTGTGTGCCAGGCACACTCCTTAGAGCCATAGCGCATGGGTGTGTGCATGAGTCTAGCATAGGTTTTGTACAGGAAGGATGTAAAGTTCTTACACACCCTGCCTGTGAAGGGTTATTTTTCTAAATCTGAAAGACTATTAAAAGGATTTTCACCAAATCTGAAAAGGTGCATGGTAGTAAGTGACCTCTCTACACAATCCACATTTTACTTCATTGTGAAGTATTTTGTCCTGTAGCTCATCCACAAAAATCGTCTCATGGACACACATTTGGAGCAATCACGTTTTCAAGCCTCCTTTATAACCTCATCCCTCCTTGACCAATCTGCTCCAAAAATTCAAGGAGCATTCAAAAGAGTATTACTTTTTTTTATTTTTTTATTTCGCATACATTTTACAACCAGAGTCAAATTTCTTATCAGAACAATTCATATTATATGATTAACTAACGGATCTATCTGTAACTAAAATAAACATTTTATTATCATTACTATTAATATTGTTTGCTCTGATTTTATAACATGTTGTGGATAGATTCAAATCCCCCTCCCCAATTAACAATCGCACAAGACTGCTTTAATGTATATTGACTCACTTGAATTACGTGCAAATAGAGGTAAGAACATGCTACGGAAATCTCCCACCTCTTCATCTACATGACCTATAAGATCACAGTTCCTTGTTCAGCCACAATATTCCTATGCATGGAAACGCCATTAGTTACATTCTGATCCCTAAATTCAAAGTTGGAATTAATTAGTCTGCTGCTCATGCGTTTCGTGAGTGTTAGAGTCTGGGAATTGCATATCTGGCAACTCACAGGGTGCCACCGTGTTACACACGATATCGGCTCTCATCACACGGTCTCGTGGTGAGGAGCCAATATCACACGGTGGCAGGGAAAATGAGCTGAAAACAACTGTAAATAGTGGTTTTCCAGCTCGTTTTCTGGGGCTTGAACTGCCAACTTCCATTAAGGGGTGTAAAAACACCCAGGACGTTGGCACCATCCTCAGCAAGCTTTTTTTAGTTTTTGGAGTAGGGGGCTTGGGGGCGGGGTGGGGTTCAAAAGTGCCTCGTAGTTACTTCTCGGCACAAGGCCCCGCACCCTTCAAGCCCCGCTCCTCCTCACACAAGATTGTTCTTCAAGTTGACAGGTATGGGATTGTTATGCAGGAATGGTAACTGTTTGCCTCCTATCGGCCTTGCCACTTCCCCCAATAGAAACTCTCTGGTAGCTCTGGCTAGATATAAAGAAAGTGTGCCCTGGGTCACAGCCCCAGCAGGGAAATTGAGCCCTCCCATCCCCTGGTTTTGATAATAAAAAACATAAAGAAATCGAGGTAAATTGGGCCCCTCATACCACACCGAAATCATGAAGGAAAGATTAAAATGCTGGTGGTCAGGCTAATCAATCAATCAGCAGATCTGTAGAGCGCTTGTTGTCACCGGTGAGGGTATCCAGGCGCTGAGAGGATCCAGTTGATTAGCAAATAGCCAGGTCTTCAGGGACTGTCGGAACTCTGGAAGAGATGGGGAGGTCCGTAGATGAAAGGATAGCTAGTTCCATGTCTTCGTTGCTAGGTAGGAGAAGGAGCGACCTATGCATCTGCTACAGCATGGTGCCACTGAGGTGCTATTGATAACTACGCCTGTGAGGTGTTCCAGATGCAGGTCACTGCAAAGCTCTCTGTGAACACTTCCCCTTCTGGGATCTCTGCATGTCGCATTTGCATGCAGCGAAGTGCACATTTTCTCAATGGAATTTGGTGCTTACGCACTGTATCTTGCACACAGGTAAATTCATTATACACAAAAATGCATTTGCAAGTTTTCAAAAGGTGCAGCTCGGAACCTTTGCTCTTTTCCCTGTAGACAGAGCGGAAACAGAGTCTGAACAACCTGTCCCTTTACTAGACCATGATCCCTGTGCCTGAGGTGATATTCAAAACTGAATGAATTTATCCGGTTCTCTGGTTTCTGCAGCAGGACTGCAAGTCCCAAAAGCCAACTGAATTTTAATGTTCCTATTAAATCATTAATAGGCTTAATGTAAATGCTGATCGAGGTAAAGTGTATTTACTTGCTCAGGTTTAAACACTGCTTGGTTTTTTTAAAGTTGACTAATGAGCTGGCCTTGCCCTGCCTAACGACGGCAAATAACTCTCACGTCCCATTGGAAATGAACCGGGCCTTCTGCAGTCTCTTTGCATACTAAATAATATAATGTTTCCTGCAGTTAGAAAATGCTGCTGTTTCCCGTCACTGGGCTAAAAGTGAAAGAGACACAAATTCAATTCCTGATCGATGCGTTTTCATTATTAACAGAAACAGCATTTTCCCCTCAGGGGCTAGCTCTCACTTTCCAACGATGGTTTGAACACTTTGGGGGACCTCTGAGCTGTTGCACGACAGTTTTTATTAGAGGGGTCCCTTTTCTCTGAGGCATGACTGCAAATCGGAGGTACCGGAAGGAAAACCTCCTTCCAAGTGGTATTTGTTATGCAGATGCTGGCAACAACATGTCGTGGCGTGAAGGAGCCATCTTAATGTAGTGGACCCATCAAGTTACCCCTCCTTAACAAGAACCTAAAGAGACTCTCACAGTTGCCAAGTTTTCATTTCCTTATGTCTGACATTTCATTATTTACAGTGTCCCTATGTGTGACATTTCCAGGCATTATGTGTCACACTTTGAGTGACGAGTGGATAATTTGGCACTGAAACTCCACCAGTGGAATTTCCATCACTGTATTATGCCTCTAAGAAAGATAATTCCGTTGGTGGGTTTTCCTGCAGATTTAGTCCTTTTGAAAATACAATACCAGCAGTCCTCTGTCACAAATACGTCTCTGAAGTCCGTCTGCCACCATCACCACACGCCCAGTGAACTCGTGTGATTGGTCCTCATCCTCATAGGCCTTAGGCCCTGCATCTCTTTGGTATCAGTAGCTACCTTGTTATACAAGAGAGAATCTGAAATACCCATTGCTGCTGTATATTCCCACTTTGGAAGCTACCAATGTGAAAACACAAACATTCCGATGGAAAGAATGGATCACGAGCCCTGTAAACGTCCATAAAAATAATGCATTAGGCCTTACAAAGTATTCTGACATTCTTTCATATGGGATTTGAGTAGTTGATCCTGTTCGCATTTATCAATCACATTCTGTAGTTCTACATCTATTATGGGAAATAAAAAACTATAAAAACCAGAATGCAAAAAAAAGTTTTAAAAAAGGAGTTACATGTGGCAATAGGCAGCTTGAGATTTCTGTTTCACTAAAGCTTACCTGTTCTATTTACTGAAGCTTGTTATGTGAAGACGGAACGATTAGGCTTGACTTTTTTCTTGAAAAAATAAGGTGATTGGAAATATTGCAAACCTTTGCCAGGTCTTTGTTTTTATGTGCAACAAACAGCAAATATTTTTAATCGTGAAGTGTTATATTCTTCCTTTTCTCCTGACAAGTTATCCAAAACATGCTAGTCTGAATTTAGAAATCATTTGTTTCCTCCAGATTGTTTTTATAGATGTGCCCATTTAAAATTAACAGCACTATCAATTAATACATTTTCTGTTGCTTCCTTTTTTGATTATAAGTAACATTAACAATCAACATCTGGCAAATTGTTCCTTATTACAAGTGACACCTGTCATCCACAGCTTTTTAACAAACATTTGTCAGAAATGTCAGAGGAACACCTTACTCTGCACTCGTGTCATCTGTACATCCGAGTCTCTCATATGATGTGCTGCCTGTTTCTTTTTTATACTGCTTACTTCCAGTCATGGACATCAATTAGGGATCGCCAGGTGTTGCAACTGCAGCCCCTATGCCACCCATTGCGACCCCTGCCACCTTGCTTGCAACCCCTGGCTGTTTGTCAGCCTTGGAAAGCACTCTGGTGGCATAAAATGTGCGGCAGTGTGAGGAGCGGTTGATTACATTGTTGTGCTGAAGCTCTGCCTGCAGAGACATCATGATGGCCTGCAAGCTGGGTCTGGGTGGGGGCAAGAACTCACCCCACTCATTGCTATGGTGACACCGGGATGGGCTGGTTGGCGCAGTCCTTGATTTGATACATTGTATCTGCCAGATTAGGAGTTTCCTCCTGTCTGGTGGGCTGGTTTTTGGCGTTTTCACGGCGATGCCTCTAAAAATGGGCACCGCAATGGGAACAGTTCCTGCACGGCCTGGACTGAAAAGTGCATGCCGTGCAGGAACTGGGTTGCATTCACACAGATGGGCACATGTTGTGCCCCCGTGCATGTTTCCCTATGTGGAGGAGGACCGTTGTTTCCTCTATGCCATGGTGTTCATGGAGAAGGAACCTCCATGGCACCACCGACGGAGAGGAAACTCGTAATATGCTTGGCGGCACTGCGGCGGTCGCATATTGCGACCTCCTGACTGCACGGGGCTGTGGCGGTCCGACCACCCGAATTGTAATAGGGTGGTTGGGAGACTGCCCCCATGAGTCTGGCGGTCCATGGACTGCCAGACCCGTAATGGGGCCCTTAGGGGCCGATTCCGATCTCGGCCGGTAGGGCTCCGAATCGGATTCGGCTTTACCGGATCCGATTCGGAGCCCTGTTTCCCGACCGAACCGTACGCGGGTCCGGCCGAGCGAGTACGATGCGAAATCGCCGACCGACTCGTCCGGGCGTCCCGACCGCTCCGACCGACTCGCTCCCGGCTCGAACCGCTCCGACCGACTCGCTCGGACTCGACTCGCACCGCGCAATGGAGACGTTTCCCGGCCGGGTAAGTACGATGCGCGCCGCGAGCAGTCCGACCGAGCCGCGCACTCCGGCTCGTAAGAGCTGTCGGAGCCGTACTTTGGGGGGTCCGTGTCGGACCCCCTGTACGCGTAGCCGCGCGAGTCGCACACAGGGGGACCCATGGGTCCCCCTACCTGTGCGTGTACGGCGCGAATCGCTTCGCCGCGTACCCGCTGTAGGGGCGCCCTTGTCCGACTCGCACCCATTGAGTCAATGGGAGCCTGCGTACGCGTTGTACGACCGGCTCCCATTGACTTCAATGGGAGTCCGACCGACTCGAGTCCGATAACATACGGACGCATCGTACTCGTTCGGTCGGACTGCACGGGTCCAATTCGGTCGGAAATCTCTCCGGGTCCGGCTCGGTCGGAGAAATTTCCGGCCCGAATCGGAATCGACCCCTTAGTGTGCAAACTGTGAATTCTCCATGCATACATCTTTTGATTGCAATGTAAATACATTTCTTCCTGGCTATTGTTAAAGACTTTGGAGCTCATTCCAAGTTCCAAGAAATTACTGGGTGGTAATAATCTCTGGAAAAATGTTCCTAGGGGGCAATATTAAAGCCCTATTCAGAGTGCTGTAGGTTCGCAAGAGCGATACATTGGTAATAGAAGTAGGCTTATTTTAATACTACACATTTTTCTCAACCACTTTCTCAGTGCACATTTAACCAGGTAATGTGCATGGGAAAAACCCAGGAAGGCAGTATTACTGCACATCTCACAATACCGGGATTAGGCAGAGACTGTGACATTTCCCAATTTCTCATCATGAAAAAATTGCAGAATATCTCAAAACTTTTCATTGCACAATTTTGCATAATTTTGTTTAAGCAAGTGGGTATCACTCCTACAAAGTCTCGCACGCTACCAGTGGGAGACTCTTTCGCACAGAGAATGTCTCAGTGGAAAACATTTTGTACTTGAACTAGTCTTCGGCCATTATCTCTCAAGACTTTTGTACACAAGATGTGTGTTTGGTTAAAAAAAGTTATCTGGTATAAGGGAAACCACATTTTGCTTTGAAAGCTTACTTCTGCAAAATTGTCATAGAATTCCCTGAATAATTATGTAATTTTACACACCTGTAACATAAACTGTGTTTGTGAGAGATCACATTATTTTCTCACAGCTTTCAATGAATACCTTCAAAACAACTCTGAAACCAAATGATTTATGGACTACACAGGTGGCATATATGTTAAAATTCCGGCTTCATTTCTTGAAGGATTTTTCGCTTTGAAACCCCTATCTCAAATCTCTGTTCTTTATAATGCTCACACAGTTAACTTGCCGAGTAGCTCATAAGCTGTTTATAAATCTTATGATTTCCATGATATGAATTCAGCACTAACCAATCATTTTTGAAGTTTTTGTATTGGAAAAAACTGGTATTCGCAAGCATATGAAAGGCATGTCACCCTGAGAATGTCTGTGGCATTGATATATACACCAAAGATCCACGGATATTTCTATTGAATCAAAACTATCAGAGAAGAAAGTTTAGCAGGGAAAAAGGCAAAAGTAAGTGCTAAAGTCACGCTGGTTATTTCCCAGGTCCAGTTGAGCTCAATTCTTGCGTGGTACATTACTTTTGGCAATTTTCTCATTGTGAATTTAATAAACTATTCAATAATACTCAAAAACAGTATGAGCCTACCTACTGGAATGTTCCCTTCAAGAGAGGCATTATCTGGTTTACAGCTAGAACCTATTTAAAATGTACTTGTGTACCTACAAAGAGCACCTAAGATCAGACTTTTCATTGATGTAAACAGACATTTACCACTGCACACTACACACCATGTTGATATGCCAACAGTTTTTCCCCCTCTGCCTACATGCAGAAATGTGGCACTCAACTCTCAACTTCACTTGAAGCCCTGTCTAATCTCTGTATCTCAAGGTCAGTCTTGAATATCCTCTTCTACATGGGGTTCTCCAACTCCAACGGTATCCTTTACAATCACACTACTGGTTGCAACTATCAACTTTGATGCATATTAGTTCACTTCTGGCATGCCACAAGCTTGGCATACCAATTTTTCGGATCACTGACAAAATATCGACGACCACAATATCGAGGTCCCAAAATATCAGGACCTAAATATCGATGTCAAGAATATCGACATCCTATCTATATCATGGTAAGTTCAAAAATATCGAAACAAAAATATAGGGGCACATTACGATGGCGGGCGGAAGCACCACCGCCGTGCTGGCGGATGCAAAAACCACCAGTTACCGCCGGCACGCAGCAGTCCACACGCCCGTCCAATTACGATGCGAAAAGTAGGCCAAACACCGCCGGCAAGCCAGCAACACCGTCCGCCATCAAAGTGCGCCCGTACATGTAGCGGCGCAGCCTAACTGACACACACCGTCCGACGAAACACGTCCCGCCCGGCGCATAAATTACGATGCCGCAAACAAACGGCTCCCACGGCCAAGAGATACCGTACGACAAACCGAAGCGGTAACACGGATGCCGAGCACGGACAACGAAGAAGCGGCTCCCCGAGCATGAATCCAGCACTGCAGGCACTCCCCATGCTTCTGCTGATGCACCACCAAGGACGCAACGTACCGCGGAGACGCAGGTAGGCACACACAGAACAAGTGCACGCAAACAGCGCACACAGTGCAAGGGCGGAAAAAGCGGACAACCCCCACCAGCGCGTGTACACTACACATCCACCATCACATCCACATATGACACACAGGCCAAATCGTAACATCGCAGAACACATGTGTACACACCACCTGGGACTAGGAACCAACCACCCCGTCACGGCCCCAAAGCGCCGATGACGCCGCCACACATGCGCACAACGCAGAGGCCAACCGCAGCGCCATGCATGCGTCGCACACAGACACAGGGACACAACCAAGCAGCACACACATCAGCCCCACCCCGAACGCACATGACACGTGACAGGCCGGCCACAGACATGTCCCCAACGCCCAATTCACGGACAACACCCAACGCCACACAACCAACGCACACATGTCAGTGAAGACACGCAACAGCAGGACACACCCCAGTGTAACAAACATGGCGTAGCACACAGCGGCGGCAACACCAACTGGGAGAAGCAGGGCCCCTTCGGGAAGAGGAACGCCAGTACCACACAGAAACACCCATACCACCCTGCACATATGAACAAGACATATAAAACGGAACACCAAAGAGCCCGGGGACCGACAACAGGTGGCCCAAGAATAACATTCACACACAAGGCCCAACGCAGAGCGGAAAGGCAGCCTGCCGCCCACACAAGGGAGAGCAGACAGCACTGAATGACCTTCCATTCCAACTCCGAAACCACAGCCCTACGACAGAAGCCGGTGAATACAGCCATTGTCCAAGAATAGACCAACACAGGCATGCCGAGGAGACCGACCACAGGGCAGATAGCGCATATCACAGAAGCACACAACGGACGGGGAAGAAAGAAGAAAACACTCCCCCATGTCGGCCACATGCAAGTTAATTGGAAGGAGTCACACATCACTGACCTTGAACTGTCTGAGAAGCATGTGGGAAGAGGGCCCGTGTCCTCCAAACAAGCCAACAGAACACAAGTCCTGTCTCCCTACGACTACACAGAGCTCACAGCAACCCCGGAGCGTGCACATTGCAGACTGCACACACAGCCGGAGCACGCCACCTCAACGAACCGCTGCGAAATGGCAACCGCAACACACCTACCCAACTACGCCGAACAGCTCAAGCTGTACAAAACCAACCTGTTCCATACATTGGGATGCGATCTCCTGTCCCTGCTGAACGTAAGTTACCGACTGACTTACCGCATCACATTGTTCAGCTGCGTCATGCCCGTCTTCTACTGTCGGAGGTGTCCCTACCAGCATCCCGTCGAGATATGCATCTCCAACCCGGCATGTCTGAAGGCGGACCTGCTACCACTACTCCTCCCTCTGGACGCACACGACAGGGCCTGCTCTGCCTATGGGGGCATGGCGTATGTGGCCAACATCGCACCCGCACTGAAATGGGACCACTGTGCCTCCACACGACGGATCATCGAGAACAGCTACATCGAATGTCACCCAGCATGCCCCATCATGGTCCTCCAAGGGACAACTTACGAACAACACCTTGACAGCCACCATCCGCTACATTGGCTGGCAAACATGTACACCACCAATGACATGGAAGCCCTGCTGGACGGCATCGCATACCTGACAACCTGTAAATACGTCGGACCACAACGCAGGTTCCCCGAGTGACCTATGATGTCCAACCCCGCACCCATGCTTAGCTTCCGCACGGACTGGCCAATCACCACCACAACAGCCATACCAAACGACCGGCAACTGTAACCACACCATCAACGACATCGCCATGACATCGGATATGACCGGGACATGCACACTGTTCCCCATCACATCCAGGAACACCGCATGCATCGTGGGAGGCAGTGGCATGGGCTCTGTGTATCGCACCCACATGGACGGAACTGCACGAACAACCAGGACACGACATGGATCCAGCGCCCATGGACACACACACCGCTCAGTGGACATGAATAGGTCGCCTGGAGTCTGTGGGTGCTGCACCCCTCCCACCCCGCCCCGGGAATCCCATACCAGGACCTTTGCATGGACGACAAGTGCATACAACAACAACACGACCCCAGTGACTGTGACATGTCCAGTAACCACCACAGTGCAACAACAAGTGGCACGCCGCTGCATGCACGCAAGCACATGCCCTGATGTCATCTCACATGCACGCGTGCATGAGGAACAACCGCAGCAAACCTGTCACATGGAACTGAGATGGACTGTGCCCATGATGCCAAGCGGTCTGGTAGGCTACATGTATACCGTCTGTGTCAAAGTCCGCAGCTCCGCAGCTATACGTAAATGTACATTAGCACAGCCTTGGCCAAGCAGATGTCACTCTGAAGCCCACATCCCACATGCAACAGCCAATCACATGTAACCCCACACCCTATCCCATTTGCAATCATGCTCAGTATATCCTCAACATGTATTCCGCTGCCAGTAGTGTCCACTATACTGCATCACAGAGGACAGAAGACACAATATAATGTTTGAAACCAAAACTGTCTCCGCTGACTCATTTCACAAGTACGAATGAGAGAGGATGAGAGTATGTGAAGTACACGGCAGTCGTGACATGACCATGTAGTCCACTGGTATTGGATGTCAACGCAAATGAGTAGCACTACTGTGGAAGACACACATGTGTCGTGTGAAGTCGTATGGACGCAGTGCTCAGGTGGGTGGGTGCGACGGGTAGATGCGCACATGCCAAGTTGGAGCACGCCGTGTTGGGAGGGGTCATGAACAGTACACCACCACTTCCCTGGGCATTGTGAGAGGACACCTGTCGGGGGGAGTGAACACGTGTGTGCACAGCAGCCGGGCACACGTACAAAGCGGTACCAGGCGCACCTCAGCCCACCCTCTGTGGACAAGCTGGATCCTGTTGTGCGCCCGCCATGCCCCTTGACAAGGCACACACAGCCCCAGTCGACCAGGTGTAACCCCAACATAGTCAATCCGCACAGGCGATACAGGGCACGGGATGGTAGTGGAGCATGGTGTGTGAGAGGTCTCCTCGCGCTCCTCCTGGTCATATCACGCAGGCAATAGAACCTCAACGTCTAGCATGGCACAAGTCACATGGAAGTGTAGGGGGACGCACCACAGCACGAGCAGCACTGATGTCACGGGAGGTGGCTCGCACCATCCCATCCATTGCCCATCATACCAACCACGCCACATGCCATTGCGACTAAGTGCAAGCGCGTGCGCCACCACCCCCGAGCCCTCCCCAGAGAGGCCAAAGAGTGAATGTGTGGGCCATCAGTCACAGACGGACGTGGCCTGGCCGCAAGGGCAGCCACAGCCAGTGGGTGTCGCAGGTGGCGGATCCGGAAGACGAAGACTGTGATGCATAGTCCATGCAGGCCGGGTCTCCATTTGGGGCACCACGCAGGTGGACGGCGTCCCGCAACACATCATACCCTGAGACAGCCCACTCGTGCAACTGGACCCACACATACACTCCTTGCCCTCTCTGGTGCGAGCTTGGGGCTGCCTGTGCAAGCGCTAGCCTCGCAGGTGAGCATGCATATTGGGGGAGCGAGGGGAGGACATGAGGGCTGGGGCGAAGATGACTGTATCACTGTCAGTCAGTACAAGGGATGACCCAGATGTGGAAAGGAAGAGACGTGTCCCGTGTGTACTGCAACTAGTCGCCAATCCAACTACCCCCCATGTCCGGAATGTAAGCCCGCACCTAGGCCCGCCCATCCGCCACATCGAACATACCACCAGCACGACAACCTTCCCATTCGAAACACTGACTGGGGGTGGCGACCAGTGTACAATCATGTGTAGCCTACCCACGCGTACATGTGGGCCCTCCATGATCCATGTCACCTGCGGCAAAGTCATGACATTCGCAATGAGGGAAGTGAGGAGAGCTGTCCGCCCCACGCGCAGAAGGTGCATCAGCTCCACAGACCCAGCAGCGAGTCCAGCAGGGGTCACATGTGCAGGGGCAGCTGTGCCTGGTGTGAAGGCACATGCATATAGACAGCACATCGACCAATGTGTAGTCTGCCCACATCTACAGTCCATCATCATGCGGACATAGGAATTGAACACAGGGCAACACATCTTAGTTGGTGCACCCACCGTGACCAACAATGCGCAATAATCGACGTACCCGCCCTATGCATGGCCCCCCACCCAACGGAGGCACATCCAGTGCCACCATCCCACACACACAAGCCTACCACGGAACATGCTGTGTCCAATGGTCAGTACAGAGTCAGCGCCCATCTGGTGGAACCTGAACAGGAGACACATGCACACACATGCCAGCTCCCACTATGTACGTCTGCCACCTGGCACGTGCAATGTAACCTCTCACCTGTGACGAGTGACTGCAAGCACACAGCCGTCTTGGCATGGGGCTGTCAATGTGGACACCTGTCAATGTTTCGGGAGGTGTGATCCGTACAGTGCTGTACATAGGGTGCAGTGCTGACACCTACTACTGTCTCATATCCCCTCGTGCCACAGGTCCCACTTGTTTTGGCCGCTCAGCCTGTGCCCACATCGTTGTCGTCGTGTGCCATACTCATCCAGCCGCGGAAGCAGTTCCATGCTCAGCAGACATTCATGTTGCCGTGGCGTTGCCGCTTGACGGATATGCAGTCAGTCCCCATCAGCACGCCCCGCAAGTCATTGGGGCCTAGATCCCCATGTGCATGCACATGGCAGTGGTTTGTATCACTAGCCATTGCCATTGTTGGGAGACCTGTGTAAGTGTATTGTGGCCGTGCCGTCCCAGCTTGACAGCTGGGCTGTGGCTCATGTGCTTGCTCAGTCATGTCAGTGATGTGTATGCAAAATTGCTATGTGTCGTGTTGCTTTGACATGTGTCCTCTGCCATTGTCCCTAGGCGGAGACCGAACATTGACCGCCCATACCAATTGCTGGCGGACATGGATGATACAGAGGTTATTAGGAAGTTTCGGCTGGACAGGCCAACCCTGCATCGACTGTGTGCCATGTTAGAACCCCATCTCCGTCCCCGCAGGGTGTATCCGACTGCTGTCACCCCCACGGCTAAGGTGATGGCTGCCATGCATTTCTTCGCCACTGGGTCATTCCAGCACACAGTGGGCATTGGAGGAGGGATGTCCCAGCCCATGTTCAGCAAGGTGCTGAGGGATGTACTGGAAGCCATGATGCTGTACCGAAACAGGTACATCCGCTTCCCCAGGGCTCGTGAATTGGCGGCAGTGAAGGGTGCATTCTATGCCCTTGGCAGAATCCCACACGTCGTTGGAGCCATTGACTGCACACATGTCGGCCTTGTTCCACCACAGGCCACTGAGCACCTGTACCGCAACAGGAAGCACACGCACTCCCTGAATGTGCAAGTGGTGTGCCTTGCGGACATGGTGATCACCCACGTGTGTGCAAAGTTCCCAGGCTCGGCCCATGACGCACACATAATGCGCAACAGCATCTTGCCACGACTGATGTCCAATATGCAACAGGATCATGCCTGTATTGTCGGTGAGTATGTGGAGTGGTGTAGCGTGCTGGCTGTGCGATGCTGTCCCCTGTCCAGTTGGATTAGCAACGGTTCTCTGTGTCCCTCACACCCAGGTGACTCTGCGTATCCGAATGGGGCATGGCTGCTCAGTCCATTGAGGAATCCTCGCACCCCAGCAGACGATCGCTACAATGAGGCACATGGGAGGACCAGACGTGTGGTCGAGCGTACCTTTGGCCTCCTCAAGTCCAGGTTCAGGTGCCTGGACCGCACCGGGGGTGCGCTGGCGTACTCCCCACAGAAGGTGTGCCGGATAGTGGTGGCGTGCTGCATGCTGCACAATCTGGCCATTCGGAAGCAGATCCCCCTCATCGTGGATGACGGAGATCAACCAGGGCCCCAGCCCGTAGACCAGGACAGCTCGAGTGAGGAGGACAGCGGAGAGGAGGAAGCTGGTAATGTGCGGCAGCAGCTCATCGCCCGCTACTTCACTTGACGGTGAGTGTCCATGTACGACGGCTGATGTGGCTGTATCTGTGCAGGTGTGTGTGTGCTGTGTCAGGGTGGCCGTTTGTTCACTGCGTGCTGTGTGTCAACGCTCCATGGCCAGGGGTAGTATGCCACTGTTGGTGGCTGTGGCATTGTGCCCTATTGCTCTGTGCGATGTGTGTACATTGCTTGTAGTTGTTGACATGTACTGTGTGATGGGTGTGTGACACACTCATTGAATGTGCTCCTGTTCTGTCTCCCACCCCTAGGTCCCTACAGGCCCTCCGGATTCAATTGCCATGCCACGCATCAGGTGCCTTTCCGCCCAAGGTGGCCATTGTATTCCGTACAAATAAGACACAGGGCACAAACAGCAGTTAGTGAAAAAGGTGCATTTATTACAAACTGTGACATGTGATTGTGTGTAAGGTGATGACAAAAGTGGTGCGTGCAGTGACAATGAGCTGTCGGTCATGGCTGCGTGATGATCAGGGTGTACCCACTGGTTCTATGTCCATAGTCCAACACACACATGCCATCCAGATGGCTGTGTGGAGTGGGATCGTAGTCCAAGTCAATGCAGTGGCTGGTCAAGGAAGGCTGGCGGAAGGCTGGCTGGCTGCCTCACTTGCGTTTGGAGCGTGCGAAGTCCTCCCGGGAGATCTGTTTCCACTTCGGACGGCCCCTTCCACGCTTGCGAGGGGGTGCCTGCTTGCGACATGCTGGTGGTTGAGGTGTGATCACTGGCTGTGGACGCAGGGGAACTGGACACTGCTGCTCCACCCTGCGCCCCGGCAGGTGGTGGCGGAGGGGGAGCTGCTGTCCCTGGCTGTGACCTCACCGCCACCACCAGCTGTCCCATGAGGTCCACGATTTGGCCCATACGGGCGTCCATGGACCTCAGCACCCCCAGCACCTCACGCGTGTCTGAAGCAGACCGGACCCATTGTCCTTGGGCCTCTTCATAGGCCCCAAGGACTCTGGCCATGTGAGGCAGGGCATGGCTCCCAGGGGAGGCTGGCGTTTCCCTGACCCTGCTCCTCCTACCAGTCCTGCTGCCACCGGCCTGCCCACTAGCCACATTGCTCACCACGGTCCTCGCTGTGGCTCCCAGGGTGGATCCAGTCGTCCGGGCCACCACCTGCGCTGGGGCTGGTGCCAGCGAAGACGTGGCGGTGGTGGCGGCGGTGGTGGTCGGTGCGGCGATGGTGGCGGTTGCGGCAGTGGCCACAATGACCGTGGGTGTGGCCGCAACGATAGTGGCAGCAGGGGGCTGGGAATGCTCAGCAGCCCTGGATGATGGGTTGGTGGGTAGGACGGGTCCTGGGGAGCGGCTGGGCCCTGCCACACCAGATGGGCATGCTTGGTGGTCCGTGTCCGAAGAGGAGGACAGATCCTCCAGATCCGTGTGTCCTCGTTGGGGGCTTGTAGGCTGGCTGTGCTGGCTGCTGGCTCCATCCCCAGCATCCAGCAGTTCGTCACCTGTGGAGAGAATGAGATTTGTTATTGTGTTGCACCTGGCGAAGTATGTATTTGTCGTCTGACATTGACAGTTCGTGCAATCTCGTACATGGGTTTCCCGGAGGCGTGTGTGTGGCTGTAGCATCTGTAGTTGTGTGTGCTTGGCAATGGGACTGTGTGCTGTGCACATGTGGCATGGGACGGATTGGCCATGCCGATGGGTGTGTTGCTGTGCCCCTACTTATTGTGACTCTGGTGTATGCGGGCTCCTGGCCCATCCTGGGTCTGGTTTGTACTTTGCTTTTGGTGTTCAGATGGGACGCTTAGGAACGCATATGGCAACATGGGGGCCATGCCCCAGATTCGCATTTGGGAGGGGATATGCTTTTGGGGTTCAAATGGAACGCTTAGGAACGCATATGGCAACATGGGGGCCATGCCCCAGATTCGCATTTGGGAGGGGATATGCTTTTGGGGTTCAAATGGAACGCTTAGGAACGCATATGGCAACATGGGGGCCATGCCCCAGATTCGCATTTGGGAGGGGATATGCTTTTGGGGTTCAAATGGAACGCTTAGGAACGCATATGGCAACATGGGGGCCATGCCCCAGATTCGCATTTGGGAGGGGATATGCTTTTGGGGTTCAAATGGAACGCTTAGGAACGCATATGGCAACATGGGGGCCATGCCCCAGATTCGCATTTGGGAGGGGATATGCTTTTGGGGTTCAAATGGAACGCTTAGGAACGCATATGGCAACATGGGGGCCATGCCCCAGATTCGCATTTGGGAGGGGATATGCTTTGGGGTTCAAATGGAACGCTTAGGAACGCATATGGCAACATGGGGGCCATGCCCCAGATTCGCATTTGGGAGGGGATATGCTTTTGGGGTTCAAATGGAACGCTTAGGAACGCATATGGCAACATGGGGGCCATGCCCCAGATTCGCATTTGGGAGGGGATATGCTTTTGGGGTTCAAATGGAACGCTTAGGAACGCATTTGGCAACATGGGGGCCATGCCCCAGATTCGCATTTGGGAGGGGATATGCTTTTGGGGTACATGCTGTGAGCCATGGGTGCCGAACGTGACATGTGTTGTGGCAGCATGACAGTGCATGGTTTGAGGTGTGTGCATGCTTGACATGGCCTGCATATTTGCTGTCTGTTGTGATTACTGGACATGGCATTGGACGCATCGTTATGAGTGAGTGATAGTTGTGTGCCAGCCAACGTATTGCAGTTGTCCCATCTCCTTGGTGTGCGTGCTGCCCTGTGCCATGTGCATCACTGCAGTGCTCGGGGGGGTGTGGCCCATGTTGTGTGTTGTTGCTCACAGTGTGTCGTGCGCTTAATTGACTTCTGGCACATGGTTGGTCATGGGCATGTGTCTTAGCGTGACTGCTGTATGTGTGGCAGCTGTGCGGATGACATGCCTTTCATGAGACTGGGGCTGACGGATGGGATGGATGGTATGTTGTATGTGCATGGTGTGTCTGTGAGTTTGATGGGTTCAGTGGTGTTCGTGTGCATTTATGTTGTTCCGCTCTGTTGCGTCTAGTGTTGTTTGTCTTACATAGGCGTAGTTGTGGGGTGTGTGGTTGACAGGCAGTAGGGGCTACATGGACAGGACTTCAATGGTGTTTCGGTTGTGTGTGATGAGTTGCACAGTGGCTGCCGTGTGGGACTATATTCAGTGTGGCTTGTGCATGCAGACGTGGCTCCTTGGGTGTTGTTATGTCTGTGATGGGTCATGTGGGGTGTGAGTCTGTTGTTCATGTCCGTGTGCACATTGTTCACTTGTTCGTGACGGTGGGCGGTGCTGCGTGTTCGTCTGCTACGTGACATGTCCCATGTGTTGGTCGTGTTATGGTCCTCATGCCTCCAGTAATCCAGCCCTGTCCAGTTTCCCACCTGCAAGTTGTTCGTGCGTGCACTGTACTGGATGCCACATGGCTCTAAGCGGGGGTGCTCCATGTTGCAGGTCTGTGTGGGTGGGGGGTGTTGTGGGTCGTGGGGGTGGCTGGACAGCCACTGACACCGATTGCTGTGGACCGTGATGTCTGCCTTTCGGCTGTCGTTGTGCACTGCGGTGGCTGACACGTGGCTGTGGGGTGTGGGGGATGCTCCTCCTTGCTGTGCTGTGGGACTGGGGCCTGGTGTGTGTTGTACTTGGGCTGTCCACCGTCCCACCCACTGCACTTTGTGTTCCTGCCACTTACCTGTTACTTGTCGGTTAGTGCAGCTGTGGCGGACACATGGGTGTGGTGGGTGCTCGTTGTGGCGCTTCTGGCATATTTGAGGACCTGTTGGTGGTTACGTGGCTGGCTTAGTGTACACATGTCCCCACGCATCTTACAGTTGTTCGGTTTGGGCTGTGTGTGGTAGTGTCTGTTGCATGTGTGTGTGATGTGTTGTGTATTGTGTGCTGGACATGGGGGTGTTTGTCCCTGGGAGCTGTGGCATGGTAGTTGCGCATGTGAGTACATAGCGGTGTGCTGGTATACATTAGTTTGTACTTACCAGCCTCCACTCCCCTGCTAATCCGGCGAGGATCTCCGGATGTATTACGACTCGCACCTTCTCCTCCCACGCTTTGAAGGTCTTAAAGAGCGCGGGATTCCCTCCGCCAGTGACGGCAGCCAGCTCTCTGTTTTTGCCCTCCTTCTTCTTGACCAGGCTCTTTACGTCATTCCAACGTTTGTTAATTTCGACTCTGTTCCTGGGCAGGGTCCCGACTGCATTGACCTGGTCTACGATCCGGTTCCACATTCTGTTTCTGGTGGCTAGTGGTGTGTGCTGGACCATGTTCCCATAGATTTGTGGGTACACCTTGATGATCTCGTCGACCATGACCGTCAGCTCCATGGGCGTGAACTTGGGCATTCTTTGTGGTGCCATGGTGTTTGTGGTGCTGGTGCGGTGTGTGTTGTGTAATGTGCAGGGGTTTGTGGTGCCGGTGTTTGGTGGTGGTGGTGGTGGTGTTTGGTGGTGGTGGTGGTGGTGGTGGTGGTTGTGATGTGTGCGTTTCTGTGGTGTGCTGCTGTCCTTGCTGTGTCACTGTGTCCTCTCCTCTCCTCTCTGGTTTGCAATGTAGCAAGGGGTTGTGGTCTGTGGGAGTGCTGCTTTTGTACTCACCTATGTGGGTGTGTCCTCATGGTCTGTTGTTTTCAGGTGTGTTGTGTCTGGGGTTCTGGCCTTTGTATTTTTTGTTTGTCCGGGGGTGTTTTCGGGATGTGTACTGTGCTTGTGTATTTGTGCGTGCCTTGCTGTGTGGACTTGTTGGCCATGTTGTGTGCTATTGGTTTTGTGTGCGGATGGTTTCTGTGCAGGTACGTTGGCGCCATGGCTTCTGCCGTGTCGATTCTCATCGGCGTTGTTTGCGCTGGCGGGCGGTATATTTGTGGTTTTTCCGCGCTCATGTCGGTGCGATCGTAATGTCACGTGCGGTGTGTCGGCCGTGAGGGCGGGCGGTTTTGTGTTGTCGTGCGTGTTTCCGTCCGTGGCGGGCGGTTTGACTCCGACTCGGACGTTGGCGGGCGGTATTTTGTGTGCTTTTTCCGCCGATGGCGGTTTTCGGTTTGTGAAATCGTAATGGCGTGGTCGGTGTTCAGGCGGTGTGTGCGGGCGGATTTTTGCCGCTTCCATGCCTGCCGGATTTATTTACGCCGGGTATCGTAATGGGCCCCATAGTTGTTAAAAATATCGATGTTAAAAATATCGGTTTTTTTTATGTATAAAAAAAAGTAAAATAAATTAAATAATACATATAACTTAAAAATAAATATTTATAATTATTAGAAAATGTTAAAAATTATAAGTAATACATATGATGTAAAAATAAATTAAACACATATATAAAATATAATATATATATTTACTTAATAATTATTAATAAATAATTAATTTAATAAATTATAAAATGTTAGAAATGTATTAAAAATTATGAATACATATATATATATATCTATATATATATACATACACCTGTAACATAAAAAAAATATATATATTATAAATTAAAATATTTATTAGTTTTTAAAACTACATTTTACACAACATTAATTAAAATAGTAAGGATAGAGTTAGATAGCGGAGGTGAATAAATTAATATTCCCACTCCATCAAATGCAACAGTAGTGAAAATGTTGGATAGCGGAGGGGAATAATTTACTTTTCCCACTCCAGCGAGTGCAACAGTAGGGAAAGTGTTGGATATTGGAGGGAATTAATTTACTGTTCCCACTACAACGAATGCAACATTAGGGAAAGTGTTGGATAGCGGAGGGGATAAAATTAATATTCCACTCCAGCAAGTGCAACAGTAGGGAAAGTGTTGGATAGCGCAGGGGTAAAAATTACTATTCCCACTCCAGAGAGTTCAACAATAGGGAAAGTGTTGGATAGCGTAGGGGAATAATTTACTATTCCCACTCCAGCAAGTGCAACAGTAGGGAAAATGTTAGATAGCGCAGGGGTAAAAATTACTATTCCAACTCCAGGGAGTGCAACAGTAGAGAAAGATTGGATGAGGAGAAATTTTCTCCAATTAAACGCAGGAAAAACCGAGATAATGCTCTTCGGAGATGCCCCTCTACTCTGGTCTCCGAATTGGTGGCCGGCCGCTCTTGGCCCTCCCCTATTCCCAAAACCTTAGTTAAGAATCTGGGCATCCATCTTGATCAGGCACTTACACTGAAGGAGCATGTTGCCCGAACTGTAAGCAGTTGCTACCATGTGTTGGGCATGCTACGTCGAGTCTTCCCCTTTTTGCCAGACTGCACACGGAAAACTCTAATTCAGACTATGATTCTGGGCCGCCTTGATTACTGTAATTCTCTTCAGCTTTCTGCAAACGAGTCTTCCTTAAACATGCTTCAGGTGGTCCAGAACACTGCTGCACGGCTCATTTCGAACTCCACTCCTGGAACTCCATCTTTGCCGCTGTTACGCAGACTCCACTGGTTACCGGTCCGTAAGCGGATAAAGTTTAAGGTTGGCTGTATAGTCTACAGAGCTATCCACAATAAGGCTCCCTCCTACATCACAAGCAAACTCAAGCCATATTCTCCGTATAGGACCCTGAGATCTAGCGGTAAACTTCTTCTGCAGGTACCAAGGGTCAGGAAAGCTAGACTTGGTGGGAAATCCTTCTCCCTCCTCGCCCCCCTTTTCTGGAATGAGCTCCCCCATCAGCTCCGACAATGCCCGGACTATCTTCGTTTTAGGAAACTGCTTAAAGCCTCCCTGTTCTAATCTGTCCTCAGCCCGCTCGTAGGCCCGCTTCAGCGCAGAGATACCCCTTCGGGAGTGATTCAGGCGCTCTACAAAACCCTTAAATAAATAGCGGAGGTGAATAATTTACTATTCCCACTCCAGCAAGTGCAACAGTAGAGAAAGTGTTGGACAGCGAAGGGGTAAACATTACTATTCCCACTCCAGGGAGTGCAACAGTAGGGAAAGTGTTGGATAGCGTAGGGGTTAAAAATTACTATTCACACTCCAGTGAATGCAACAGTAGGGAAACTGTTGGATAGCGGAGGGAAATAATTTACTATTCCCACTCCAGCGAGTGCAACAGTAGAGAAAGTGTTGGTTAGCATAGGGGTAAAAATACTATTCCCACTCCAGTGAGTGCAACAGTAGGGAAAGTGTTGGATAGCGGAGGGGTAAAAAATTACACAATTAACATAATTAATTATCAATCAATTAATTAATTAATAACAATTAACAATGAAAATATAATTATATATTAATCAATTAATTCAAACAATTAACACTATAAAATCATAAATAAAAAATATGACATATTAAATATTAATAAATATATTAAAATTAAATTACTTCCCACCCTATTCCCCTATCAACCCACAACCCACTCCTAAAAAATGACACAATTAACATATTTACCAATCAATTAATAATAATTAATAACAAATTACTAAATATGTAATTAAAAGTTATTTCCCACAATTAACACTATTAAATAATAATTAATTAAATATGAATTATGAAAAATATGAATAATTTAATTATAATTAAATTACTTCCCACCCTATAAACCCACAAACTGCTCCTAAAAAAATTACGCAATTAACATATTTACCAATTAATTAATCAATAAAAATTAACAACCAATTATTAATTAATTAATAAATAATTAATTACCATAATTAAAATTATAAAATAAAATGAAAATAAATACTAATAAATAAAAATTATTATTCAATTAATTTTTTTAAAATTACCTCCCACCCTATTCCCCTATAAACCCACAACCCGCTACGGAACTAAAACGCTAAATGTAATTCAAATAAAATTAATATTCAATTAATTATATTTAAATTACTTCCCACCCTATTCCCCTATAAACCCACAACCCGCTCCTAAAAAATTACACAATTAACATATTTACCAATTAATTAATCAATAAAAATTAACAGCCAATTAATAATTAATTAATAATTAATTAATTACCATAATTAACACTATAATATAAAATGTAAATAAATACTAATAAATAAAAATTATTATTCATTTAATTATTTTTAAATTACTTCCCACCCTATTCCCCTATAAACCCAAAACCCTCTACGGAACTAAAACGCAAAATATAATTCAAATAAAATTAAAAATCAATTAATTAAAGTTAAATTACTTCCCACCCTATTCCCCTATAAACCCACAACCCGCTACGGAACTAAAACGCAAAATGTAAATAAAAAAATTAGTAACTTCTAAAAATTTAACACATACATAAAAAATAAATGCAATACTTAGACAAAAAATATAGCACATACATTTAAAATACAGACTAAAATACATAACACTAACTAAAACAACGATATTTTTAACAACTATATTTTTGCAAACGAAATTAATAACTTCGATATTTTTTAAACCGATATTAACAACTTCGATATTTTTAAAAACGATATTACTTACCATAGACTCGATATTCTTGTCCACGATATTCTGACTGTCTATTTTTTTGACAGGCGATATTCTAAACTCAATATTTGTGCTAGTAGATATTTAAAACTCGATATTTAGACAGTTTACCCAATTTGTTAGAGGTGCTTTTCCCTATTGTGCCCACAGTATAGGCACTCCTTCTTCTGCGCAAGACTGAATATCCTCATTGCTTTACAGATAAAACGTTACACTTCTTCTTTGGCCGCTGGACGTGATTCCCCTTCTTTGATTATCATACAAATGCTTCCTTGTCACTGATCTGCCATTGACGATCAGGCATTAAGATCGACCTAGGATTTATGGTAGAAATCAAAAAACCTCACACACAACTCATATTTTTAGAGACTGCAGATAGAATCTGGATGAAAGTGGGTTCCCTGAGTTATATAGGTACTATTGAGATATATGAAGTGCCAGATCTTCTTAAGAGATGTTGGCAAGGTAGGTAACCAACCAGAAAGCTTAAAACATAAATGGGTGAATCACAAGAAAATCTGAAACACAAAATACATGATGAAGATTTGCATATTTGGGGTAATACTTGGGATTCTGCACATCCTGTGAGTACCTGATTCCGTTTCTGGATCTTATCTGAGTGTATACTTTTGAGACAAGGCTGGCTCCACCTTAAAGGAAGCAGAAAGGTCTGAGATCAACACATAGTTCACCATTTCACAGGGTATATGTTATTTTATTTTTCAGTCAAAGGAATAAGGGTTGGTTTCCGTTTTGTTTCTTTGGGTTTTACATTATCCCTTGAGAAAAGGCAGAGAGGATCTATATAGTATTGTCAGTCAGACTGTCTGATCATTCAAAGAGGGACTCTCCTAGACCATCTCACAGAGAATGTCAGTGTATGGCAGTTGGGTACAATCACATCATTTAGGGACTGGCACTCCCATGCAACAGGAGCAGACTGTCAGCAGGAGCCAGCTACCACGGGGATAAATACAAACACTGACTAATGAGGACAGAAATTACTGAAGAGACAGTAAAGTGTGCATAGTATTTCTGCAAGAAAGGAACATTCCTCCACAAGTGTAAGCATCAATGAAGACTTGCAGGTAAGCGAAGATTGTTCCTTGCCTGTATGAGTAACGTTTAGAACAGCCACGATGGTGGCATTAAAACTGGACTTTAATCAGGAGGAGCATAGCGAAAGTTGGATTGGTATTTATTTGGTGTTTATTGAACACAATCTATTTGACACAGCCAAGCCCTCCACCCACAAGGGATGGAATTGAACAAAATAGCATAGTTAACACTCATCTCCACACCAGCTCTGAGACAGGCAAATGCAGCAGCGAGGAGATCACCTGCTCTCTGCTCAGGTTGCGTCCTTTTGCAACTGCTGGGCATTCAGTTTCTGCTGGGTGATGAGATCATTGTCAAAGAGAAAGTGGTGGTGTACACATAAATTGCTACCATTCCATATTACACAATCAACCCACACCTCTACAGTGTTATGCAAGAGATGACATATTCTGCATTGGTACAATGTTTTGTCACAGACAGTTGGGAGTTTAGGAGGCACATCCTTTGTTTAGATTTCAAACATATCACCTTCCTCATAAAGCTGAAAAAAGCATAAAAGCTTACCAATGTGTTCCTTAGTCCTCCAGTTTGAGAAATGAGATTACCTGCATAGCATGTTTTCCAGCAGGGAATAGGCCTTTGCAACTTGGTTGGGAGGAAGAGATTTGGGATCCTTTTTTAGTGTACATTTTTTGAGAAACAATATAAAATTCTGCTAAAATAGAATAAAACTAAAAACAAAATTAAAGTTATTAGAAATTTTTGGTTTTGTTTTTTGATTGTGAGAATTACATTTTTTACTATTTGCCATTCCCCACAAGAATCTGAAAATATCTTCTTCTTAGTAAATACCTTGCAAGATGTAATGGATGTTAAGTTTGAAAATAGCCCCAGATGTTTCTATTGAAAAATATTTTATATGTCAACACCTCTCCTGAGAAATCTCTTAAGAAGGGATTCATTATAGGGACCTTTATACCCTCACTGCATGCCCATATGAGCGGATGAAAGACTGGCATGATCATTCATAGCCTCCCACTCAAACAATATAGAAAAGTTACACGATGCATCAAAACAGCCGTTGGACTTCATATTCTTTAGATAGACATCCCCGACAAAAAGAAAGAGCGAGGGCTACTTAAAAGCCTCATATAGCAATCAGTGTTGGTCTAGTGAGCCAGGTATACCATAATTTCATAATGATCAAATATGGGTCTATATTGTCAGCTGCTGCAGTTTCAAATTGGCTGTATAATCACCAGGACTAAACATAACCGTAACAGTTTATATGCCCTGAGGTGCCATTGTGGTACCTGCGCACTGAGGTGTTGACCCACCGTTTGCAGCTACGGTGCGGAAGGAGATGACTCATTATTTCTGAGAAAACTGGGGCAGCTCAAGCAGCAGGGCCCATGACTGGGACTCAATGAAGGTAGTGCCCCGAGTGGTTTGTCTAAAAACCACGTATGGTGTCCGTCAGCAGCTAGTCTGAGAACTGGCTAGTAGAGAATCCCAAATATTTGACATAGAACAGGCTCATCCCTCTCAATCCACAAAGACTTAAGGACTGGCGACACACACGTAGTGAACTATTAGATGACTGTTGCAGACTGGAAAAACATACTTATGCAGCGCACCAGCAGAGGTTGCACACTGAAGGAGACAGGGCAGGCAGCATGTTAGCATGTCTAGTGAGACAGCACAGTCCCGGGAACCGATATTGGTGTTACAGGATAGGAATGGCAATTTAGTCAACTTCCAGATGGCAATAAATGAAGTGTTCCGGACTCACCTTGAAGGGGTGTATGCCAAGCATGGGGAGGGGCCAGATGACCATGGAGCGGCCTTTCTGGCTGAAGTAGAACTCCCTAGGTTAGGTGTAGAGGAGATGGTGGCTCTTGAAGAGAATATTACGAAAGAAGTACTTGCAGCAGTGCGGGGGCAAAAACCTATGGAAATACTGGGAGGTGATGACCTACCATCTGAATTTGACCACAAATATGTTTAGTTGGTAGTTGGTAAACTCCTGGAGGTACATCAAGAGGCACTCCAGCGTGGACACTTTCATGACACCATGTGTGAGGCCCTCGTAGAGCTGGTACTGATACCGGGCAAGAAACTGATGGAGCTGTAGTCATACAGGCCGCTCTCACTGCTGAATGTAGATGTCAAAATTCTGAGAGAACTTTTAGCCGTTCGGTTGCTCCCATATTTGCTAACACTGATAGATGAAGATCAGTGTTGCTTCCTCCCGCAGAGAAGCACCATGTATTATCTGCGCAAACTGTTCCATGTTATCCGCACTCCACACTTGCACGAGGGTTCATATGCATTGGTATTCCTTGAAATTGAACAAGCGTTTTATTCGGTCACATGTGAATAACTTTGGTGTGTCCTGGAGAAGGTGGGTCTTGGACCTAAGTATATAGCGTGGATTAAACTGCTCTATACTGAACCGAGTGCTATGGATAGGACAGGCAGTCTGATGTCTGCAAGATTTCAACTGCGTTGCAGTACCAGGCAAGACTGTCCTTTGTCACCCCTGTTGTTCTCCCTGGCAGTGGAGACTGTGGCAGTGCTGCTGAGCTCTAGACGTGAGCCCTTGGGGACCCTGGTGGGCGATACTATGCATATTTTGTGCTTTTGAGGCCTTTGGTGAAGTGTCGGGTCTACGTGTGAATCCTCACAAATCCCAATTGTTGTCGTTGGGTGACCTTACTGCAGCGAACCCTGGGACGTTCCCAATGGTTGGACTGCCATAGGGTAAAGAGGGTATACAATATCTGGGCATCAGGATTGCCTATAGGAATCAGCAATTCCTGGACCTTATTATAGGCAGAGAATCGGAGGACTTATGTGCATTGATACGGTTCTGGAGAGATCTCGCTCTCTCACTGATGGGTAGGGCTGCACTAGTTAAAATGGTTGTACTGCTGCGGGGTTTATACATTCTACAGGGCATATTGTATGAGATCGCCAGGAGATACTTCTAAGAGTTGGATAGTTTGGTAATAAACATCCTGTGGGCCGCTAAAAGGATAGGCCTCACCATGTTGAGGCAGACATGGGCATGGGGTGTGTTGCACTTCCCAATTTAGAACTTTATTATTATGCAGCCCACCTCCAACATGCAGTCCACTGGCTGGATAATGGAGACAATTGGGAGAAGAGGCTACTGAAGGGCTCTCATGGAGCCTGCACGCTCCCTGAGCTGCTTATGTGTGTTGAATGGGTACAGACGATGATGCCGTTCCTTATCAGGCAGGTGAGCCAAACATGCGAGCAGAGAGTTACGAGGGGAACTCTGTTGCGCGCCTTGCTATGCCGATCTGGGCAGTAAAGCTATTTGAGGCCGCAAACGAGGTGATGTCCCTGCAGAAGTGGCAGGACGGAGGCTGCAACGTCCTGGGAGATCTATACCTAGGTGGCCAGTTTATCAAGCATGATGATGCATTAGATTAATTTGTGCTTGGATCAGGGTAATGTTTACAGTACTCCAAGATATCAGCCACAGCCCGTGCGATTTGGCCTTGTCTCCAGAACAAACCAATACCCTCACAGATACTGACTACTCTATTGAAATTGTCCGGAGGTCATAGATTAATATTGCACTTATACTGGGCACTCCGTGAGGATCTACTTAGGATTGTGCCTAAGATGCATGGAAAATGGGAGTATGTAATGGGTGGGTCCTCTCTACACGAGACTGGGGAAAGGTGTATATGGAGGTGCATACCTTGCATTCTAATGCACGCTTTAAGCTGATACAATATAACTACACGGACCGAGGGTACTTCACGACCAAGACTCTTCACAACATTTACCCCACATGTTCTGACAGATGTACACAATGTGGAACCCCTGATGGAGACTTTGCGCATATGGTGTGGAGTTGCACCTTGATAGTGTCTTACTGGGGAGAAGTCTTGCGAAGTTTAAATAAGGCAACGGGATGGGAGGTCCTGATCCATGCCCCATCAAAAAAGAAAACTTAGCCGCAAGTTCCTAATGCTGGGCTTGGTACTGGCAAAATGATGGATTGCAATCAAATGGATGGGAGCACACCCTCCCAAATACGCTGAGTGGTTGTGTATATGTCTGAATGGGCAGTAGCAGAGGAAGTTATAATGAAGCATGTGAGACGTGATGAGCACTTGCAGGATGACTTGGCAGCATGGACACAGATGTTGGTGGATCTCCAGAGTGATTGGCGGCCGAAGTTGGGACTAGCAATGAGACATACGGGAAAACAAACTGTGTGCATGACACGAAGTGGTGAAAGTTGTAAGGGAACAGAACTGTAATGCTCTTGTGGGACAGAAGGTCCTCAGACAGGGGATAAGGAAAGTGGAGTTGCATGTGTGGAATCACAGTGCGGGGAACAGAAGCTACACCACATACTTATTAATATGTTAGCCATCAGTAGTAAATATGTTTATTGCATTACCATATGAGCAGCTGGGGGGAGTTGTGGAAAATACATATATGTGATATCTCAGTATGATCCTGCAGCTGTATATGTCCCAAAGCATCAGAAATTGATGTAATTTACAACTCATGTGAAACTCAATAAAAAGTATATAAAAACAAAAAAACTGTAACAGTTTATAGAAAAAGCTTGAGAACATACAAAAAAGGATTTCAGAAACACTGACAATTCTCAAAGTATAATTAAAAAGTGGCAAAAGTACTCAAGGCATACTAGATGAAATTGGTTTACTAGACAACGCTTTTATACAGATTCTGGATATAAATACTATCTACCACAAACACATCCTATCGCTCGGTGATATCTTAGTGACTGAAAATCTACCATTAGTAACTTTCCACCTGCCTGTGACGATCTCTGCCAATGAAGCGGTGATCTCCCTATGAAAAGTAATAGGGAATTTTAAGAAAAGGAATCTGAAATTACAAAACTAAAGTTTAGTTCTTTTTTAATTAAAAATATTTAAATACATCCTCTTTACTCTCATTCGCCAAGGACTGCCACAGTGACTAAGGACAATACACCTGCACTAAAACTTAACATATTATTCAATTAAATTAACTTACATTAGATTCCTCCACCCCTTGCTGTCTCAATCATGTTGACCTTATTACAGCCCTGGATGCAAATTATGTTTTATTTTATTTGTGATTTAATTTTTTACCAAAGCAAGTTATCACTAATTCTGTAAATTTAAAATAAAATACATTTTTCATTTTCAAATATTTACTAATTAAATGTAAATGTAATTTAAATCATTTTTAATTTAAAATGTTATTTATTTGATTTTGTTTTTATGTTTTCCCATTTGTTAGCGTCGCCCAAGAAGGTCCTATCATAGAAAGGAATGTGATTAAGGAAATTTAAAGAAATTATTTCTACATCCAACTTCCTCGAAAAGACACGATTATCAAAGAGGCAGGAGCCAATTAAGAGGAGAACAATTTAAAAATATAAAGCAAATAATTCCAGTAGGCTTAGAGGCTGATTATACAAATAAATAAATAACATTTTGCTTTGAATGCTGACCTGGAGGCATTTGATAGAAAAGAGGGATGAATAACCAAGACCTGAAACACTTTGATGGGCTCATTCTTCTGGAAACACAGATTAAACAAGCATTGGTAAAGCCAAAAGTTCTCAGTTCTAAAATGTCAAACTATTTATTTTGTCTATGCTTTTTCCATATGCAGCAATTAGAAAGCATCAGCACTTTCCACTTTCATGTAGTGCTTAAAGCAAAATTAAAACCAGTCCCTTAAAACATGCAGTGGAAGGATACTTCTCATTCAATCAGAACAATGCGAGACGTCAAAGTTATTGGGTGGCAAAACATAAAAATAGAGAGAAAAGCCATGCAGGACAGAATCAGGGAAGAGAGACAAACAAGGCCATCCAATCTTGACCAAAGTGATTACCTTAAGCTCGTTGTTAGACCCTCACTGTTTTCCAATTACAGATTCAAGCAGGTCATACTGAAGGTATGGCTGGAAAGGAAAACAAATATCTCTTTGCTGCTCGTGGTTTTAGCTGAGTGCAATGGGTGGTCCACTGGGAGGAAGTTAAGAAAACTGACAACTCAGACTTTGACGTGTTGATATAGGTTTAATCATAAGGCTGTATTGCAAACATTTTTGTTAGTTAACTTTTTAGCAAATAGTTATAATTGTGTGCATTATTAAAAAAAAATTCATAATTTTATGGAATATCTACCTTTTTTAAATTTCCATTAGTACTACAATCTTGTCTAATGGCAATAATACATTTTCAAGAATTTTTATTTAATAAAGCTGCAAATATTTCATTATATTTCATCCACAGCAAAAGGAAAACTATTGTTTGACAAATGTAAAATTCAGTAACACAAACCCAAACAATGAGCAGTTGTTGAAGTTGCACAGCTACCACAAAGGAGGAGGATTAAGTAACGGATATTCATTGTTTGACATGATACATGAGTAGGCACTGAACCATTCGGTTGCTAAGCCTTGGCGCCCCACCCCTTCCGATGCTCAGCCCTTATCTTTGATGTTTAGAGTAATTCGCTCTTAACCCTTCATAACTTTTTCCAAAAAGGATAAGCATGCCAAATGTGCAGCCCTTTCTCCCAATATCTTGGGGATTTTAAAAGTGGCCTGGGTTTGTGCATTCGACTAGAGGGAACTGAAAAAACAGCCAAAATGTAGCAAGGTAAGCAAGGTAGAGTGATTTTTAGGAAAAATGGGAAATAAAGAGCTGTGTAAAAAAGCATACTTTTTTTAATCTAAAAATGGCATTGCTAAATGATTTCCGTGCTAGGATCACCATCTTCCCAGCTTCCAGGAGCAAACAGAGTTTTATCAAAAAGACATTATTCTCACAGTTTTTAGATTTTTCCAAGAGGTAATTCATTACTCCTAGGGGCATATTCTCAAGGACTTATCGCCGATTTATCGTCACTTTAGCGCCGCAAAAGTGGCGATAGATTTATCGCCCTATTCTCAAGCTGGTGCAAACTGCCGATATCGCCAGTTTACCAGCGATAGCTGCCACAAAAAACATCGCCACGGATGAGTGCAACAACTAACGCTAATGATATGCAGAGTAGGCGTTCCCGTGCAAAAACACACAAAAACACCACTTTCCGAGACTCTCAACGACCAGCCAGATCTGCAATGCGACCCAAAAACAGGCGATAAGGTGCGTTAGCAGCAGGGATTTAACACCTGCCTTCTGCTGGTGCTAAGCAGGACGAATAACTGCAGTATGAAAGGGAGCCCAGCCCAGAGCCACATCTGAAGACCCACAGATGCCATGGAGACAATGAACATGCAGCCCGGAGACCCAAGAGGGCCACAACACCCACCGCCACCACCCCCAGGACCAACCCCCCTCCGGACCGCCCGGGACTACCACCTAGGCAGCGTACGACAAGACAGCGGACCTTCTGAAAACGGCATGGCCCCTCAGCCACACAAGTGCAGTATGTGGGGAGAGGTGGGAACCAAGTATGTGTGAAGGAGGCAACTCACCCATGAAGAAGAATGTACACAATGCCAAGTGTGGCGGTGATGTGCTGGACAGACCAGAGAATGCAGAGCACAGACATGTCCATGTGGACATATACTGCTGGTGTGTAGTTTTGTGGACAGTGGACGCAACCATGTCACCTCAGGCAGTGGGGAAGACCTTGGACATGTAGCTGTGCTGTCCCCCCCTGTAAGCGTAAGCGCAGTGGGCTGGACCAGCGTTCACCACTCCAGCGTAGGAGTGCTGATAAAAAGGCCGGGACCCTGGGCGTGGTTCTCTTCCATGATGGGCAATGTGTCTGCCAGGGCGGCGCACCTCACCCTGCCACGAGTACGCCGCCGTGACCTCCAGACTCCGCGACACAGACTCCCAGCGCATCCAGCGGCACAGCAACACAGAGTCATGTGTGTGCCGGATACTGCCTTAGTCCTACACTGCGGTCAGCAGGTCCCACAATTCAAATCGTGCCACATTTCTGTTAATGGAGGAAACCACTAGTCAACAGACATTGCCCCCAGTGCGGCCCACCCGGATGATGCATCATCGTTGGCTGCACACCCGCTGAGCGCTCCAGGTGCCACTAACTCAGTGCACCACAAGTCATCACCACGTTGCTGTGGGCCCTCGCTGACCGCTGCCTCCAGCCTACACTGCGGTCAGCAGGTCCCCCAAGTCAAACGACGCATCATCGTTGGCTGTGCACCTGCTGAGCGCTCCAGGTGCCACTGACCCTGAGCAACACAAGCCGAAGCCACGTGGCAACATTGAGGCAGAATTCAGTAGGCAAAAAACATTGCACCCAGTGCGGCCTGCACGGACGGCGCATCGTCATTGGCTGTGCACCTGCTGAGCGCTCCAGGTGCCACTGACCCTGTACAACACAAGCCGACACCACGTGGCTGTGTGCCCTTGCTGACCGCTGCCTCCGGCCTACACTGCGGTCAGCAGGGCTTGCAAACCAAATCCAATCCTGACATGCAAGGACACGCCATCATAGCTGGCTGCACACACACCACCACCGCCAGGACCACCTCCAACCAACAACTGCCAGAGTCGGAGGAGTCTCACAGCCAGACTATCTAAGTTGCTCACACCTGTCTTGGATGCCATCATCAGCTTGATACCCTGCCCAGCTCTTCAGGTGCCACTAACTCAGTGCACCACAACACATGGACCCTTCATGATTGAGTTTTGTGCTGTGGACAGCGGACGCAACAATGTCACCTCAGGCAGTGGGGAAGACCTTGGACGATGATGATGAAGATGAGGCAGGTGTACCACACCCCACTGCAGCTGCAGCAGGAATATCCCGAAGGGACCAAATCATTAACAATTCCTTCACATGAGCACGATCAGCTCTGGGGCCCCTACCTCAGTGCACTGCAAGTCATGGACCCTTTATGATTGAATCTGTGTGTGTGATCCGATGATCACTGTTCTAGTTGTTGCCAGCACCAACCACTCCCTGAGGGCTGGCTTACACTCACCCCACACCCATCCAGCACAGGCGTCACTGGACATGTGACCCTGGTAATAAAAAGTGGCCGGGCGCACGTGCCCGTAGCCAGTTTAACTATCTATCTAAGTGTGTACGTGTGGTCATTATGTATGCATGACGGGCCAGGGCCCTACCACATTACATTGTGCTGTGGACAGCAGACGCAACCATGTCACCTCAGGCAGTGGGTACGACCTTGGACACGTAGCTTTGTCGTCCCCCCCTGTAAGCGTAAGCGGAGTGGGCTGGGCTGGGCTGGTGTGCGCCAAGCCAGCATAGGGGTGGGAAGGATTTCCCCAGGGCTCTGGGCGTGGTTCAGTTCTGGCCTGGACAAGGAAGTAACTAATGCGTGTGTCTCTGTTGTAGTGTCGGCGCCACCCAGTCCGCAATCGACAATGTTGCAATGTAGCATGCACCCGGAGGGCGGGCTCGCACGAACGGGGAAATGAAGGAGCGCAAGACCGCTCGGGGTCTTGGCTCATACATGCCAAGTGTTGTGTGTATCTGTATTGCCGCAACATGAGCCAAATGCCTAGCCTTAATCACAGCGCAAGTTCAGCCAGGCATGAACTCTACGTCTGTGTCCGCCCTATCCTTCCCACAGGCCTACACTCACGTGGCCACCCACCTCCAACGGCCAACATCACAGTGTCGTTGTCAGGCTTGTGGACATGCGCAGACAGGCATGACAATGGTGTGCCGTAGGAGTGCCAGTGATGCAACCACGCAGCGCACACAAGTAAATAGGCTCGGGGGGAGGGAGGAGCAGCTGTGAGGCAATGTTACACACAGTGATGCCGCTCATTTGCCACATGCAAGACATGTCGAACATGAATCCCAAAGTCACACACATCACACCCCACCCCCAACAAGCCACTTCACAGTACCTGAATGCAAGCAGATGAGAAACTAACAATAGGGATGAATGCTCCTTTGTCTGAGCTATCAGGCGGAAGCACATCTGCACCTCCGACCTCGGAATTGCATGTGCCCGGCACCTCCTGACAGATACTATAGCAGCTGATGACGACTCCCACACTACGCACAGCCCGACGAAAGACCGACGTATACACACCCTACACACAGAAGTCCTTGCTCGAAGTTATCTTGCATGGAATGGCCTTCACACTTACTCCCACATTAACCCAGGCGTACAACCGTTGCACACTAAAACAACTCATTGCTCCGAGCTGTGGCATTTCATCCACAGAACTGGCGCAGGTCAGAACAGTGCCGCTTCAACCAGAGCCACTAACGCAATGGCAGACCAACACAGACACTTGCACAACCCCTGTCACGTGGAACTCTACCGTGCACGTATGCTGCATTTACTGGGGGAACTGCCATTGGTAGTGCTGCGGATCAGTTACCAGCTGAGCTTCCGCCTTGCCAACGTCACCTGCGTGCAGCCTGTGTTGCATTGTCGCTCATGCATATTCGAGTGGTCCATGGATGTCTGCCTATCCAACAGGACGGTAGCCAAACTGGATTTCGACATGTGTGTGCGCCCCCTGTTGGCCCACGACCATGAGTGTCATCGTGACACCTGTCTATGGGATGCCTGGATACTTGGCATACATGCTGGCAGCTGGACCTGGGAGATTGCAGATCTCCTCGTGTGTAGTGAGCAAATTGAGCCGCTCCCCTATTGGGCTGTAGTGCTAATTGGTGAAAGGGGGTGGACGCAGCACATCTGTCCGGACCTGCTAATGGTTAGCCTCGCCGTCCTGTTCGATGAAGTCGACAAAGACCTCATGTTGGAAATGATTGCCTACAAAGCTGCACTAGCTTTCATGGACGTGTAACTACGTACCTGCAGACACAACAGTTTGGAACACATTGCACATGTCCCGACACCTTGTTGGAACTTGGGGTTCTGGTCACATCTCCCACAATGACAGTGGACATGGCTGCATTTGCCTGGACTCCGAATACATGAGCGGACAACAACGCGGGTAGACACACACCTGTGAATGGTGCGGCACTCCCCCGGAGTGGACAGCGGCGCTTGGCAATGTTCCACGTTCTGACATACTGCTGCATTGGTCTGCATGTTGTGGCACTTATCTTGGCCGTACTGACACGCATATGCTAATAAAGTCTACGCACTTTCACTTGTATTCAACTGTGATGAGTGTTGATTTGTATGACAATGTGTGTCTCACTGCCTATCTGGGTCATGGCCATACATGCATTACTGCACCATCAGGGGTGTGGGGTTGTACTAGTACATTATCATCTCACCGTTTCCTGCTGTGCCACATGCGAATGGCCATTTTCCACACACAAGTGGCAGAGGTTGTGTCCTCTGTTCTGTTGTGCTGGTGTTGCTGTTTGTTCAACATTGTTGTAAATGTTGCGGTGCTCTGGATCTTATGTGTGTGTGCTGCATTGTAGGTGAGTTGCCCCTTCAGCTCTGATTTGGCTGGCCCTTATCCCTTTCAGGCGGTGTGGCTTTCACTTCTGTGCTTATGCAGTGCTGTGATGTTGCAGACTTGGGTAAATTGGGCTCTTGGTTGGAGTTGTGACTCTTGGCCATGGTTTGTCCGCAGATGTGCTCTAATTAATTGTGCATGTGTGCCATTGTGCTCATCTCCCCCCGTTCCCCCAGCGCCTGGTGGTTACTCACCCTGTTGCTGTTGTGTCGGGTCATGTTGAGCAGTGTCTGGTCCCCCAACTCCTGCCACTGTCTCCCCACTGATGACTGTAGACACCATTTCCTCCATCTCATCCAGCTCCTCCAGTGGCGCTGGACTCCCACCTCCAGTCTGCATTGCTGCCTTATGGTTGTCTGCGAGTTTCTGCTTGGTCTTGCGCTTCACATCATTCCAACGCCTCTTGACCTCGTCCATTGTCCTCCTCAGCACTCCGACTGCATTCGCCTTGTCCAGGATGGACTGCCATATTGTATTTTTTGTTGCCAATGACACAGTGGAGGTGACGTACAGTTGTTGATGGTGTTCTATCACCTCCGTGATCAGGATCCTGTTTTCCTGCGGACTGAACCGCGTCTTCCTCTTCTTCTTGCCCTTCCCTGACCCCGAGGTCCCAGGCTGGTCCTCCGTGGGGCTTGTGGGGTTATGGTTGTCCTCTGTGCTTGCTCCGGCTTCCTCCATGGTGCTTCGCAGTTGTTTGTATTTTGTTTGTGTATTGTGATGCCGCTTTTATTGTGCTTTTTGCAGCCTGACTTGTGGATCTTGCAGGCCTGTCGCTGCTTCTTGCTGGATTTTTTTTCGCGGTTGGGCAGATCGCAACTTTTTTCACGTTTGGGTTGAGATTTTTATCGCCGTCCCGGTAGTGTTATTGCGGACATTTGTCGCGTTATCGGGGTACTATCGCATGTTACCACCGTGTTGTGAATGCCACGTTAACACAGGGTTATTTTCCCGCGATAGACGGCGATATGAAAACTTGCGTTAACATATTTTGGCGATGTTTATCGCACGTTCTTGAGAATATCCCCCCTAATGTTTATCGTTTCAATCTACTTGCATAATGAGGTGGAGAAAGATGTGAAATCCATTGATGCTCCCAGAAAGCTATACATTTCTCAGAGCAAGACACATTTTTGTATTCAACAAGGAGTCATTTGTGTAGATGCCTCAAGGTTCCCCCAGAAATCTAATAGTTGAATTCTGAAAATAATGAAAATAGGTTGGAAAAAAGCAGTTATTGTTTTAATCTGTATTTTTTGAGTCACAATGGCCAGTTTTCAAAAGCATTATATGATCACATCCAATGGACCCTTTTGTTGAAATCTATAGGGTCTCCAAAAATTTGATACCCAGAACCAAAAACTGATCCACAGCTTATAATCATTTGTGATTGTGTACTGACCATAGAGCAACTCATATCGTAAAATATCATGAAAGAAAAATGGGCATGAAGGGATCCAATGGATATCTGAAATGTGCCCAAGATACTGAGTTTAGTACAATGGTTATTTGTACACCTCTGAATTTGGGGTTTCTCATACTCGGATGGCATTCTGCAAAATGCATACTTCATGCACACTGGTTTACATTTGGAAATCAAAAATGGAGAGAAATCCAATTGTTAATAACAAATGTTCTATGATCTTGTGTTTTCAAGTGTCTCCCGATGAAAATGGTATCCCACTTGTGAGGCTGGGCCTAGCAGCCGCAACACTAGCCACTTCAAAATGTGAGCTGGAGTCTTCCAAATTTTACCCTGCAAAATCAACTATTTTATTACAAAGTGGGGAGCTGCGGAAATAGTGCTCTGGCCTAGAGCCATTCAGGGAAACTTAGCAAAGTCAGATATTTCTGAAAACTAGACACCAAGGGGAGTCTAGGGTGCTGTGCAAACCTGAAGGCTTGGCAAACCATTAACTTTTGCTAAAACACCAAGGGGTAGATTTATAACCCCCCTGCGCCACCAGTACGTCACTTTTTGTGACGTACTGGAGGCGCATTTCACTTCTTCATATTTACAAGGAGAGGAAAAGCCACCCTGCGTGACTTTTCCTCTCCTTGTAAATATGGCCCCTTCACACGCAGCACTTTGCGTGGAAGGGGCGTTCCATGGGTGTTGCTGTGGGTGTTCCCACGCAACACCCATGGAATGAGACACATTTCCAGATTTACGAGGAATCGTAAATCTGGAAATGCGTGTCAATGCTACGTCTCCCCAGGGGAGGCGTAGCGAGGCGCAACGAGGAGAAATGTTTTCATTTCTCCTCGTTTTTTCCTCTTTCAATGCGTGCTGCATTCTACAGCACGCATTGAAAGAGGAAAATGCCTCGAGTGATTGTTTTTGTGCAGGAAGTTGCCCCTTCCTGTACAAAAACAATTTCACCACGACGCAGGCATCCTTGCACCATGATGCAAGGGTGCCTGCTCCGGCGCATGGCTGCAGTTTGTGCGCCAGCGCAGGGGAGAGCACAGGAATGCAACATATTATTGTAAATATGTTGCATTCCTGTGCTTCGGAAGTGCCGCAGCGTGGCGCAGCCAAAGGGCTTACGTTGCCGCGCTGCGGCACTTCCTTGTAGATCTGCCCTCAAATTTCCTCGCATTTCTGTGAGAAAAAGTTCTGCAAGCAGCATGGATCCACAAATTTCCCAACACAGCATTCCCACACCACTCTCGATAAAAGTAGCACCCCAGTTCAGTAGCTGGGCCCTGCGCCAGGGAAACTAAATGCTCCAAAACAGAATGTGGAGACATCAACAAAGTCTGAGAGAAAAAACAATTGATTTGACAATGTGGGTAAGTGGAAATTTTGGGCCCTGTCTTTCTTGCCAGCCTGGGAAAACCTATCCATCCCAGACATTTCTGAAAACTAGACACCCAAAGGTGATGAACTTGCCTGGATCTGATAAGGTTTTCTTTTTAGCTTATAGGCCTTCCAAACCTCAAACGTTGGCTACAAACATGCATTTTCCTCACATTTCTGTGAGGGAAAGTTCTGGGAAACCAAGGAATCCTCAAAATTCCTACACCCAGCATTTCCATACATTTCCCTTTAAAAATAGTTCCACACTTGTGTGGTTGGGCCTTGCATCTGTGACACAAAACCCCCCCAAGAACGATAAGCAGACACATCCCATTTCACCAATCAAAACCAACCCATTTGTCTGATGTAAATAGCTGCGGAATTAAGCTCTAACTCAGCTGCTATACAGGGAAACCTACCAAAGTCAGATATTTCTGAAAACAGGACACAGAGTGGGATCCAGGGTGATGAGACTTTAAATGGATTGCACAACATCTTTTTTAACTTGAAGGCCTTGCAAATCACAAACTCTGATGAAAACCTCACATTTTCCTTATATTTCTGGGAAGGAAACTTCGGGAAGCTGTAGGGATCCACACAATTCCTACACCCGAAATTCCCACACATCTTTTGAGAAAATTGATACCCCACTTATGTACCTTGGTCTAGTGTATGTGGCACAAAGCAGCAAAAAACAAAACATGGAAACATCTTATTTTACCAATTGAAACCAAGCCTTTTTTGGCATTGTGGTTAGCTGCAGAATTTGGGCTTTGGTTTGGCCACTACCTAGGGAAGCCTACCAAAATTGGACATTCCTCACAACTAGACACACATCAGAGTTTAAGGTGATAGAACGCATATAAGTCCTAAAACGTATTTTTACCGAGATGGCCTTGCAAACCTTAAACTTTGTCTAAAAACACTCCTTTTCCTGAAATTTCTGTAAGGAAAGTTTCAGAAGCTGTGGGGATCCACAAAATTCCTTCCAACCAACAGAACACATTAGGCAGTACACTGTAAAAGTAAATATCTCAGCACTAGTATCCTATACAGTTACGTTCCAACCTGCTCACAACAGTACTTCCACCAAGACATACCACACACCAACTCTGAGCACACCTTATTCTGTAATATTGCTCTAATCATGATTTGTTTGATAGCTCAAGGGCATGAGTATTTTTCTGAATAGGTACAAATTTGAGAACATAAGCTCAGTACTGATATTTTCGAATATTAGGAAATGTTTTTAGACCTAGATGTGATGCTCTTGAAATCAGTGATTTTGACTCTTACAAACGTGTTAGCAATTCCAAAAATAACTTTCTTTTTCTTTAAAGACTGAGAGGTGGGCCAGCCTGTGTTGTGCTATACCCCCACCCCTAAAGCCCCAACAGTCGTTGTGCCTCATGGGGAAGATTGGAAGATGTTCCCCAAATAGAGGCCAAAGGATGCCAAGGATATCTAAACAATGGGGGAGGACCAGCTTATCCTGATATTAGGCAGCACTGCCACTCCAAAAGCCCCTACTGTGTTCCTGCCCCACTGGGGCTTATAGCATAGCAAACCACATGGCAAGAAAGAGGTAATGTGGATCCTTTTGAGTGTTGTCTTGACAAATGGGCCAACAGAGAGTTGGTAATATCCATTTTTCTCTCACTTGCATAATGAATGCCGCACTATGCAGGCTCTGGGTTAGCTGGTGACCAGGGAGCCCTATGGAAAAGGGAAACCCATATTAACCTATCTGGAATACATATGTTCAAAGGAAAGCATTATAACTGAGTGCACCTTTTGTTGTACACTTAATATTACTTCACTGGTTGCTATAGTTACGCCACTACAATAAGTGATAGCACTGAAAATGTAAGAGATCACACCCATCTGCCTCAAATGTCAGAAACTGAAATCAGAAATATTTTGAAGGACTTAAAAGCGGCACTACCAACTCTTCAGCTGTTGTTGGGCTGAGATTAAAGAATTTTCCTCAATTGCTTGGATATATGCCATCTGTCTCAAACCTGAAGATAGCAATAAGCAGGAAAAGGAGAGCAAAGAGAAAAGCCACATTTATGCCCAAAACCTTGTCCGGAATAGATGGTTCACCTCATCTTACTGTGATGCACACCATCCTCTATGACAATATAAATTATAAAAAGACTGATTACATGCTACACTACTAACAATATACTAAGCTTGACCGTACCTTCTATGTGGCTACTGGATGGGACATTTAAATCAAGCTTCCTCCCTTAATCAAATCAATCAATAGACAGTACCATAATACATTCTTTGCAGACAATCTTACACCTACCATGAATACATTTCTAGATTACACCAAAAACTTAACAAATATATCTGTACCACAACACTATTGCATTTTTGATGTGCCATGAAATACACAATCCTACAAATACACTTTGAAACCCAGATACAAGGGTGTTTCTTTTAATATATTCCAATTTTAATTAAGCAGTTTGGCAATACCTGCAAAAATCAACACTAACTATGGAGTACACTACTACTAGCCAAGTCATGAAAACAGGAGGGGATAAGGTAGAAGGTTTGAGGTTGACCCTGCAGAGAGGGCCAAGTCCAACAGTCAATTAGCTTTTTTAAGTTAAAAAAAAATAATCGACTGATGGACTTGGTCCACCTTGCAGGGTCACCCCTAAACTTTTTGCCTACTCCCCTCCCGTTTTCTGAATTTAGTTTTTGTTACCATTGGAACTCTGTTCACTTTTTCCCTGATAACCACTGGTAAAGTGCTTGTACTCTCCCTAAAGCATACCAAAATTGGCATACATTTGATTGGCATATATAATTTACTTGTAAGGCATAGTAAATGGTAGCATATGTACCCAGTACCTGTATGTTAAATGCTACTAGTGGGCCCGCAGCACTCATTGTGCCTCCTACTGAAGTAACCTTTTAACCAATGTCTCAGGTCTGCCACTGCAGGTTGTAGTGCAGTTTTAAACTGCCATTTGAACTGTCAATATAAACATTTTGCCAGGCCTAAACCTTCCTTTTTTAATATGTATAAGTCACCCCCAAGGTAAGCCCTAAAAGACTTTAGGGCAGGGTTCATGGTAGTTAAAAAGAAGACATGTGTGTTTAAGGTTTACATGTACTGGTAGTAAAAAAACACCTACATTTGTTTTTCACTACTGTGAGGCCTACCTCTCCCTTAGGATATAATTGGGTTACCTTATTACATTTAATAAGTGCTAACATTTGATTGGGAACAATTAGAAATATCATGTTTCATCTCAAAAGAATTGAAATTTAAAATCCTCTTTAATAGTAAAGCTAAAGTTAAAAGTCACAGTTCTGAAAACACCACTTTAAATAAGTTGGCATTTTCTTGACCTAACCATATGGTGCCTAGTGTGTATCACCTGGGTCACATGATTGTGAATAGAAGAAGAAGTACAATGTCTTTATTGGGTTAAATAAATGACCATAAAAATATAAAACATAATAAAATAATACAATAAAAACAAATGTCTATATGTAAACATAACTCATAGTGCAAAGTACTTAAAAGGCGAGTCAGACTACCAGCAAATACCATTTTACAATGCACTATAGGTAACAAGCAGATCAAACTATCAATAGTAACCCGTTGATCCGATGTAAACAGGTTTCAGTAAAAACAAAAACATTTTTCAAGAAAAACAGATGCATTATGGCCAGACACCTTGAATCTTTACTACACAACTTAAAAAGTGACCCATACATACACATGTGTGAACGTTCTCTGTCATGGCAATGATTGTGAATAGTTGGCAGTTGCCCTTTGTGTATTCCTCCCAGACAGTGAGACAAAGTGGTACTAGGTGTTGGCAGCATGGGCCATCCTGCTAGGATTGGAGAGCTGAATGTGTTGCCTGTCTGACTTACACTTCAAAGAGGTTGCCTCCAGCACCCTTACAAAGAACTTGACACCAGCCTATTGTCACTCCAGACCCCTTGGAGCCCGAGAAGGGGAAGGAAAGACATTGCAGATCCAGATGTGGGAGGGAGTTTAGACATTTCTCCTACGTCAAAGGCTGGGACCAGTTATAAATGTTGGACCCTTAGTCCAGTACCCTCCTGGACCTGTAGAACACTGCAGAAGGACTGCCTTGTACTTAAGAGGACTGCTGCTTGAGCCTGCCTTGCTGCTTGATGGAAAGAGGATGATTTCCTTGAAACCAGGAGTACCAGATTCAGTCCAAAGGTCAGTTGACTGACCTCCTGTTCTGAGCTAAAGGTACACAACAAGCTCCAGAGGCTTCTCTGCAACTGCCCAGCTGACCTCCTGCAACTGGGCCTTTCTGAGCCCTGCAGGCTTCTGCTAGAGTGAGTTCCTGATCACCAAGAGGTGCCTACGCAGGTCCTGGACTTTCGGTTGGCATCAGAAAAGACTTCTCCTACCTAACTGAAGCTTCCATCAAATTTGCTGCGTAGCAATGGAAAGCCCTGCAAAGCCTCTCCACACAGCTGAAGGCTTCATCAGATCTCACACCGAGCGTCATGAACCTGTGCAACGCCTCACAGCACAGCTGAAAGTTTCATCAGGATTGACGTTCAGTGACGCAAATCCCGCAAAGTATCTCTGCACAGCTTCATTGGAATTGGCGCCAGATGATATAAAGCCTTGCAAAGTAACACCGCGCACACCATGCACCAAGGACATAAGGTACTACCTCAACAGGCCATATTTGGTCCTGTCCCCTGCCTGTGCTCCTGAACTGGTGACTTTTTCCTGGCCCAGCGCGTCTAGATACCTACAGTTGGCGCTTAGCTCCTTTTGGAGCTAATTTTATCCAAACCATTAAAATTCGATATTTCTAGTTCCACTGATTGGCTTTTTGTCATTTTTGTCTCAGGTTGTTTGTTAAAGCATAATCCATTTTTTCTAAATTGTTTTGGGATTTTTTTCTTGTGTTGTGTTTTCACTTTATTACTGTTAGTGTGCTGCGTAAATACTTATCACTTTTCTTCCAAGTTAAGCCTCACTGCTTTTGTGCCATGCTACCAGAGGGTTAAGCAGATGTTAACTTAATGACTTTTGTGGTTCACGCTGACAAGGATTGTGGTTGTTGCTTGAGAGTCATTTACACCCCCCTCAATCAATAAACCCATTTCTCACACAGTCAATAATATAGTTTTATTACTAGATCATTTAATTCCAAACAGGATTCAGGAGGGTCCATAACTTGTGCAAGTAATTCCCTCAGCTCGTCCATAAGTCCTCTATAAAATAGAGGCTCTCTTATTTTCTGGTCATTCTGCTTCCACTAAAAAATTAATAAAAATTGTTTAATGTGTGAGTAAATAATTATTTCCTTGCTTGAACTTAAGAAGTTCGGATCAATTTATTGCATCACTGTACTTTAGGAAAAACTTTTTCATTTTAGTTTTTAATTGATGATAATTGTAAAATAGTGGGCCACTCTTTTCAATTAAAGGAATGGGCAAGGACGCCTTTGACCCTGCATAGTGTGGTAAAACACAAGTCTCCTATGTGTGTGATTTTGTGAAACTTACTGGATGACTTAAATGTGTAGTTGACATTCTGTAATGAATGTTAAAAATGTTTTGACATCTTCCAAGAAATGTTCAGGAAATGCCAAAGGTATTGAGGATTGTGACATGACTTTTACAGAAGGATTACTAACTAGAATTGGCACTGAAGGAATGTTAGAAAGTTCAATATAAGGAGGTTCAGTATTAAAAGTATTAAAAGAAACTAGCTAGAGTAAAGGCCTTTGTCTAAGATCTATCAGAAGTGGTAGACTTCATGGATTAAGATTCCATTCAACTAGCCTCTGAGCTAATGATGAAGTGATTGCTTAAGATTGTACAATATCCATACTTCGAGCGTGTTTATCCTCCTGTAGCTCTATTAATATTTGTGTTAAATTCACTATTGTAAAAGTCTTAGGATCCAGGTTATTCTGGCCAACTGTCTTTGGGATCAGGATGATAAGCATGGACATATCGTTAAGTCAGGTAAAGGAGCACCAGCCTTATGTTTGTTGCTTTTAGCCCTACTGAAGTGACTTGGAATACTAAAACTCTTTTTGTAATGTACTAAGCCCATTTATTGATTCTGTAAAGTGTTTCTGGATCGCTAAATGGAATTAGAAATTAATAATGAAATGCAATTTAGAAGGGGGTGTGAGCATCCGTTCCAAACTGCGATTCAGTATCCTATGTATCAACAGTTTGCAACTGTACTTCTATTTGTAAACCAACCATTGATAAGTTACAGACTCCTATGTGGGCTGGTAACCCATTCACAAAAGGAAAGGAGAAAAGTTTGGATACCTTCCCCTTAGTAATTGTGGAAACATTTTCTTGGGGAGTAGGCAGTGTTGCAAGGTGCACAATCAATTCTCAGAGAAACATTTACAAAAAAAAGACATATTTATTTTAACAACAGCCGTTTCCTTAAAAGAAATCCACCTGCTTTAAAAAAAAACGTGTCTTTATTTAAATGAAATCACAGGCATGGAGGGTTGCTGACCTTTGCAGGCTACCATCCTTTGTGGCTGTATCCAATCGGACTGGGTAGCAAATTGAAACCTACCCAATGAAAATGAATTAATTAGGTAAAATAGCAACCCACTCCAATTCCTTATTTTGAGAACCCACATATTATCGCATTCACAAAATCTGGATCAATTCTCAAAAAGTCAGAGCAGAATTTGCTACCGCTTTTTGGAAATTGATTGTTAGTGTATCTGGCATATATATTTTGCACAAAGAATACATTTAGTCAAGGGTAAGTCTTGTTGGCACCAAAAGAAAAAGCACCATTCAGAGCTCTCTTAACTAAAGTTGTAAAGCTTACAATACCTTCTCAAATAAGAAAGTACCCTAAGTTAGAAATGTATTACTTACAAAATGCTGAATCACACTGAAGCCTTCAAAGGATTTTTAAGAAAATTGTTTCAAATCAAAAACAAGCTTCATCAAACACTGGACAAGAAGATAAACTAAACTAGAAAACTGCAAGGCTCGGCATCACTACAAAAAAGATCCAGGAAATGTGGTGACAGCTATTTACACGTGTTGGACTTGGCCCTTTTTGCAGGGTCATCCCTGAACTTTTTGCCTTTCTCCTAGCCATTTTTCTGACATGGTGTTGGTGGTTTTAGGACTCTGGGCACTTTAGCACTGATGTCCAGTGTAAAGTGTGTGTGCTCTCTGTGGTAAACATGGTAAGATTGGTCTACACCTGTTTGGCATATTTAATTTACCTGTCAGTCCCTTGTAAAGTGGTATCTTTTTTTTATTTTTTATTTGTCCTCATGTCACCACCGATTAGCACTAGTTGATACGCCCTTCGTGAGTGACATAAAATCGGGTATAGATCAAACAGAATTACTGGGTTGTTTCGATCCTTGCACTGCCCTCCCAGTTACTGAAATGAGAGGGGTATAATCATTGGACAAGGCGGTCTTCAAATTTTAACAGGTTCCAAAACCCAAGACTACTTTTATCAGTTTCCTTAAAAAACAACACAGAGTTCTTCCAACTCATCAAGGACGGAGCCTCCGGGTGGACCCAAAGTTTACAGATTTCTCTTCTTGCCAATAGTATTAAGTAGAAAATCAGATAGTGGCAATTTACTTGCAGATTGTACTTATCTTTAATCTCCTGGGATGTCCCAAACATGATTAACTCAGGACTTACCTCTATGTTGACACCCACGGAGCGCAAAATGGTCTTACCCACTGCTGACCAGAATCCTCCCAATTTAGAGCAGTTAGCAAACATATGCATGTCGTCAGCATCTCCACTACCACATCGCTTGCACCTCAGATCTGTGCCTCCTTTTATCTTTCCCAGCCTTTTTGGGGTCCAGTAGATTCTATACAAAGTAAAGAAGTTGTTTTTCTTTAAAGCAGCAGGTTTAACCACCAAATAAAGTGTAGCGCAAGATACTTGCCATAAATCTGCCAGCTCCATGTTCGGCATGCATCCATCCCATACACTATGTGGTGGTTTCATTTCTGCCAGATCTGCGTCCAGAAGGAATTGTTACCATAGTGCCACCTCTTTTTTCCTTGCCGTTGCAATCTGGAGTTCCATCTCCATTTGTTTTGAGACTCTTTCCAATCCTGCCTGACTCTTGAGCCAGGAGTTGATCTGGTACATTTTAAACCTGGATATTGCCCCATTTGTCTTGGCAGACCAGTAGCTCCAAGTTAACTTTTGTCCATTGTTAGAAATGGGATCTCTAGTTGGCAAGGGCTTTCACCTTTGTCCAAGTAGGGACCCTTCTTCCTAGTCAGGGTAAGGGTTGTTACACTCGTGAAGTAACCCCTGCTCACCCTCGTGGTAGCTTGGCACGAGCAGTCAGGCTTAATTCAGAGGCAGTGTGTAAAGCATTTGCACATAACCGACAGTAATACAGTGTAAGCACTACAAACGGACACCACACCAGTTTAGAAAAATAACCAATATTTTATATACTCAAGACAAGACCAATTACGACAAAAATCCACAATACTATACTTTAAAAATGAATGCTTGATACGGTAACTTCTTCTTTGCAGGAATAGCACAAAAGCAAAGTTCGTACGAGTCGGTAGCTCCGTCCGAGCCTACCGCGATGCTGAAAACCCCAGAGTCTAACAGTTCCAGCCGACCGCGTCGATACGGGCCAGCAGAGTCGTGAACAGACTCGGTTACAGTACCTTTCTCGTTGTGGCTGGTACGGAGTGTACGAGCCGGTCGGCGTTCGTCGCGGTTGCGGTGCAAGACGGAGCGATGCAAGGTGCGGTGTCCCTCGATGCGGTGCAGGCAGCGGCTCGATGAGCGTCGTGCAGACGGAGTCGGTGAGTCCAAGGCGTGCGATGCAGGGTGAGACGATGCTCGATGCGGTGCTGACAGGTTGCAATGCAGGCGACCTAGCCGGAGTGCGGGAGCTGGCGCCGGACAGCGGTGCGAGTCGGAGCGGTGCGTCGCAGATGTGCGAGCGGTGCCCCAAATGCGGTGCGGTCTCGACTCTTGAGCCAGTTGCAGCGACAGTGTCGGTCTGGTCCGGCTGGCCCAGTGAAGCGATGCGATGCGAACTGCGGTGCCCACAGGTCACGGTGCAAGCAGCGGCTCGATGTTGGCGGCGTCGGACGTCGCCCACGGTGAGACCAGGGTTGCGATGCGAAGCGGGGCGATGCGGTCTGCGGTGCACACAGGTCACCGGCCAGGGATGGATTCGGTTGACGGAGTCGGTTGCAGTTCCCTTCCTCTGTGGCAACTGAAACAGCGTTCCAGAAGCGGTACCCAGAGGCTTGTGAAGTCTTTGTAGTCCCTGAGACTTCTTAACAGGAGGCCAGCTCGGTTCCTGGCCCTTGGAGATACTCAGCACAAGTTTGTAGAGAGTTCAGTCCAGTCCTTTCACTGCCCAAGGAAGAAGCAGCAGCTGCAGGCCAACCCAACAAAGCAACAACACAGCAAAGGGGCAGTACTCCTCCTGGCAGCTCTTCCAGCTCTTCGTCTTGGCAGGTTCCTTGATTCCAGCGAGATCTAAATTCATGGGGTCAGGGCCCCAATATTTATATCCCAAATTCCTTTGTTCTCTGAAGGCAGAGAGGCCTTCGCCTAGTCCAAACCAGTTCTGGAGCACTTTGTTGACAAGTCTCCGTCCCTTCTTTCAGTGAGTAGGCCAGGGACATCAGACGCACCACAGGAGGTGGAGCCAGCATTGTGGAGGGAAGGCACTGTCCTATTCAGGGCCCAGGTGCGACCCCTCCCACCCATCTACAGGTCGATCTGGCTATTCAGCCCTGCGCTGACTCACCCTGTCTCCTGGCATCCCCCAGCCCCTGTCACTCACATTCCAGACAAGGAATACACAATCTCGCAGAGGCAGGCTTGGATGGTTAGACAAGAAAATACCCACTTTCTAAAAGTGGTATTTTCAAACACAGAATGTTAAAACCAACCTTACTAAAAGCTGCATTTTATCATTCTGAGTCCAGGCATACTAAACTCGAATTTCTACCATGTTCCCGGGGTCAGTTAGGATTATAAGCTGTAATAATCAAAACTGCCCGTTCTGGCCTAGGGGAACAGGTAGCCTTGCAATAGTGAAAAACGAACTAGGCTGTAATTCACTATCAGGACATGCCGCACACACCCGGGCATGTCCTACCTTTCGCGTACAACGCACCCCTGCCCACAGGGGTACCTTGGGCCTACCTTAGGGTGACTAACATGTAGCAAAGGGAAGGTTTAGGGACTTGCAAGTGTGTGCACTTGCCAAGTCGACATGGCAGCCCCAGGCTGCGCACAGGCTCTGCGATGGCAGGCCCGAGTTACACTTTACGGGCTGTTTGCGTGGGTGGCACAATCCAGTGCTGCAGCCCACCAACAGCATTTGGTCTATAGGCCCTGGCACTCGCAGTGCACTTTACAAGGGACTGACACATAAACCAAATAGGCCAATCATGGAAACACCAATCCATAACACATTTTATACAGGAGCACTTGCACTTTCCCACTGGACTGCAGTGAGGAAAGTGCGCAGAATCATCACACCAGCAAAAACAGAGTCAAAACCGGGAGGTCAGAAAGCAAAAAGTCAGGGGAAACACGCCAAAAGATGCCAAGTCTAACATCCATCATCTATCAGTTGACCCCACTGCCTAACCTCTAACTTATTCAGTGGTTTTGCTAAGCTATCTAATAGACATTCCGGAGTACCTGGAGAATCCCATATAGGGGACAGTCTGCTGTAATAAGGTTCCCCTAGGACCGATCTAATCTCATACCATGTTCTTGTGGCTGACTGGAGACACATCTTAATCTTATTTTATTTAATATTTTGGAACCCCGTATTTATAAGAGAAACCCTCTTCAGGGAGGCCCACCAGCATAGATTTAAACATAACCCCTATTAGAGAGTCATCAGGTCTTTGTAAAAGCATTCTGCTGTTTTTAAGTTGAAACGCCCAACGGTATATCTGAAAGTCAGGAAGACCCAAACCTCCCACCCCCACTTTCCGTCTCAGCTTTTTCCATGAGAGGCGTATTCCTCTACTTGCCCATATGAAGGAAGAAATCTTCCCCTGCAGCTTCAGGAGTGTTTTCTTTTTGAAATGCAGCGGGATATTGTCAAAGAGAAAAGTGAGTTTTGGCAGGATGGACATTTTCACCAAGTTAACCCGACCGTATAGCGTGAGTGGGAGGTTCTGCCATCTTTTTAATAATGCGTCTATCTCCTTTCCTACTCTTTCCAGATTAACTACCTCTATCTTCCCAAGGTCCTTAATTATTTTAATCCCCAAATATCTCATTTCCTCCACGCATTTTATTTCTCCACTGTCCTGATTCTATATCATTACTTCTGTTTTTTCTTCATTTGCCGCATATCCCGCCAGTTTACCAAATTCCCTTACTTCCGCCATGAGATGAGGTAAAGTTGATACTACGTCCGAAGTATAAACCATAAGGTCGTCAGCATAAAGCGAAATCTTCCTAGAATATGCCCCAACTTTAAAGGTTTTAATCTCTTCATTTAGCCTCAGACTTTGAGCAAAGGGCTCTATGTACAGATCAAATAATACAGGAGACAAAGCACATCCCTGTCTTGTACCTCTCTCAATTCGCACAGGAGAAGACAGACAGTCATTAACTAGAATCTTTGCTGTTGGAGCTCCATAGATTTTAAAAATAGTGTCTATCAGATTTCCACCAAAACCAAAATGTTCTAATGTGGTCTTTAAATACTTCCAATTGACGCGATCAAATGCTTTTGCAGAATCTAGTGTGACAATTGCGAGAGGAACATTATGTGTTATAGCTAAATCTATGGAGCCTATCAGGGAAAGATTAAGCTCATTCATGAACCTCCCAGGTAGAAAGCCTTTTTGATCTTGGTGAATCAGCAGCCCCATTACCTTATTCAAACGTGCGACAAGAACTCCAGAAAATATCTTATAATCATTATTAAGTAATGATATTGGGCAAAATGATTGACAATATGTCGGGTTCTTGCCTGGCTTCAAGATTAAGGAGATTACTGCCTCGTTCCATGTTGCCGGGATGGGGCCCCCATCTATCAAGATTGAATTAAATAGTTTTACCCACACCGGAATAATCTCTTCCTGTATCACAGAATACATCTCAATAGGGATCCCATCTGGGCCTGCAGCTTTTCCCTTTTTTTGGTTTTTCAAAATGTCCAGAATTTCACTACCATCTATTTCTCGTCCTAAATAGAGGGCTTGAGCTTCTGTAAGTTTAGGAAGCTGCTTACTTAAGAGCCATCCTTGTATTTCTTGCTCATTTACCTCTAGATCTTCTGTATACAGCTCCTGAAAGAAATTAGTAAACGCAGCTCTGATTTTTTCACTCTCCTCAACTATAAGTCCAGACTCCTCTTCTAGGATTGTCCCTATAAAACTTTGATTCCTATCCAACCTTGATTTCCAAGCCAGCAGCTTTCCGCAACATTCCCCTTGTATAATATCCCTGGATCTGCTCACCTCCCACTGTTGAGTTACTTTCTCCTCCAATTTAGTTCTAAACTTCAACCGTAGCCCTTCAAGCTTATCCACCCATTCCTTTCTTTCTCTTTCCGAACCTTTGTTGTCTTTTAATAGATTTTCCATTTTGCCTATCTCCTCCTCTATTGTATTAAGGTGTTTTTTCTCTTCCCTAACCCAGTATTCCGTTACATTTTTAACAATACCTCTCAACCATGCCTTATATGTATCCCATACCGTGTGCACGGGAGCTGACCCCAAATTCCATGAGAAAAAATCCTTTGTGTCATTCCGCACCGTCTCTATTATCACGGGCTGTAGCATAATCCTTCTATTCATCGTCCACCTTCTAATTATTTGGGTAACCTTTCACTCAATTTTTAATAACAATGCTGCATGATCCGAGAGATGTATGGGCATATGGTCTATCCCGGCTACCAACTCCACTTCTTTCTTATCCATAAACATATAATCTATTCTCGAGAAATGCCTGTTCTTTTTACTATGAAAGGAGTACCCCCTAGCTTTACCTTTAACTCTGCGAAAGACATCACACAAGTTAAAATTCTCCATCATATCTAATAAATATGCCCTCATCTTAGGGGAACTAATTTGTGTCCTAACTGACGACCTGTCAAGATCATTATTCAATAGAACATTACAATCCCCACCAAGAATAATAGGAGATTGAAAGTCAACCAGATTAGAGAAAAGCTTACTCAAGGGTGATACGTCATCTATATTTGGGCCATTGTAACTCGCTAGTGTATATATCGCGAGAGCTGTTTTAATCTCGGCAATTATCCATCGCCCTCCCTCATCTGCTCTATATCTGAGAAGCTCAATCCCTGAGTTCGCTCTTAATATTATTACTATCCCTTTAGTACACTGAGTTTGGTCCGTAGATACCCACTTTCCAATCCATCTTTGTTTAGACAAAAATTCTCCACATTCTTGCCTCAAAAGGTGCGTCTCCTGCAGCATAATTATTTGAGCGTTCTGATCTTTTAAATATTGCGCTATAATTCTCTGCCTTCTTTTGACCCGTAACCCATTCACATTCCAGATTGTCAGATCTTTCTTATCCATGCTTTTCCAATATCCTTATTCGATATCCCAGCGGACCTTGTTTTGATGATTTAAAACAGGCACTCATTTTATTGACTTGAGGACAAAACATTTTTTTAATTTTTTCCCTATGCTCCCCACCACTTGTGCTCCCTCCCGTGAAAACCCTCCCCAAAAATATTTTATAGGCATCCTTGGAGCCTATTGAGCTTATGCTTAGGGTGAACAAACATTACATATATTACCATCACCACCCCCCGCCACCTACCTTCTATCTTTCACTTGCATTCCCTGATTTCACTTCCTGGATAAAGTTATCTACATCAACTGGGTCTGAGAAGTTGTGCATTTTATTCTGCCACATCACTTTTTAAAAAGCCGGGAACCTCAATTGTACAGATGCCCCCAGTTTGTTTAACTCATCCATTCTGTTGCCCAGTTCCCACTGTCTATCAGCTGTCTCCTTTGAGATATCTGACCTAACTCTGTAGGATGCACCTAGTGCTTGTAAAGATTTTTCTTTTAGCGCTAGCCCCAGAATTTTTTCTTTTACCGAGTACGAGAGAAAAGTTATGTTAGACTTGGCTTTTTCAGCGGGTTTACCCCCAGACTTTTTGCTTTTTGGCCTCCTGTTTTTGACCCTGTGTGTGTTGGTTTTAGGACTCTGGGCACTTTACCACTGCTAATCAGTGCTAAAGTGCATATGCTCTCCATGTAAATTGTGTTATGGATTGGTGTTTCCATGATTGGCCTATTTGATTTATGCGTCAGTCCCTTGTAAAGTGCACTGAGAGTGCCAGGGCCTATAGATCAAATGCTGTTGGTGGGCTGCAGCACTGGATTGTGCCACCCACGCAAACAGCCCGTAAAGTGTAACTCTGGCCTGCCATTGCAGAGCCTGTGTGCAGCCTGGGGCTGCCATGTCGACTTGGCAAGTGCACACACTTGCAAGTCCCTAAACCTTCCCTTTTCTACATGTTAGTCAGCCCTAAGGTAGGCCCAAGGTACCCCTGTGGGCAGGGTGCATTGTATGTGAAAGGTAGGACATGCCCTGGTGTGTGTGGCATGTCCTGATAGTGAATTACAGCCTATTTCGTTTTTCACTATTGCAAGGCTACCTGTTCCCCATAGGCCAGAATGGGCAGTTCTGATTATTACAGCTTATAATCCTAACTGACCCAGGGAACATGGTAGAAAAACGAATTTAGTATGCCTGGACTCAGAATGATAAAAGGCATCTTTTAGTGAAGTTGGTTTTAACATTCTGTGTTTCAAAATACCACTTTTAGAAAGTGGGTATTTTCTTTTCTAACCATCCAAGCCTGCCTCTGCTAGGTTGTGTATTCCTTGTCTGGAGTGTGAGTGACAGGGGCTGGGGGATACCAGGAGACAGAGTGAGTCAGCACAGGGCTGAATAGCCAGAACTACATGTAGATGGGTGGGAGGAGTTGCACCTGGGACCTGAATAGGGCTGGGCCTTCCCTCCACAATGCTGGCTCCACCTCCTGTGGTGCGTCTTATGTCCCTGGCCTGCACTGTGAAAGGAAAGAAGGAGCCTTGTCAACAAAGTGCTCCAGGACTGACCAGAACTGGTTTGGACTAGGCAAAGGCCTCTCTGCCTTCAGAGAACAAAGAGAAATGGAGGATAACAAGGGGGACCCAAACCCCAGAACTAGAGATTACTTCTGAACTAAGGAACCTGCCATGAAGAAGGACCGGGAAAGCTGGAGGAGGAGTACTGCCCCTATGCTGCGTGTTGTGGGGTTGGCCTGCAGTGGTTGCTTCTGTCTTTGGTAGGGAAAGGACTGGACTGTGCTTTCATCATCCTGCTGTAAGAGTTTTCTCCAAGGGCTTGAAGTAGAGCTTGCCTCCTGTTGGAAGTCTCAGGGATAGAAAAGACTTCAGAGAACTCTTTTGGATCAAGAAGACTGCCAAGAAGAAGAGCTGGAGAAGCTGTGAGGAGGAACTACTACTTTGCTGTGTGCTTTGCTGTGTTGGCCTGCAGTGGCTGCTTCTGTCTTGGGCAGTGAAAGGACTGGAACTGAACTTTCTGCAATCTACTTTGTGAGTGTCTCCAAGGGCTTGAGGTAGAGCTTGCCCCCTGTTCAAGAAGTCTCAGGAACAGCAAAGACTTCAAGTTCTTCTGCCCTCAGCACTGGGGACTGTGTGTTTTGTGCTGCAACAGAAGAAAAGCAACTCGACGACGTCGACGACGCCGCTGCCGACTCCGTGTCCCGACGGCACCACAGAGGGCACCGCCGCAACGCGAACCTGGTCTCACTGACGACGCCTGCTGATGCCGCCACCGAGCGGCTGCTCGCACCGTGACCTGTGGGCACCGCACTCCACACCGCCTCGCTTCACGGCGATGCCGTGGCCTTCCCGACGACGCCGCTCCACACCGGACTCGACGCCGCTGCTTGCACCATGGTTTGGGGGCACCGCTCGTAAGTTACATGACGCACCGCCCTCATCCTGCACCGCAGCCTTGGCCCACCGACGCCGGTGCCATCGACTCCAGTTCATCAGCCGACGACAGTGCGGCAGCTACGACGATGCCGCTGCTGCACCGTGACCTGCCAGCACCGCGACGAGCACCGCCTTCATCTCACACCGCGACCCTGGTCTCACCGACGATGCCATCCGACACCAGCACCGAGCCGCTGCTCGCACCGCGACCTGAGGGCACCGCACGCCGCACCGCTGCACTTCACACCGCAGCACCCGACGCCGGCCGATGCCAGCGCTCCTGACTTCAACCGAGAGGAGATCGATCTGCAACGCGTGTGACTTCGAGGGCCCCGACGACGCCCGCACCAACCTCCGGAACCGACGCCTGCGGACGCCGTGTTTTCAGAAGCTCACCGCGAGGTCATCGACGCCCTGCATTTCTGAAAGGTACTGTTCGCGGGTCTTCCCGACACCGTAGTTGACCCGCGACACCGCGGTCAGCCAGAACTGTTTGGATTTGTTTGTTCACGACGCCGTGATAGCCCTGGACGGAGCTATCGACATCAAGGAACTGTTTTTAAAGACATTTTGAGAAGTAACTATTTCTGAAGTACTGTACAGTGGATTTTTATCGTATTTGGTCTTGTTTAAAGTATATAAAAATATTGGATATTTTTGTAAACTGGTGTGGTGTCAGTTTGTAGTGCTTACACTGTATTACTGTTGGTTATGTGCAAATGCTTTACACACTGCCTCTAGAATAAGCCTGACTGCTCGTGCCAAGCTACCAAGGGGTGAGCAGGGGTTATTTTAGGAGTGTAACTCCCTTACCCTGACTAGGAAGAAGGGTCCCTACTTGGACAAAGGTGCAAGCCCTTGCCAACTAGAGATCCCATTTCTAACATTGGTTGTCAGCGGTGAGGATAGGACTTGTGTTTGCACTTGACTTACAGTGATTGGTGTGCACTACTACCATATCGCAGACGATTACGTACCACTTACAGGTTCTTTTTCTTTTTGGCCTATTTTTGATCTTGCCAGTTTGAACTTGCTACTTCAACATGCCTGAATCAATTGCATCATCTGTTGCATCCTTGGAAATTGCCTTTGAGGAGGTTAGGTTGGAATCCTACAATGTTAAGGAATTGAGAGCGATTTGCAAAAATCTAAGAATCCAAATCAGAGGCCTCACTAGGAAGGAGGAGCTACAAAAGGCGCTGAGGGCCTGGGTAGCAGCCAGACATGCCAGTGGGCAATCTGGTGATCTCAGTGGAGAGGCAGAGGAGCCTATTTCTAGGGTGGATGTGCTTTTGGGAGGGGGGGAACCCTCCAGGCGAGGCAGCAGTGGCTTGTCCCCAGAGGAGCTGGAGGACAGGCGAGAAGCAAGGAAGTTCGAATTAGAGAAGCTCAGGATGGAAAGTGAGAGGGAAGACAAAAGAATAGCCATGGAGGAAAGGAAGATGATCTTGGATCATGAGCTTAAAATGAGAGAGCTGGAGCTGGATTGGGAACCCGGTAGGGCTTTGTCCAGCCCAGATGGTGGCAGTGAAAATGTAGTGTCTAGTACTGAGGGGGAGGTACACGCACACACACATTTGGGCCCTACTTCAAGGAGGGGGTTGACATACGCCAGGGGGTTCAGGATTGTGAGGTTACTCCCGTGGTACGCAGTGTCCCTGAGGTGGATTGGGGAACTGGCACAGGGGATCATATTCCTGGTAGTGGGAGGGACACTCTACTGACTCTAGATGAGAGGTGCAGGGAGAGGGGTTCCCCCATGATAGAAGCCCTGGTAAGTGAGTATGAAGACCAGCCAGAAGAGTATGGGTTGAGAGACAGCAACAGTCAGACACTGTCTCACCAGTCTTGTGAGAATGATGTGGGGTACTTTTCTGAGGCACTGGATGGTTGGGTGAAGGGTAGTTTGGTTAACACCTGTGTGGGGCTGTGTGATTCAATTGTTGGAGAGCATATTTTAAGTCCCTGTTTTCCAGAGCTAGGCCAAAACCCAGTGGAGTGTGAGTTTTCTGACCCCAGGGAGCTTGCACTGGAGGCAGACCTTGTGGTGAATTCCAAAGGGTCTGAAGAAGCATCTGGGGGTGACCCGGAAGGAAGTGGCTTAGGTATTTCCCAACCAAGGGTGGTGGGAAAGGTTCATGGTTGCCCAGATAGGTCCCGGTGTCATGGGAAGGGTGTAGGGACTCACGTCCTGTCTCCTCGGAGAAGGAGTGGGAAGGGGCTGCGGCCCAAGGTGCCCGAAACCCGGTCCCAGAGCCTAGGTGGTTCCAGGAGGGAACACCAGGTGGGGAGCCTAGGCTGTACTGATAGGCCCTCCGTTGAGGGGGATCTCCTAGAGTCAGGAGAACCTGGAGCATCTGTAAGCAGAGCTCCAGTGGTTCTGGTGTCTGGCGGTGCCGCTCCTAAGTGGAGGGTGCAGAAGTCCAGAGTGAGGGGTGAGAGGGGGATGTGTTCCCCATTGGGAGAACCAGTGGGTCAGGGGCCAGCCAGAAGGGCTGAGCCTCCTAGCAGTCACCATGGTGACACCACTTCTGTCGTGGGGGGTCTTCACGCACTGTCAGATGGACAGGGGTCAGGAGATCAGCGCCAGTCAGACTGTCACGCAACACATGAGGTATGTGTTACCCTCAGGGGGAAGCTGTGTGCACCCCCGGACGTCCTGGTGTGCCAGGCAAGTGTTCAACCGCAGTGTTTAGTCCCTGGGTTGGGAGGCCAGATTCAGGTTCTGCCTGACCTGGAGGGAAGGACATCTATAACCAGGGTCCTGACCGGTTTGTCTTCTAGGGGTACCGCTCCAGGTGGGAGGGTGCAGAACTCTGGAAGGGGGTGCAAAGGGAGGGATTCCTCGCCTTTGACCCCGGTACAACCTGAGGGTTTAGACCCTAGGTTGGGAGACCAGTTGCTGGAGAGAGGTCCTGAACTGGTGGGAGAGTTGTGTTCTGAGGGTGCCTCTCCAAGGAGGAGAGTGCGGAACCCCAGAAGGAGAGGTAAGGGGAGGAGAGCCTCGCCCAAGACCTCTGGTCAGCCTGAGGGTGCGGACCCTAGGTTGGAGGATCAGTGGCAGTTTAGAACTGCACTGGTGAGAGGAAGAGTGGAGAATGGTTACTATGTGCCAGGGGTTACTGCCCCCCACTCTGTGAGATGGCAAGGACCAGAGACCTCTGGATGGCCTAGGGCCTGGTCCTGCCCGCGGGCAGATAGGGAGTCCCAGTGGGGTAGCTTAGTTGGTCCTGGGAGCTTTGACAGAGGGAACCACATGGGTTCAGATTGGCATAGAACTGGAGTGTGCCCCTGCAGTTGCGGGCCCGCGTCCGTGTTCTATCGCCCAAAGCAGGGAAGTCCATCAAGGTAGTGATTGGTCTGCCCTGCGTTTTGGCTGGAAGGGGGTTGTGTTGGACTTGGCCCTTTTTGCAGGGTCATCCCTGAACTTTTTGCCTTTATCCTAGCCATTTTTCTGACATGGTGTTGATGGTTTTAGGACTCTGGGCACTTTAGCACTGATGTCCAGTGTAAAGTGTGTGTGCTCTCTGTGGTAAACATGGTAAGATTGGTCTACACCTGTTTGGCATATTTAATTTACCTGTCAGTCCCTTGTAAAGTGGTATCTCAGATACCCGGGGCCGGTAAATTAAATGCTATTGGTGGGCTTGCAGCGCTGATTGCGCCACCCACCAAAGTAGCCTTTCAAACCTGCCTCAGGCCTCTGCCATCGCAGGGCCTGTGCGCGCAGTGTACTGCCGCTGTGACGTGGCACCTAAAGTGCGTGCCAAGTATGTGACCCCCCTTTTAATGCATGTCAGTCACCCCTAAGGTAGGCCCTCGCTAGCCCTATGGGCAGGGTGCATTGTAGGTAGAAGGTAGGACATGTACCTTAAGTGTGTGACATGTCCTGGTAGTGACAAACAGCCATTTCGGTTTCTCACTGCGTTCTTGTAGGGGCGCAAATAGGATAAATGCACCGTGTAGAGGTACTGTGGTGCATTACTAATGTGATGCCTATTGCATAATGTGTTTATGCTTGTGATGCCTATTGCATAATGTGTTTAGGCCTACAGAAGTTACATAATGTGTTTATGCTTATGATGATTATGCATGATGTGTTTTATGCCTAATGTGATGCAGACATAATGTGTTTATGTTGCTAATGCTAATGCTGGGTACAGTATTTTGCCAGTAGTTACTGGTAGTGTTTATTTTTACTACTTGTGCATGTGATGGTTCTGACAGTGGCCTGATTGGCCCTGTCATGTATTTAATCCCCTGTGAATTTCTACCTGGTGCCAGTTGGCACAGTGTATATTGTGTGATTATGATTCTAATGTGTTTTGGATAATACAAAGGCTATTTTTTATATAATCTTGTGTGGAGTTTCTTTTGTAGTGTGCCTAGTGTGTTGCTGCTGTGTGTGTGTGTTGCGCAAACGCTTTACACATTGCCTCTGGGATAAGCCTGACTGCTCATGCCAAGCTACCAAGGGGGTGAGCAGGGGTTATCTTCAGCGTGTAACGCCCTTGCCCTGACTAGAGTGGTGGTTTCTGCCTGGCTTAGGCGCAAACCCTAGCCAACCAGAAATCCCATTTCTAACAACACGGGTTCGAGTATGTTCTAAAAACTGCCTGTAGTAAACATGGTGCTCACTCTTGGGTCTTGCAACTTCCTTGAGACTTATCCCAAAAGGCTCACAACCCTGGGATGTCACAGATTAAACAATGGATAACCTACTGGATGATTCCTCTCCCATGGTCACGTCTATTTGAGCCCTCAACTCAGTAAGTCCAGGCTCATTGGAGACCAGTTTATGACACTGAGCTTATGTATGTGTTGCCTCTGCCTGCAGCCCTGGGTCAATGTCATGGGATTTCAGGATACAAATGTATATTCACGGATATAATAGTCATCATTAAATGGGTGTAGTTGAGCATATAAGTCCTACACTCAACGTATCTGACTGCAGCTGAAATATGATGGTTGGTCCTGGGTAGATGATGATTATCTCCAGCCTATGCTGACATTATCCCCAATGTATCATGACTGCTTTCCTGGTGTGTTATAGGAGTCCTTAAATTAGTTTATTTTTGGTAAGTGAAGTAGCCATTTATCTAGTTAGCAAGTGTGCTTATATTGGTATTTCTTTATGAAACTTTATGATTATATCACATCCTTTGATGTAATCAGAGTCAACCTTATTGCGATTCATGTGATGGTATTGGGACAACTGTCATGGGCTTTCAATTTCTGTTTTATCGCAGAGGGTCCTGGTCTGTCACCTGTGCTTCATCTGGCATTATTATGACTTGATATCCATGTTGCTGAGATCTGTGATCTCAGAATGCTGAAAGTTCTTTGGTGCAGTTTGGTGACAGGACACAAGGGATTCCACTATTTATGTGTCAAATGGTTTCTCTGTGAAAACCAAGGAAATCCTTCAATATCTTCTTGTTTTAAGAAGCATTGCCAAGAACAAAAGGTCTGGGGTTCATGTGTTAAGCAGTACCTCTTTAAAACATTGCAACTGCCATCATCCCTTTTGATAAAAGTGTTTCCAACAATAGGGTTTGTGTGCAGACAGATTGCAAACTGAGCTGTGAGCATAGATCTATTGGCTCAAGAGACGAATGCATCAACTGACCTTATGGTCACAAGTTCAAATCCTGGTGGATCCACTCAGTATTTCATTCTTCTGAGGTTGATAAAATAAGCTCCTTTTAGATGGATAAACATCTGCTATTCAGCACCAGGATTCGCCAATTGGCGAATGTGTGTTTTTATGTCATGTTTTTAATGCAACCTTTTGGCTTCTTGTCTGCACTGCAGTCCCGGAAAAACAGCAGCACTGAAAACACAGGAATTAAAGTGGCGTTTGTCTACCTCGACATGCAAATGGTGAATCACATCTACGGACACCTAAAAACAAGTCTCCTCTGCTAGGTAACTATGGGTAGTTTGTCGAAGAGGTGCTGGTGACCTTGCCTGGCATCCCAATGCAGAAAAAAGACAACAACAACGGAGTCACTGCTAGAGCCGGGTCAAAGATAGTTATTTTCTCCTCCGATTCGCAAAGGGCTAGGATATTAAATACGAATTGAGCCGGACAGAGTCCAGGTCCATTAATTTAGTAGTCAATATCCCAGCAGTCACTGCTCTTCTCTCCATACTCCAGTTCTTAGAAGGTATTCCTATGGGAGCTGCAGGATGTGCTAGAGTGGCAGAGAGGGATAGGGAGTTGGCAGGTAAATAGGGGAACCACAATGGAGAGACTGGAGTGGGCATACAGACGCAGGGCCGCTGCTAGCACAAGGGAATTCTCTCATAGAAGATCACAGTGTCAGCACTCTTGCATGAAAGGATTTTCCCGTGATGGCAGCTTTCTTGCTCCCTCGTCTGGATCCTGCACCTTTTAGCTCCATCAAAGTTGACATTATTCTAAGTGTATGTGCAGTTTTTTGGTAGAGTGTTTACATCCTATGGTGTTTGCATCACAACTGATATCATGCGCTTCAATAGAAAGCATAACAACCTAATGTAAACAATCATTAAATGCTGTGGGCAGGCCAATGTCTGGACGAACAACCTAGAAAGCCAGTGGTTGATGGTGCATGAATCAATCATGCCAATGGGTGTAAATACATGTGCACACGGGCAATTATTGTAACAGTCTCTTGTGATATGGCAGTCTCTTGAAAATAAAACCTTACATTTTTGGATGAGACGTTGTCCTCACTGACCAATGGACACTTCAAATTAATTGGAGAACTTTAAAACGAGGTTTCGACAATGCACTTACAAGTGTGACATATTTACTGAGTAGCAGGTTTTCTTTGGTGTGCATTTCAATTCTTTCAGTAGGTTGTAGTTTCCACCACATATATTCAGTTGCTTTCAAATGGTGCTTCGTTCAACAGCTGCAAAAAAATGTGCGACTCGGCATTTTTTAATCAGCTGTATGCAATGAGTGGACCTAAATGAAAACGTAATTACTTCTCAGCTTCATTTACCGTGTTAATCATGGAGTGGCTACTAATGAAGTCAGAGGCATGTGCTGGTTCGGTTGCAGTAAGTACATTATGCATTATCTCAAAGGTTAGTGATGAAAGGAATTAAAGAACAGCATAATAATTCCCCACCAGCAAAATATAGGCAGTGGTTTTAAAATGCCACCATTTTGTTTCCCTGTAGCCGATATACAACAGCACACAGACCACAATATAAAGCATGTATAGTGGGACGCACAAGTGGACAACTATTCACTGCTAAACTCAGGATTAGGGTTTGTAAGTAATTGTGAACTGGGGTTTGTATTTGAAATGACATATGCAAAATTCTCCACCTTTTCTGTATTTTCAATCAACAGTTTTACATGCACCAAAGTTGAATTTCTAATAAGCACCTCCTTTTACCTACCTAAATATGGCACTTTGTTGCTGAGTATGAAAACACATTTTGTCTTATAAGAAAAAAACTGGACAATTTCATTTAGATTGTTACTATTTTATGATATGCTAGAAACCATTATTAGAGCTATTTGCTGATTCATATAACTAATTGAGGACATTTCCTATTGTTTTTTCCCCATTATTTTTAGTCCTTTTTCACCTTCGGATTACTCGTGTGGGGTGCCTTGCCATCTGAAACAATTTCTGATGGATACCTCCTGGCCAGGTGTTCCACTTCCCAGATCCTACCACCACTATCAGCAGGGGCGGCTCCTCCATTAGGGCGGAGGAGCGTCGCACCACTGCTTTCTCGCAGTGCGAGAAGCAGAAACATAAATTGGTAAAACTACCATTTTATGTTTCTGCTTCTCGCACTGTGAGAAAGCAGAAGGGATTGGTTGGGGGCGCGCGGGTCTGCTGGAGGGCAGGAGAGGAGTGGCTTTCCCAATTCTGCGGGCCCCGACTGTTTGGTCGTCCCTCTGGGGCTGACCAAACCAGTCATGCACACTCTCCCTTTTCTCCATGTAGGCTGCATGTAGCCTACATGGAGAAAATGGCCTCCCCATAGACGCCTGTGTGGTTGGCGCCCCAACCAATCACAACGCTACCATTTCAGCATTGTGATTGGCTTAGGGGAGGGGAGGAAGGCTGCCTGCTTCCTGTTCCGCAAGACCCAGCCAGGAGCTGAGACAGCATAAGTTTATTTTTAAATTTAAATTAACCTCCCCGTGCGACCCCCTGCCCCGCGAGTCATGCCAGCCGCGACTGACTATCAGCGCAATGATCGGACTTGTGTTACAGGATTGTCTAACTGCGATTTCAGATAATTTGCCCATAAGCCTTCTACTTTTCTCCTTAGGCTGGGCTCACGGCCCATTTTGCATATCTTTTCGACTGACTTCAGCCATTCACACAAAAACGTTAGGTGGCAGTAGCCATTTTACACAAATCTTCCACCTTGCATTAAACATCAAGTAAAATAATAGCCTCTTAGAGGCTACCAAGATATGTGAATTTAGCCACATGCCCGTGCCAAAAATGATCAGGCAGAAGATTATCTTAACGCTACGCTTTAAGATAACCAACATGATAGCACTTACTTTGTTCCGTAAGGTCTCTAAGGCTGGGCAGCTTACAAACATGTGTACATCATTCCCACTATCTTCTCACACATCGTTGACATCTGAAAGATTTCTCCATGTCAATTTCTAAGGCATCAGATAAATCCTGTGCAGGGTATTATTATTATTTTTTTAAGTAGAAGATTTAACAGTGGAGTAAAGAAGATTCAAAATACTTGCCGATAGTTTTGTTGGTTGTATACTGGCAAGTGTCCTTCCCAAGGATTCTCTGGGATCTTCGCATTCGTTTCATCTACATTTGCCAGGCCCCATTGCCAGATTGACATTTCCTTATTTATTGTCTTGGGGTATTGTGCTCTCTCCTCGTGTTCCCAAGAAACCTTAAGTGACGCAGTTTGTGCATCCTACCATGATCTTAATTGTTGATATTTAAATCTCGAAAACTCTACGTTGATTGACACCCATGTGCCTCCCATGACATGAGGCCTGAGCCTTCTCGTAATTGCCGCCACTGTTTTATCTCTGCTGTTAGTAGTGGTAAATTAAGTATATTATCCAAGAACGTGGGTCTCCATGGGGATATCCAGAAAGGGGAACATGTCAAGTAGTAGTGAATGCCTAACACCTTTCTTATATTATACCATAATACCACACTAGCTCTAAGTGCTTTTAGGCATACCCTCTTGAAGAATTTCGGATCCCCAAACTTATGTAGAAAGTTTTCTAGCCACAAATTATCTAGCAAACAGGAAAATAACCTCCCTCTGCAAGAATCATCTGGGCTTGAGAGAAGAAATTTACAGTTATTAAACTGGAAAGCATAGCAATACATTTGTAAATCAGGGAGATCCAAAGCCTTTTATCTATTTTCCTCATTAATTTTTTCCATGACAGTCTCAAGCCTTTCGAGGTATATATAAAAGACCCCAAGCTCCCCTGAATCTTGGCATTTAAGTTATTCGGAAAGAGTAAAGGGATGTTGTCAAAAAGGAAGATCAATTTGGATAAGATGGCAATCTTTACCAAATTCACTCTACTATATATCATTAACAATAGATTTACCCACTTACTCAATTATTTATTTTATTATCCGAATATCCTTGGGGATTTCTTGGAGATTCAAGATAACATCTATGCACAAGTATTTACGCTTAGGTTGGGTTTGAACCTTAACTCGCTTTATATTCCATGCCATTATCTCTGCCTTAGATTTGTTAATCAGATCCCCCTAAAGTGTTCTGAAAATGTATGTTAATTCCTCCATCCATGGCAGAGTTTTATTAGAGTCGCTAGTGTACAGCAGTATGATGGCGCATGCATATATGGCGATTTTATTGTCAAATCCCTGACTCGCAAAGGGCACTATACCTTTATAGCCCCGGAAAGCCTGGGCCAGGGCTCAGTGTAAAGGTCAAAAAGCAGGGGTGAGAGGGGGTACCTCTGACGTGTTCCTCTGGAGATGGTTATTCTATGAGTAAGATTCCAATTTACCTAGATTTTGGCAACATGGTGATTTATATAGTTGTTTTATACTCTATATGAACATTGAAGGTAAGCCAAAGGCAGTCATTTCATCCCACAGATAGGCCCAGCTCACCCTATCAAAAGCCTTAGCGCTTTGATTGTTATTACTGCCTGCAGAATAAGGTCTGATATGGACATATCTATTGAATATATCAACAGGTGGGGTAAGTCATTGTTGATTCTTACCTTGGATAAAACCTTTCTGGTCAGTGAATATAACATGTTTAATTCATTTTGCAAACTGCCTTTCCGGTTTACCAGAATACAATTTATAATTGCAGTTAAGCAATAAGATTGGCCTATAATACTCTGTCACGCTTGGATGTGTATTCCATTTTAAAATCAGTGAAATGATGGCCTCATTCCATGATGGAGATAGAGTTACATTACTTGCGTAGATTTTATTATACAGGTGTTGCTATCTTAGTACTATAATATCTCATAGTTTCCTGTAAAGCTCAACGGGTAACGCATACAGCCCTTCTGCCTTCTATTTGCAGGACTTATGTATTTGTGTGGAATTTCACCATCTGCAATCTCCTCCTGCAAGATCTGTCTGCATCTATTGACTCCGCATATAATGTTTGAAAGAGATTGAGAACATGCCTTTCAAACTTTTATGTTTTATTGCCCTTATTGTCAATTATTAACCCGCTAATACCATTCTTAACTTTGCCTGTCCTCATTTTCCATGAAAGTAGTCGGCTACATTTTCCCCACTACTCAAAGTGTTTCAACTTGCTGGCCTGACACATTGATCTACCTCTTCTTTTCACTAACTGCTCATGCGCATCTTTTTTCCCATCAATTCCTACAATATTTCCTGCTTCTCATTCTGAGTAGGTTCTGCTATATCCCTCTCGAGGTTCCCAATGGCTTTTTCTACTTCCCTTCCTTCTTCTCGTTCCTTTTTATGTTTATGGCTTTCCCACTTATGCAAAAAAAAAACGGATATAGGCTTTGTAGATGCCATTATTAACATTGAAGTTCTGTATGGTTTCTTTCTCCATCTCACGCACTACCTCTGAGCCTAGCAAGAGAGTTTGAACAACCATCTATCTCGAGCTAGACCTAGCAGCTAGGTGTTCCCATATTAATAGGACAGCCAAATGGTCGGAACCGTGAGCTGAAATATGTCTAACCTCACTAATTTGAATCTATTATGGTGTAATTGACTAGGAAGAAGTTGATTCTAGAAAAATGTTCATATATCTTGCTGAAGAATATAAACCATCTTTTCGCCCTGCTCCAGATATCCCAAAAGCCGCAGTCTTGTATGACATTCCTCAGGGCCTTCCCTATTCTAGGGTTATTCATTACTCATCCTTCAGAAGACCTATCTAATTTCTTATTGAGCAAGACATTAAAGTCCCCCATAAAGATGGGAGTGGGATAGTCCAAAAGGTGGGCTGCCATGTTGTTAGGTTGTGATACATCATCACAATTCAGACCATAAAATCCCAAACAGGTGAAAATCCCCTGTGCATAAGTAGGTTTCCCAGTTATCTATCACCAGGAGGAGTCTGTTTTATGATGCAGTAGCTCTATTGTCAATTCCTGCATTCTTCCTAAGAATGATTGTCACCACCCTAGACCCAACTGCCTGATCTGTACAGATCATCTGGTAAACCGACCCCTATTTAAGATAGAAAGCCTCACATTCAGTATGGTGAGATGAGTTTCTCGCAAAATTAGAACCTCCGCCAAACTATCCCTCAAGTATCAGCATACTAATCTTTGCTTCCTCATAGTGCTGAGTTCAATTGCATTCCATATTAGAAATCTGACTTCCCCCACTCTATCTCCAGCTCCCATATAGGCTTGTTGTTCCCTCGCCCTTCCATGCCACCCAAAAATAATGATTTTATGTGGAAACAGGATTTAGCATTTTTTGTATTTTTATCCCTCAATGCTCTCTACCCAGTTACCCTTACACGGGAACCCACCCATCAACCTGTGGCATATCTCTCAATACCTATTGGGGTTCTAACCTTTTGGAGTTTAACTGCTAACTTATGACCAAGAAAACCCCTTTCTAATTTCTGTTGAATATTAACACTTCCCCTAATTCATAAAATTTTAGAGGTACGTACATGCATCATACCTCCCCCTTGGACTGAGCCTTGTATAGTTCCCATAAGCTTGTCCACTTATTCAACCTTTCAGATGTTGGGTATTTCATTCCTCCACATAGCCCTAAGCATATCTGGGAACCTTAGCTGCACCTTGGACCCCAACTTAGGTAAGTCAGCCTTTGTTTGTCCAAGCTCCTACTGCTGCTGCCCCATGGCCCTACATATATCGGACCTGATGCTGTGAGTGAAGCCCTAATTTGTCAATGACTTATACTTTAATGTCAGTCCCAACATCTTCTCCCTGACTGTGTATGACAATAGGTTAAACCAAATTTTCATACAGTCCTCCTTGAGACTAAATGGATCATGGTGGACCCTCTGAATTTCTTTTTCCAAGTCAATCCCAGAGTCACTCTTAAGTATTACCTCAATCAGCAAATTAGCTGCAAAGCTCTTGCAGTTATTACCCTCTACTCCCTCAGGGACATTCAATAGTCTCAGGTTATGTCTTGAATGGTTTTGCAGCTTCTAATACTCCTTGTGTAAGCTGTGCTTCTGCATCTACAGAATAGCTATCTCAGAGATGTTACTTTCTAGTTTAGGTTCCAATTTCCCAACATTAATTGTGTGATCCTCTGAGGTATTCCATCCATTTTGGATTGCAATGCCTGGCATATCCACGGAATGCCTTCTGATCTGACTCAGATACCTCAAATCTCCTCTGAATCTCTGTACGCAAATCTAGCAGCATGAGCTCAAGTGGACCACCCTCTGTGGTGACAGGTGTCTCTCTTGTCCCTCCTGTTGTCTTCTGTTGGATCTGACATCCTTGGTGTGGGTTTCCTCCAACTTTTTGACTTCCATCCTCCTGCTTTTGCTGACTTTGTTTTTTCTAACTTTAGGACTCTGTGTACGCTAGCACTGCTAGCCAGTGCTAAAGTGCTTGTGTTCTTTCCTTTCACCATGGTAACATTGTTTTACACCCAATTGGCACATTTAATATACTTGTAATGTCCTAGTAAAGTTGCACTGCCTGTACCCAGTACCTGTAAATTAAAGGCTGCTAGTGGCTCTGCAGCACTAATTGTACTTAAGTAGCACTTGTCTCAGGCCTGCCTTGTGTGTGCAATTTTAAACTGCCATATTGACGGGGCAAAGTATACATTTTGTTAGGTCTAAACCTTCTTTTTTAATACATATAAGTCACTTCTAGGTAGTGGAGCAAAGGTTTCTGGATGGTTGGTGGAAGTTCAGGCAGTGGTTCATGTATGCTGGTCCTTGGTCATGGAGGGCATTGTAGGCGTGCGTCAGTATCTTGAATTACCATTTTTTCTGGACGGGTAGCTAGTGGAGGTTCCTCAGGTGTTGGGTGATGTTGGCCTATTTGGATAGGTTGAGGATCAGTGTGGCTGCTGAGTTCTGTATCGTCTGGAGCCTTCTCATGAGTTCGGTGGTGGTTCTTGGTTACCGTGCATTGACGTAGTCCAGGCGGCTGGTGATAAGGGCTTGCATGGCTGTTTTCTTATGCTGTTGGAGAGCCATTTGAAGATTCTTTGGAGCATGCAGAGAGTGTGGAAGCAGGCGTAGGACACTGTGTTGATCTGTCATTTCATGGTGAGTTTGCTGTCCAGGATGATCCCAAGGTTGCCGCTGGGGTCTTTTGGTGTGGGAGTGGGTCCAAGTTCAGCGGGCCACCAAGTGTCACACCAGAGGGAGGCATGGTTGCCAAAAATCAGCACTTCCGTCTTGTCAGTGTTAAGCTTCAGACAGTTGTCCTTCATCCAGTCTGTAACATTCTTCATGCAGTTGTAGAAGGTGGTCTTAGTGGTGAAGGAATCTGCTTAGAGTGAGAGGATGAGCTGGGTATTGTTGACGTAGGATATGATGTTGAGATCGTGGGTTCTGACGATGTCAGCTAGAAGCGTCATGTAGGTGTTGCAGAGGGTGGTGATGAGGGATGACTCTTGAGGGATGCCACAGATGGTGCTCCTGGGTTCCGAGGTGAAGGGAGGTAGGTGGATTGTCTGCATTTGTCCCACGAGGAATGATGCAACCCATCTTAGTGTGTCCCCCTTGATCCCGATCTGGTGCAGTCTCTTGATGAGTGTGTGGTGGGAGGGATACGGGTCAAAAGCTGCAGAGAGGTCAAGGGGGATCAGGGCTGCGGATTCTCCCTTGTTAAGTAGGGTGAGAATGTCGTCCGTGGCAGCGATCAGGGTTGTCTCAGTGCTGTGGTTAGCACAGAAACTGCATTTGTATGCATCTAGCATGTTGCTTCTCTCCAGGTGTTCAGTGAGCTGGCAGTTGATGGCCTTCTCCAGTACTTTGGCAGGCAAGGGGTACAGCGAGATGGGCTGGTAGTTCTGGAGATCACTCATGTCGACAGCGGTTTTATTGAGGAGAGGTCTGACTTCTGCGTGTGTCCATGCATGAGGAAAGGTGTCTGTGGCGATGGATGCTTTGAGGATGGTGGTAAGTTGGTGGCTGATCTCCTTGCTGCCTAAGTTGAAGAGGCAGTTGGGACATGGGCCCGTGGGTGTTACCGAGTGGATTGAGTTAATGATGGCTGTGGTGTTCGGTGTGGTGAGCTGTTCCCATGCGGAGAGTTGCTGGTTAGGGGAGGCTTCCAATGGAGTGAGGAGGCTTAGGAGGTGGGTTGGTTGGAACTCAAAGTTCCTGTAGATGGTGGATATCTTGTGGAAGTGATTCACTAGAGCATTGCAGATTTCCTATAAAGGAGAAATAGTTTTCCTGGTGGTTGTTGGGTAGGAGAACTCTCTTACGATGGTCAAGAGTTCCTTGGTGTGATTGGTGCTTGCCTCGATGTGGTCTGCAAGGGGGTCCATTTTCGCATCTTTGAGTCATTGGTGGTATTCATTGAGGGCTGAATTGTAGGCGACTCAATCTGTAGTGTCTCTGCTGGTGCGACATCTTTTCTCCAGTTTTTTGCAGCTGCGTTTCATTGTGCTGAGTTTTGGTGTGTACCAGCTGGCTTGTTAGGTGGACCTGCAGGTTTTGGATGGTTTGGGGGCGACTAGGTCAGCGGCGTTGGTGATCCAGGTGTTGAGTTTCTAGAGTGCTAGTTCCAGGTTGGTTGCAGCATCTGGATGGGTGGTGTTGAGGGCCTCCATGCATTGGGTCTGTGTCACTTTTCTCCAGACCCTGAAAGGGTAGATGGGAGGTTGGTGGTGGTGCGCGGTGATCCTGCGATGGTGACGTGGACGATGGAGTGGTGGGTCAAGATGAGGTCTGTGGCATGGCTTTATTAGACTCTGTTTCTGGATGTGAAGATAAGGTCCAGTGTGAGTCCTGTAACAAGCTGGGTGAGGCCGAAGTTGTCCATTCATTCCAGGAGGTTGGCGGAGTTAGTGTCTGTGGGGTCATCCAGTTGGAAGTTGAGGTCTTAAAGGAAGATGCAGGACTTGGACTCGATACCAAATAGGCGATAAAGTATGTGATGGCTTTGCAGAGACCGAAGCAGGGTCTTGGGGGTCTGTGGGCAAGGGTGCCTTTGATGGTTGTTTTGTTGTCAGTGTGGAGTTGGAAATTTAGGTATTCTGTGATCGGTGTGGTGTCGTCTTTGGTGGTGGTGCAGCAGATTGTTCCTTTGTGGATGAAGGTGATGCTCCCTTCGTGTTTGCTGGTGCAGTCCCTGCATATCATCTTGTAGCTGTTGGGCGTTACAGTGGCAATGTAGGGGGCTGAGGAGGGGTTGAGCCAGGTGTCTGTGATGAAAGTCACATCGGGGCGAGGGTGGAGATGGTGTTCCAGACATTTGCGGCATATATGCAGAGAGATCTGGCGTTGATCAGGAGGCATCAAAGTGGATCAGGGGTGGTCTCTGTTGGCAGAGAGGTTGCAAGTTGCAGGTTAAGAGACAGTGGTGACAGGTAATTCGTCCTGCTGTAGAATGAGATGATGAGAGACAGCAGTTGTTGCGGCGTTCAGGGTCCAGGGCTCGGAGAACAATGTTGGAGTATGCATGGGCACCCGGAGGGCCAGGGTTCCTAGTACCGGGCATGGTCCAGTCATGGACAGGCGCAGACAGGCTTGACTTTGGTGCACCATTGGGTGTGCCAGCGTCTCGGCCGCACTGCATGCCTCCATTAAGTAGGTCCTGGGAGGGTCACAGAGGAGGCAGGTGGCAGAAAGTGGGTGGCAGGTAGCGGGAATGGCGCAGAGCGGGCAGAAGAATGGCTAAACTAAAATAAAATAAAACTCAGACATTGGCTACCAAGGCTAGCTGACAGGGACTAACCAGCACAGGGCAAGAACTGCTCTAGAAACAATACGTATGGAGCAGTGGCGACTCACAGAGGTAACGCTGTGGGGCGGTGAGGCGGGTCGGGTGGGGCTGGGTGGGAGGGTAGTGGAGTCCGACATACGACGGCAAAGGTAAACGTAAATAAATAAATATCTGCTGTGTATGTCGGACTCCACTAGCCCCCCACCCAGTCCCGCCCCCGTCTCACCACCCCAGAGCGTTAGCTCTGCGACCCGCCACTGGTAGGGAGGGGGCACATGTAGGAAAGAGGTACTGACGAGCAGCGAGGTGGAGCTGGTGAGGACCTGCTCTTTAAATTCTTGTTTCCAGTTTTCAGTAGCTGGCTGACAAACAAATGTTCGATATTCCAGTTTCTACTTTTCACAACTGTTGGACTTGGCCACTTTTGCAGGGTCACCACTGACATTTTTGCCTTCCTCCTGGCATTTCTTCTCACCTGGTATTGTGGTTTTAGGACTCTGGGAACTTTATCACTGCTGTACAGTGTAAAGTGCATGTGCTCTCTATGGTAAACATGGTAAGATTGGGCTACACCTGTTTGGCGTATTTAATTTACCTATCAGTCCCCTGTAAAGAGGTATCTCATATAGTAAATTAAATGCTACTGGTGGGCTTGCGTTACAGCAAACAAATGATGGACGGAATGCTCACAATGCAAACATTCTCCCCCAGTCAAAAGATCTGGGTTAAATCCATCGTTCTTTTGCCCACTACGCCACCCCAGTTTGGACCCAGCCATATGCAAATCAGCCTTGACCCTGTGCCCCATGGGAACAGTCCAGACCGAACTGCCAGGCCAGGTCCTCCCTGGACCGGACACAAGCATCCCGGGACCGGTTTCAGGGTATGTCACCCTTCTTCAGCCAGGCTAGCTTGAATCCAGTGGCACAGTGAGCAAGGGACCCACGTCTGGGCTTGCAGCGCTGCTTGCGCCACCCACCAAAGTATCCTTTGAAACCTGTCTCAGGATCTCTGCCATTGCAGGGCCTGCACGCGCAGTTTACTGCCGCTGTGACGTGGCACATAAAGTGGGTGCTACGTCTGTGACTCCCCTTTTACTACATATCAGTCACCCCTAAGGTAGGCCCTAGCTAGCCCTATAGGCAGGGTGCGCTGTAGGTAATAGGTAGGACATGTGCCTTAACTGTGTGGCATGTCCTGGTAGTGACAAACAGCCATTTTGGTTTCTCACTACTGTGATGCTGCCCTCTCATAGGAATGCATTGGGGATTCCCTGATATGTGTTTCAGTGGTAATTCCTGATATGAGAGGAGTAGCGTGGTCAAGATTGGTATGTTTGGAATAGTGGTAATAAATGCTGCGTAATGGTGTTCGCAGATTTATTATCACTATTTTAGAAATGCCACTTTTAGAAGTAGGCATTTCTGTGTGCTATGTGTCTTTGTGCCTGCCTGTTGTGTATTGCATGTCTGGCTCTGGATGACAGGGGCTGGGGAGGTGCAGTGGCTCCAGAGGGGCAGGGTGAGTCAGCACTAGGCTGAATAGGCCAATCTGAATTTGGAGTAGTGGGAAGAGTAGCACCTGGACCTGAATAGGACTGTGCCTGCCCTACACAATGCTGGCTCCGCCCCCCTGTGGTGTGTCTGGGGCCAGAGCCTACACTAACAATGGGGACTGTTGTGCACTTGTTAAGTGCCCCCAGAACTGGTTTGGACTAGGTCCAGTGCCCTGTGCCAGGGCAGAACTAAGACACTGACTAGTATAAATATTGGGGCTGTGACCCCATGTATGTTGTGCTGTTGAGTGCTGTCTTGGAACTGGTGGCCGGCAGGCTGCTGGACTGCCAGGAGGAACAGCCACCTAGGGCTCCCTACTTGTGGGAGTGAAGCTTCTGCCCTGCTGAAGAGCCCCGGTGTGCTGGCCTGCCTGGGCTGATTGAGCTGCATGGAGAGGGCTAAGCACCCTTGCCCTGAGAAGAGCGCTGCCAGGTCTTTTATGCTGTAGACCGGCTGGATGCTGCTGGGGTCACTAGTAGCGGCGTGGAGAAGTGAAGCCTCTCTCCTCTGTAAATGGAGAGGTAGGGGCATGGAGAGCGCTCCAGAATTGCTGTGACTGGGGGTTTGGAGCCCTGACGGGGGCTCGTGTGGTCCAATTGCCCGGCAGGCGTAGGTCAAGAAGCCGCGCCGTTCCCAAAGAATAGATGGAGAACTTGCTCCGTAAATTGCTCGAGGGCCGGAAGTCAGGCGGAGACTCGGCCTGACTGTGGGCGGGGCCGCGCGGCAAGAGCAGACGCCAAGGGCCGGACATGGCCTTCAGGGAAAGTCAGGCCAGCTTGTGCTTGGAGGTGGGCAGGGCTCCCTGGTTGCAGGTGAGAGCCCCGCCTGTTGCCCAGTCAGAAGCAGACAGGAGCCTACCCTGCGTTCGTGGGTCACCAGCAGAAAACAGGAAACAGGAAGCCAGGCAGAGGGGCAGGGACGCGTGGCCGAGCCTGGTTGTGGGCGGAGCCTGTGCCTGATGGCAAAACGGAGGAAATGAGGACAGAGACGGTACCCTGTGTCAACCTGGTCCTGGAAAGCCAGACCGGAGAACCGCCATTTGCCGTTTCCCACCAGGAGCACCAGGACGTTTGCTGTTGACTGGGGCGGACGGCTGCAACCAACCAGTTCAGCCCCCCAGGTAGTGGTGAGTAGGGCTGAGCCTCGCTGCAGTAAACCCCGGGGCTGCAGACTTGCGGGGGACAGTCTATTGGGTACCGGGAGGTCCCCGGCCAATTTGGGCAGGACTAGGGCCTCCCCTAATCGTGATGCATATCGGGGGCATTCTTGTTTGGTCAGAGAGTGAGGTGGAACCTCGACGGAGGCCCCCGAGCTTGAGTGGAGGAAGGAGCTTCCACCAAACCACTGCGCAGTCAAAGTGGTGCTCGCAGAGGCGCTGTGACTGCCGATTGGGGGGGGGCAGTGGGCTCCCGGAGATATCGTTGCCTAGGGTGCAGTTATGTTTAGGCCTAAGGTGGGCCTGAGGTAATTATGATGTTTGCATAATATGCTACACTATGTCATGCTAGGATGAGACTGCCTAATGTGTGCCCATAATGAGTGTATATGGGAGCACTGTGCCCTGTTGATGGAGGTATAGGCCTAAGGTGGGCCTGATATAATGCTTATGTTTTGCATAATATGCCATTCCATGTCATAAGAATGTGCTGAGTGCAATGTTACCAGTAGCTACTGGTTGGTTTCACTAACTGTGATACAATGGTTATGACATAGGCCTGATTGGCCCTGTCATGTATATAATCCCAGTAAAGTAATACCTAGTGCCAGGTGGCACAGTGTATATATGTGATTATGTTCTAATGTGTTTTACGAGGAATACAAAGGCTATTTTTTAATATAACCTTGTGTGAAGTTTCTTTTGTGGTGTGCCTAGTGTGTCGCTGCTGTGTGAGTGTGTTGCACAAACGCTTTACACATTGCCTCTGGGATAAGCCTGACTGCTCGTGCCAAGCTACCAAGGGGGTGAGCAGGGGTTATCTTCAGCATGTAACTCCCTTGCCCTGACTAGAATGGTGGTTTCTGCCTGGCTTAGGCGCTTGCCCTAGCGAACCAGAAATCCCATTTCTAACAACAACCCAACCCAACTCTCTTGGAGATAAAGATCCTTATTTTTTGTGAGATACACTTTCCACTAACCTCTTTGTAGTATTTTCTCTGTTCTGGTGAGCAGCGCTGCAGCAATTAACCTTAATGCTTCAACTGATGGATTTGTGTCTCTTTCCTTTGCAGGTGCAACGTTTCTGGCTGGTTGGGGTTCTATGCCTGGAGAATTGGTATGATAAAAGCACAGAGCTTCTTCAGGTAAGTTCTGCTTGCGAGGCAGGTGCAAGGTTTTCGACTGGTGCAAAAGAACAGCTATGACAAATGTGCAGATATTCTTCAGGTAAGTTCTACTCGTGAGGCTCACAGAAGCTCTTCTCTGCTCTGGAAGGTAAGCCTAGCAAAGCCTCAGCCTTGGGTGCAGTATTTATAGGGCCACGCCCAAAATGGCAGACGTTCCTGAACTCTTGCAAGAGTTCAGGAAGGGTATTGCCTGTGGACTGGGTTTTTGGGGGAGGCCTCAGGGGCAGAAAAGGCTCAAATAACCTTGAACCCAGCACCTCCATGCTATGAGTACTAGCCCCCAAGTGGTGCCACCTCAGTCCTGGACCTAGGAAATGGGCCTGAAGGTGCAATGCCAGTTTAGCTATGGTCCTCTGAGCAGATCTGATGCAGCGTGATGCATGTCCCAGCAGCTCAGCTTCGGAACCACCACAGTGCAGACTATCCCCAATGCTGAACCTCACATTGGAGTCCGCAGTCTCCTCAGAACCGCTGCGGAGCGAGGCATCCTCAATGCAGGCCTTTGCATCACAAGACCCTTCAATGATGGCATTCTCGACAATGATGCAGGACTCCACATCGCACCCCGAAGCTTCTTCGGAACCACGGTGCCCCACACCTCTAAGTTAACCCTGACTGCTTGTGTGCCAAGCTACTAGAGGGTTAAGCACAGGTTAATTTGGGGTTTGCTTGTATTTCACCCTGACAGAGATTGTGATTGCTGCTTGAGTAGGGGTTCACCCCTCAACAAGTAACCCTATTTCCTAAACCGTATCATTTTAACTGCCACAACTGGTTTCCTTTAGTCTTTCTGAGTCAACTATGGGGTGTTGCCCCTGCTATATTTTTTCCCAACTGAGATTGTTCAACACTTCAAACCTATTACCAATAAGACGGTCTGATTTCTTATTACTTTCCCTGTCTCGAGAGTCCACCAAACTTATGACTGAACCAGGATTGGTATTAGCATTATCTTTCTCTGTCAGCACCCAGGGGCATGTGGACACACCTGGGTGTACACTGTCTAGAAATCCATTTACTCTGGGATTTACTGCTTGTATCTTACTGGAGGTATGACCCAACCCCTCCATCTGTACTCTAACCTGGCTTGTGCATGTGCCCCCCATCGCATCAGCCCAATTCATCAACTTCTTGCGTGCCATTATTAAAAAAAAAAACAAGTTTAGAGAGGGGGGGACCTTAGAGGTACTGATGTTCTACAGGTGCACATCCCTCTTCTTTTGCCATCTTCTCTCACATATGGACCCTTGAGAGCAGTAGATATAAAGATGATATTCGGGCCGTGTCAACTGGGAGACGGTTTGGCACCTCTACCTGCCCTCTTCCTTTGCTTGCACTCTCGCTGGGGTGGGGACTCTGCCTCGAGGGCCAAATCTTCTTCCACAGTACCGGGTTTCAAACTATGACCCCCTGGCTTCCCTGCTTGAGACAAAAAGTCAATCCTGAGCACATATCTATTCCACACTCCTTGACCCTTTAACTCCAGTGAAATGGCTTTCACTTTTATGTCAGATGCTTCTATCAGTTCTCCAGGTAGGTAGGAACAATCTCCCAGTACCTGCAGTTCACTCTTCCAGTCCACGGAGACACGCGGGGCTACTTGCTTGATTACACTACGTTCTACATGCCCCATAGTGACTCCTCTCTTCTTTGGAGAATCTCTTGATGAATGCCCTAGAAAGTGCTAGTAATGTGGCAGCTGGCCGAATGTGCTGCCTCTGCCGGTCGTAACCCCCAGCGTGACCCGTGCAAGAGCACTCCTCCCCCAGCACACCAGGTAGGCAGTGCAGCTCCAAGTCCAGTGCTGTGGGTGCTGCAAGCAGCTGGGGGGTAAATGTAAGCATACAGTGGCCGCGACCCAGAGGGAGACAAAGATATCTCAGAATGGTTAAAAAGTGGTCCAAATGGATCTTTATAATTGAGAAGGAGCGGGGGCTTCTGGTCATAGTGGGATTCTTCCTCCCAAAGGCGCTGACCTCCGACCACTTACTCTCTGGCCGCCATATTCCCCAGTTGCACATACCAGACAGGCCCTTTCAAACAGTAACTAAATAAATAAAAATCAAATTATATTTTCAGGTATAATAAGGTAGGTTGTTTGATAGTTGAAACTAGATGATATATTATAATTAAATATTCGGGGTAATTTGAGGGTACATACCCCTATGGGAACTAAACAATGTGTCATTCCTTAATTACAGAAAAAGCATCAATTTCTATGAAAGAGATTGTATAGTTCTTATATTGCTTTGGGGATTTGGTGTCTCAATTTTACTGCTAGGAGTAGCAACAATACTGGATTGTTTGTAGAGATCTTTGGAGAGTATTCTTCAGATCGGCTGAGGCCAGTACCAAAAAAACAGCTACCGGTTACCTTAGTGATGCAAGTGCCCGTTGTTAACGTGTAAACTGCAGATCTTACGTTTGAAGACTGATAGGGCAAATCCAGTCTTTAAACCTTCTAAAGTTGACAAATTGTGTTTCCTTTTATTGGATATTAAAACTAGTGTAAAATAAGTTAATGTTATTGCTTTGGCAGTGAATTTGACCAATGGATGTAAAATATTTAAGACGGATTTGTTAATTTATTGTTGGGCCATGCCTAGAGAATCACTCCTTGGTACTCCGGCAGGTGTATCAACACATGACTTCGCATATTATGGTAAAACATCTGAAGGTAAATCTTGCCCTGAGAAGGCCTATTTTTCTTATCCATAGAGACAGATGGGTCCTTCTTTTGGCTTGAGTAAGAGTCCTGGCTCTGCAGCTTTGATATTAAGTCGGGAGAGGTGTTTCTTGTGTACGCTTACAAGGCGATTGCCATTGCCTTGGTGTCCTTTCTCATTATGTCAATTTAATTTGGATGTTATGAGGTAGAGGCAGAGGCGGCGAGATTTGGGCAACTATCAGGATATTCCCTTAATAACACCAAGACACAAATTATCTGCAAGAACGGCAGTATGGACAATGATACTAAACAGGTGGATAGGGCCACATACCTTGGAATAGATATTATGGGTAATTTAGAAAACCTTGTGGATGGCAATATCGATCCATTGATAGCTAAAACCAAAACAGAACTGTCAAGATTGCATAACCTACATCTATCAATAATTGGTAGATGTAATATAATTAAAATGCTTTTTTTCCCCAAATTTTTATATCTTTTAAGGGCAATTCCACTAGAATTCTCTACCAATAGTTTGAAGAAAATTGAAGATTTATTTTCTCGCCTTATTTGGGCATATGAAAAGCCCAGAAGAGCTTTTAAATATTTATCTCTACCAAAAGGAAGGGGGGGGCTGGCTCTACCAAATGTAAGATTTTATTATTGGGCAACTACTCTTTTGTGCAATCTAACTTTTATTGCTGATAAATCAAAAGATAAACCTTTGGATGATATACCGACACCTATTGAACTCATAATGGGTAAAGATGCATGGGGATGGGCTTGGAGATTTCTGAACGATTGCCACTTTAAAAAGGTGCGCTTCAAGACGCTAGCCGGTGGATACAGAATTATGAAATCGGTTCGTAAAATGTTGGGAATAGGCCGTTTGAATTATTACACACCGATTTGGAATAATCCCAATCTGCCGGACATCTTTAAAGACACTAGAGTTAGAAAGTGGCAGGAAAAAGGCTTAAACAAATTGTTCTTTAACGGATATAGCTTCTTTTGAAAACCTCAAGGAGAGATATGAATTAGATCAGAGAGATTTTTATAAATATCTCCAAATATGTGATTTTTTAAGTAAAAAAGGTGGTGGTCCGAAGGGTTTTGCTAATAATCATATTATAAATAGCCTGAGAAGGAGCAAATCTTTATCTATTGGAACAGTTTATAATGCTTTCAACTTATTAATGCCGGATGATATGGAGACAAGAGCTATAAAGTGGAAGGAAGAAATAGGAATTTCGGAAGATTTATTTTTCTACTCAACAGAGCTAGCGCAAAGTTTGTTAATTCCGGCTCGTCTCCAGGCCCAGTATTATAAATCCTGTTTTTCACTTTATTATACTCCAAAGAAGATCGCAAAATGGGGGACAGGGAGAGGGACTTTATGCCCTAGATGTTCACTATACCAGGCGGATCTAAACCATATGTTTGCTTCCTGTAACGCTTTAAATAATTTAAAACAAGAGATCTCAATCTTTTTCAAGGAGGTGCTTGGGAGTGATCTCCCTCTCTCTTCATCCCTGATTGGTCTTGGGGTGGATCAGGAATTGCAAGGGAAGCCAGGAGAACAAGCATTTGCAATGCAATAGGTCTCGGATTTGTAAGAGTTAGAGGTATTGGCGTTGTAAATGACAATGTCTTTTACCCATGTGTTTTGGTTTTGAGTGGATGTATGTGGTGTGGAGTGGAATTATGTGGGTTGGATTGGAATTGTTAGTTGTGGAATTGTGTGTGGTGGAATTGTGTGGTATGGAGTGGATCTGTGTAGTAGAATTATGTAGCATGGTGTGCAGTGAAATTATGTGGATAGTAGTTATGTGGTATTGGATGTATTGGAATCATGTGAAGTGGGATTGTGTGTCATGGAGTGTAATTATGTGGAATGGTATTTTGTGGAGTGGTATGTAGTGAAGTTTAATTATGTGGTATGCTGTTGTATTTTGTGGCATGATGTGAAATTTTGTGGTGTGTATTGGATGTATGTGTGTTGTATAATTATGTTGAATTATGTGGTTTGTTGTCGAATGATGTGGTGTAGAATGGAAATGTTTAGAGTTGAATTGTGGTGCGTAAGTGTGTGGGGTTGAGTGAAAATATGCTGATTGGAATTATGTGGCAAGATATGGAGTGTATTTGTGTGGACTGTGTTACCAAGTTTAACAAGCACTATCGGGCAACCAACAGTGGTCTACCACGTTGCAAATGCAGGATGCAAATTCCCCAGTTTCCAGGAAAGAGGGAGCACTAAACCGGCAAAATTTAATTTTGCTTGGGGCTTTTAAAAAGGAGGCACCAGGCATGTCTGCAAGATCTGAGAGAGCCTTAAAGGTATATCTGTGACTATACCTTGGTAGAAAGTAGATTTTGGTGTCTCTGTGCCCCCCCTTTCCGTCTTGTACTTCCAGACTGCTCCTTAATTTCTCCATCTATCCCACAGCGCCGTTCCAGAAGGCAGGGAAAGAGAGCGAGGAAAGGTGGAGAATAGAGTGAGGAAGTGTAGAGGGACAGGGAGAGGAGATAGAAGGGGGTGTCACTATGGCACACGTGTTCCTTTAAACATGGTCATATACCACAGCGCCGTTGCATAAGTCAGGGAAAGAGAGAGAGGAAGGGTGGAGAATAGAGGGACAGGGAGAGGAGAATGAAGGGGGTGTTGAGGCCCGAGACCTAAAAAACAGCAGCAGCTAAATAAACGACTATTGCTAGCAGGGAGCCTGATGCAATCAAATATAAAAACTCCTCGTCTGGGTTTAAGACACATGTTTATCGACAATCCCAAGGGGCCCCTTCTCTTTTGTAAATGGTTACCATCAATTTGGATTTGGTTGTAAAATATTAATGTTTTGCAACCGGATGTAGGTTGCAAAACATTAATACATAATTTTAGGAATCGGTATTTGGAAAGTATGCTGTTTACACACCCTTTCTAAATACTGATTCTGTATTGAGCCTGGAACCCTAATTGCGGTTCCGTAAAAATGCTATTTTGTAGTCGCAACGGCTCAACTTTGACCTCTGCAACTGCAAAATAGCTTTGTGCATCAGGCCCCATGTCGCTGGCTGCTAAGAAATGCGTGGAGCTTGACGATCACAAGTTTAAACCTGGCAATGAGATTTAGTATTTCATCCTTGCAAGGTAGGTAAAATGAGTACCATTAAAATGCATTGATTGCAACAAACGTTGTTTGCGGTGGGAAGTGCTATGTAAAACAAGAAACAAAAAACCTGTCACTCAGCCACAAGAAACCCATGTGTGACTGTGCGCTTTACAAATATAGGTTATGTATAAAAAAAACACGTATTCCTACATGTTACAGCAATGCAGGTTGTGTTTAATACAAACATCAAAGTGGAACAATAAATATTTGTTTTCATTCTGTTTTTAATAAAACTAAATCTTAACAAGTCCGAAAATAAAAGCAAATGTTTCATTTGGGAAACAGCACCCGGGAATATGCCAAACATTAAAAAATACGCAAAACCAATCGGCCTTTTTACAACATACCGCAGCTCCGTGAACAAGCAATCAATCGACCACCGAATAGGCACAGAACAGGTGGTAGCAGTGCAAGTGGCCCATACACATACAAGACACACTGCAACACATTCAAGCGCCCCTAGAGAACATACACAGCACGGGAAACATTACTGTGGGCTTCTCCCACACACTAAAATATGTAGGTTGTAAACCAGTAGCGGAAGCTTCCCATACACACACAGAACAGGTAAAACAGTAAGAAACAGGCGTTCATCCTTCCACCTAGATAAAGAACTGGTGCTGCGTGGGGCAAGCCTCACTCACATATTCTGGGTACAGTACAGGCGGCAGTGGTGCAAGTGGCCTTCACACACATCTCACTAATACAGTACAGATTGTAGTGCTGCAAGCTTCTGTCACACACGAGTAGCACAGGGATCACAAGTGCGCACCCGGCCTTCTCACGTATGATGCAGGAGTCTTATGCACAAAGTACTGATACAGGCACAAGTAGCAGCAGTGCGTGCTTCTCATTTTTCACATAGTTACAAGGCGGGTAGCAGCAGCTGAATCACACCACTATATACGTCATGGCATGTCCCTGCAAAGTTTCCACACACACACAAGACACAGCTAGCAGACGTGCACATTTCCAACATGCACACGGAACACATACAGCGCCAGCCAGCAGATGTGCACACTTCCAACATGCACAGGGAACAGACACAGCGCCACCCATATGCAGCCACACAGTCTGCTTCCCTCACACACAGCAGGTGCAGCGAAGCAAAAGTACAAGCTTCCCTCACACAATGAGCAGGTTTGACACAAGCTGAAGCGGTCCAAGTGGCACACATACACATGTTTGTTACCACCCAAATGTTATTCAGCTTGGCGCTGAATGACAGATCTTTATTGTTACCCGAATGGTACTCATGTTATCGACCTTAGAATGATGAAAGTCTCAGAGGACTAATTGTGTTGAACCTTTTACTACGAAGTCATGCAGGGACTCCTGGGATGGATGAATTAATCAACTGAGTCAACAGCTGCAGATCAGTAACTTGCGCCCTGGTGTCCAGGGGAGAGTGCTCTACGCCGGCTCGGGGGGGGAGAGACCTGGAAGCGAGTGGTCGCTGCACCATAAGTGGAGCTGCGGAGCTGACACGGGCATAGAAATAAGAGAGGACTGTGCTGTCTTAGCAGCGGCTGGCAGGTAGAGGCCGGTGAGCGCAGGAGCGGAGGGACCCGCACAGAGCAGAGAGGGGCGGGGGGCGCGAGACATAGAACAGGCTGAAGAGAGGGGTCCCGAGAGGCAGCAGACACACGCCCGCGGAAGACTGGAAGGCTGGGGAGGGGACTCAGGGACAGACCCCGAAGAGAGGGGGGAAAGGAATGAGGATACCCGGGGGGCAGAAGCTGTCTGGTGTAATTGGGGCAGAAGCTGTCTGGGGTAATCGGGACAGTGGGAAGGAAAAGAGGCTGCTGCCCGAGGCACTAGGGGAAAGGCGAGTCAGCAGCAGAAAGAGACTGACCTGACCGTTGGACAGGGAGAGACTGCCACCTGGTAGAGATGGATGGGGAGACGGACTACCCTGGTACAGAGACAGACTTGTGGTAGCTCTGATAGGTGCAGTGGGCAAGCTGCTCAGAGGATAGGCGTGGAAGAGCCCATCCGAGGATCACAGCCTGGTGCAGGGGGGGAAAGCAGCTCGGTGATTACAGACAGGACGGGCCCGGCAGAGAGCACCATGTGTACTGAGAGAGGTGTGCCTCCCTGTCAGGGCGGGTCCTGGGAGGGACAGAAGCCAGGGAGGGAGAAAGGGGTGGCCACTTTAATGTTGTGCGACATTGTGGGGCGCGTGCGTTCTGCGCACTAAGAGCGCCGAGCGGGAGTGAGAAGTTGGTGGGGGTTCCGGAATTTTCTTTATTAGGCTGGGCGAATAGGTGGTGTTGCTGAGTGTTGCGCGTGGCGAGAGTGGTTGGCGGGGGGTACGGGGGGCCTTTTGTGCATGCTGCAAAAGCATTGGTAAAACGCGTATGAAAAGGGGGGTTCCATGTTGCGTGGGAGCAGGCCATCACTGCGGCGGCTGGGAGGTAGTTCCCACACGTGTTGGGGGGGGTGGCGCCTGACACTACAGGGCGCCGCAGCCAAGGGTCAGGGGTGGGCGCCATTCATACAGTGGCGGGAGTGGTTGGGGGGGGAATGGAGGCCCCAGTCCGGCAGTGCGTGCCTGGCTGGTGGGACGTCGCCTGCATGAGACTGCCAGGATACAGTGGTTAGCGCGATCAGAGGCCCCCCAAAACCCCTGGTGCGGAGGGGGGGGTGTGAGCGGGGATGGAGTGGCGTACGGTGGCGAAGGAATTTTGGAGCTGAGAGTTAGCCGGATGCCGTAGGCGAATTGCGGACTCCATGCGGGGATTAGTGTGGGAGTACTCACAGGGCATTTATATAGCGGGTGCGGAGTAGTGGTGGTGAGGGGGCACGTTGCTCCAAGGTGACGACTGGCGGAGCGGGCACTTACATCTGCACCAGGAAGGTTTCCTTTGAGCGACCTTGGGAGGCTCTTTCTTTCTCCAATGTATTCAACATATCATGCGAGGGGCGGTGCAAAACAAGTGGTGCGCGCGCACCACAGAGGAGCCCGGCAGCGAGGCAAACGCGCTACGGGCACGATCAAAAGGTTTAAAAATTTGGGAACACTGACTAGATGGCTTGAAAGGTAGAGGATTCAGCTCTAGGGGAGGTTCTACTATCTAATGTACCTTCATCTTTATTTAGTTTATTTTTTTTTTAAACCAAAGACAAGGGACTGTATACAACCCCTGACGGGAGGGAGGGGGGGGCTGCAGTAGGGGATAAAAAATAAATAAAAATAGTGCATGATTGGCTTGAATTTAATTTATATAATATTGTTCTTTTCTTTTGATAATTGAGATATCTAGCTAGGAAATATATGTTTTTGATATATGCTTTCTTGGGTGGAAATGTAAAAATGCTATTGAAGGATGAATTGTGATATATGTAATGTTGGTCTCATGCACTAATAAAAAATAATAAAAAAAATAAAAAATTAATTTGGATGTTCTGTCGTGTAAAAGCCATAGACAAATTGAGTTGACCATGCAGAGTTGGTTCACCATTTTCGATTAGAAACAGGTTGACTGAAGTAGATCCCTGTGCCTTTGCTGTGCATGATCCAATTTATGGTTCAACAGGAGGTGTTGACTTTTTACCTACGGTTACAGATTCAGAATGACTGCTTTTTACCAGATATCCATAAAAAAGTGTTCTGGTAGATATGGTCTGATAGCTGACAATGAATGAATTCTGTGCATATTATGTCGGTGTGGGGTAGTTTATAACATTTAAACTGAGTCGCTGTGCTGTACCCTCCCTCTTATCTTGGGCACTAATATTGCATGGAGACACCACAACTATGACTCTTTTTCTATAGTCCAAGCTGTAAGGGTGGTCATTTGTGCAAGTGCAAGCCTGAATTAAACAGTGCCCATCATTTATGCTACAAAGTGCCCAAGACAGGAAGTGGCAATAAAACCTTAAAAAGGATGGCTTCATTTGATGTTCAGTGATCGCTGCCATACGTCATAGTTGGTGCTTGTTTGAACTTGTTGTCAGGTGAGCAATGTAGATACAAATTAGTGAACCAATTAAACGTACAATAAGCTTCGAAGAGATAGTGATGCAAAATAATGTTGCTTTGCTTTCAGGGAGAATTATCCTATTGTGTGCTGCTGAAAGGATTTGTAGGGATCTTTACCAAAGAGATGGAGACCCCAAATAGGGAAGGATTATGTTTTAATCTGATTTGTTGAAACTACCTAAGCCTAAAGAAAATTGACCAATATCCGATAACTAATTGCAAGTGAGAAGAAAAGAAACTTTTCTGCAAAAAATGACAAAGAAAAATAGTTTCAGATTTCTTTGTTTCTGATTTTGGCTGGCATGATGCGATAATCACTGTAATTTGGAAGCCAGGCCAATTGTCTTGTCATTGTGCATCTTTTTTTTCCCTAATTCATTATTTAATGGTAATTTGGATATTTATTCCAAATTAGAACTTTTGAACGGTGAGCACTGCACTAAAGACAATAAAGGGACAGAAGGTCACTGATGGCCGGAGAAGCCCTCGTGCTCCAACATTGCTATGTTTGTCTTTCTGTTTCTCCCTGATTAATTTAGAACAGTCTACCCTTAGTGGATCTAATGTCCTGATAGCCTTATAGCCCTTCTGCCTCTTCATATTCCAGATGCTAAAGCCACTCTCACTTGTTATTATTTGATTAGAAGGTCTTTAACAACTGATACAGTCCTCTGCAGCAGGCTAATATGCTATTATATAGCCAGATAGATGGAGAGGGGTGGTTGGAGGCATATTTCATATAGGCAAGCAAGGTTTTAAACACTCAAGACAGTTGACTAATCTGATCAATACCATAGTTCTCACGTTTGCTATAGAAATGTCCTAAAGGTCTCCTCTGGGAATTTATCTAGGAGATGCAAAGAAAGCACTCAGTTATGTAAACTGTGTATATCTGAGGGAAATCTGTGAGCACCTCAAACTACCTGAATTGGTTTGCAAAAGAAGTCTCGGCAACTAAGGTTTTCAGAAAGCCATACTATGATGAGATGAACATTCCTGAACCCCTGGCTATACACCGCAAGCTCAGCAGAGATGCCCCATCTTCCCTCTTTCATTGCCTTGACAATGGAACCCTTGCACCGATGCATCGACTTGGAGGTATCCTACCTTTACTGTTGTATAAATGAAATACTAGAGATACTAGACTGATGATTTACCTGTATTCAAACAATATTGCAGTTATGTTAAGTGAAGTCCTGGCTGTTTCAGGGGGAAATCGTTTATTTTCAGTGTACATGGTTAACCAAAAGACGTGGCAGCTGATAGAGTGTAATTGTCACTGTGTCACTGTGTGATTGACATCATGTTCATTCAATTGTCACTGTTCATCAGATTTAGAGAAGTTCACAATTAAAAAAGCTTGGGTCAAAATTAACAACACAGTAGATGGTATGATGGAGGCAAGCCTCAAGTAGCCTTCTGCACATAAATTGATCACTGGTTTCCCAGCTGAACATATTAAGCCAATTAAGCCATTGGAACACCTCGTTCCAATATGGACTTAATTGCTGCTTTTAGCTTTCTGGCCCTTCATGTTTTGTTGACTTTCCCCATTATTTTTTGTTACTTGTAGAAGAGATTAGGCTGGACAATATTGTGTTTCTTCTGGGTCAATTTAACTCAACGCAATTTAAAAGTTCTATAAAGCCTATTAAACCAAATATGTACATTTGCAGTCACATTCTAGTGTCTTCAGCTATTTTATAATTATTATAATTAGCAAAAATTATGAGCAAATCATTACACGTAGGTAAAGTATCTTGTGCAACGTCTTCTATACAACAAATCTTGTGCATGCATCAGTTCAACATATAGGGACTCATTACAATGCTATTCGGACGAGCGTCTGACTGGTATCGTGTCGGAAACGGGGCCGCGTGACAAGGAGTCGTTGGTCCCGCCTCCAAAATTAGGATGCGACCACCTTCACGGTGGTCAGAAAGTGTATATTTCCTATTGCAGCTTGTGCTGCGGGCTGCGGCACAAGCCACAATAAGAAAAATACACTTTTTTAACATCCATGCACCATGTGGCAGACACCATGCGGTGCATGCCACATGATGCATGGATGTTTCGGGGGCACCACAGGTGTCCCACAGACCTCATAGCAGAGGCAGCAGGGGACGGGCGCCCTGCTAGGGGTCCCCAAAGGCCGTTTTTGACAGGCATTCTATAGCGGTCGGACCGCCATAGAAAGGCTGTCTGAAAGGGACATTGTAATCCCTAACGCAGTGCATGAACAGGCACTGCCCCATTGTAGGGAATTACTTTCTGACCTACGGTTGGATGGGCTCCTTGTGCTCGTTGGAGTTGTTGGGCGGTCCCTCCGCATGCTGCACTAGATGTTGGTTGGACCGCAACCGTCAGGCCCTCGGTTGCGGTCCAACTGACATCATTATGAGGGCCATAGAGTTAAAGATAGTTTCTTATATAATTTCCTCTAATTTTTGAATTGTCATATTTGCAATTCATATAAAAGTTAAAATGTTATCATTTGTTATATTTACTATCGTTTAACTCACATCCGAGATCAAATCCTTACTTCCTCTTGTGTATGTATTTCCCAAATATTTGAATTAAATTTTAGAACAACATTATGACTATTGATATCTCAAAAGGTTGTCTTCAACCTACAGGTAAAATATCCCTTTGCCAAACTTATTTGTGCAACTTCATTGCTTTGGATTTTTTTGCTGTAAAGTGTAGGTTTCCCAATTCAAACAAACAGATTGAGAGCCAGATTTACTTACCTGTCATGCAATGTAATGCAGCAAGGCAGCTTGCTACGCTGTGCTGCATAAAATTTGTAGAACAGAATTAACCATATCTACTAAGATATGGGGCACATCTGATCTCTCATCGATGGCTTACTTCAGGCAGCCTAGCACCCACGCAGGCATCCTTGCACCATGGTGAAAGATGGCTGGATTATGGGCAGGATTAATTTTTCACAGGAATGTACACCTTCCTGCAGAAAAACTATCCTTAGAGGCATATTTCTGTTTCTTTGTGTGCTGCAGAATGCAGCACACATGAAAAGCAGAAGCAACGGGTAGGTTCTCCATTTTGGTGCAAACTCAGGTGTATTGTCTTTAATAAATCTAGGTTTGTGTCAAACTACGTGGGTGGATGCATGGGACTGCCCATGCCCCACCAATGTAATGCATAACCCACACAGTGTAAAACATTGCAGCGCAAGACCCTTGGGGCAATTCTCTTCTGATGTCATCTTACCCAGGTCTCCCTTCGAGGCTTCCTGCAATGTAGTGAGTGGACCTTAGATTGGTGCAGTAGGGCTTGGTACAAATGCATTGTCACCCCGTTGCGTTTGCTTTTGTGTTGGGTTGAGGTGTTTCAGGATCAGAGGGGTCAGATTTCCATTGTTTCTTAATTGCACACAAAAGGGCCTGTGTACCAGAAAGTGGCCTCTTGGCAGCCCATATTCCTCCATGAGGTCGGGGAAATCTTTGATTCTGCCCATGCTGTCCAAGTCACCCACTCCTGTAGGACCCCACGCGGAACACAGCTGTAATAATTTGTGAACGTTTCATAAAAAGTTTTCTGTGCGGGCATAGTTAATACTACTTTATATGCAACACTTTTAGATCTTTCATTGGTTTCTCTATCAATTTTGTCTAGTGTAAACCAATCCACTTTCATCTTGTAGCTCTAAAAATGTTACACAAATGAAAAATGAGCAAAGAACCTTCAACCTAAGCCTATATTTTTTTTTACTAAGGTCAAATCTTCTGAGGTCAGATTTGTGATGTAATTAGGGGCTGAATTGATGCAATGCTATCTCATGTATTGTTACTACAAAGGAATATGTCATCATTTCTTCTACCTCTATCATTGTTTTTAATAAAACCAGTGCTGCTAATGAAATGAATGAATGAAAACAGGATTTATAAAGCGCCTGGTTACTCATGGGCATCCCCGCGTTGTTGCCTGCTAACACACTGAACTGAAAACTATTCATTTAGGGTAGAGTAATGTTTTAATCTGCTTCTGGAAGATGAGGTAGTTAGGTTGGTCACGGATCTGCGGGGGCAGGCTATTCCAGATGTTAGCCACATTATACGAAAAGAGGCGGCCGCCACTTCGTGCTCTCGTTATTCTTGGAGTTGACAGTAGATGTTTAGTTTCTGACCTGAGGGTTCTGTTTGGACAGTATCGATGGATAAGGGACTGAATAACCAGGGATCCCTTACCTGAAAGTGACCTGTGGGCTATGCATAGGGCCTTAAACTCTATGCGCTCACGGATGGGGAGCCAATGTAAAGATGCCAAAGCTGGTTTAGCGGAGGACCGCTTTGGAATGTTCATGAGCATGCGCGCCGCGCAGTTTTGAACAATTTGTAGCTTTCGGATCGAGGAGCCAGGGGCTCCAAGATAAAGAGTATTGGCATAGTCAAGGCATGACAAGATGAGAGCCTGAACTACGACTCTTCTTGCAGGGAAAGTGAGTAGTGGGAGCACTTTACGGATCATTCGTAGGATCCAGTAGCAGCTTGCAGCTACTTTTTGCCCTTGTTCTTTAAAATCAAGGTTCTGGTCGAGCCAGACACCCAGACTTTTAATTTGATGTTTGGGAGTAGGGGCAGGACCAAAGGAGCTGGGCCAGAGTAGCCCAAGATTTGTGTTTCCTTTGTTCCCTAGGAGCATTAATTCCGTTTTTGATCCATTGAGTTTCAAGAATGACTCTTCCATCCACCTTGATACTTTTTCCAGACAGAGGGCAAGACCAGGACTGGAGGAATCCCGCTGGTTGACAGAAACAACCAACTGGGTGTCATCAGCATACGTGACTATCCGGATCCCGAATGGTAGCACCATCTCTGCCAAAGACCTCAAATACACGTTAAAAAGTGTGGGGCTAAGGGAGGAGCCCTGGGGCACCCCACAATTCAGCGGTATGGGCTTAGAAGAGATACCGTCTTCAAGAACTTTGAAGGATCGGTCTTCTAAAAATGATTGGAGCCAATTGAGCATAGTCCCCGCAATTCCCACCTCGCTTAATCTTTTTATCAGCAGCTGGTGGTTGACCGTATCGAAGGCTGCGCTTAAGTCTAGAAGGATGATAGCCGCGCAGCCTCCTGCGTCTAGAATTTTTCTCGCCTCTTCCACTACCACCAGAAGAGCTGTCTCAGTACCATGTTGAGGTCTAAAACCCATCTGGGAGGAATGGAGACAGTTGTTGCTCTCCAAGAAGGTAGATAGAACAGAGTTCACGTATTTCTCGGCGATCTTGCTGATAGCCGGCTACAGGGAGATTGGGCGGTAATTACTCCAGACTTCATGGTCCAGGGTAGGTTTTTTCAATAAGGCTTTAACCATAGCCTGTTTCCACAGTGGGGGGACTATACCTGTGGAAAGAGAGGCATTGATCAGGTCAAGGATTACTGGAGAAAGGATTTCAGAGGCCAGATTTAAGATGTTGGGGGGGGCAGGATCAGTGGGGGAACCAGATTTTAGTTTCCTCAAAATATCAAGCAACGTGGACGAGTTGAGTGGGGGAATTTCCTCAATTAGGCTAACTCTCCCATTAACCAAGTTCTCCTGATCTCCGATATGTCGTTGAGATATTATTTGAGGGAAGGAGGAGTAAATGACTTGGATTTTGTTCGAAAAGAATTCTGCCATGGCGTTGCATCTCGCTGAAGTATCTTCAGATACAATAGGGGGGGAGGGGATGGTGAGGAAGCCCTTAGCGATGCGGAAGATTTTGCGAGGGGAATTAGCAGCTGCTAGAATTCTCTCTTCATAATATAGAGTTTGGGCCAGTTGAATTTCAATTTTATAAGTTTTAATGGCCTCTCTATAAATTTGTTTGCAGCTGGCAGAAAAATCCTTCCTCCATTTCCTTTCAGCTCTCTTACAAATTTTCTTAAGTTCACGAAGTTTCGGGGAGTACCACGGATTACGCTTGGTTTCTGCCTTATTAAATGTCATTTTGCTGGGAAGGACAGAGTTCAGTGAAGACTCTACCCAATAGTTAAATTTATTGTAGGCAGTTACAGGGTCAGGATCAAAAGTGGGCCTGGACAATTCCAGCGTTTTTACCCATGAATCAATTGGTAGTTTGGACCATGTGCGTGAGCATTTCCTATGTCCCATGGTCGCTGTGGAAGTCGCTTGCGGAGTCCAAGTAAAAGGGATTAAAAAATGGTCAGACCAAGGCAGCCTAACAGGATATCCAACTAAGAGATTCTCCAAATTGGAGAAAATGGGGTCCAATAGGTGGCCTTTCATATGGGTGGGACCGGCTACTTTTTGTGTAAGTTGGAAAACAGCTAGCCCATCAGTTACGTCGCGCACATCTGAATGAAGGATATTCTCAAAATGGAGATTAAGGTCCCCTAGCAACGTGAGGTTAGCACTACTATTGGCCAGCTTAGCTGCTGTCTCAAGGAGCTCATTATTAAATTGATTGAGGGGTCCTGGAGGTCTATAGATCAGGATCCCCGAGAATGTGCATACATGGGAAATACGAATTGCAAAGGCAAGGCTTTCACAATCGGTTAACGGGCTTGCGGTGGTGCGACAATCAAATTCCATTTTATGAATAATCGCAAGACCACCGCCCCTTCCTGTACCCCTGTCCAGCCTCTGAATAGCGTAACCAGCCGGGAGTGCTTGGACAATAGGGAAATTAGCCTCGCTGTTGAGCCAAGTTTCAGTTAAAAACAGCACCTCTGGGCTCTCTTCCTCAAGTAGTAGGTGAATTTCTAGTGCATGTTTTGACATAGATTGGCAATTGACTAAGAACATTTTAAGCCCCATATTGTGATTGATGACTGTGGAAGGCCTATTCCTTGGGCAGAATCTGAACAGACAGTGTGGGCAGATGCTAGTCTCACTATCGGGCAACATATGGTGTAGGCACTTACTTTGAGGTGCGCCCATCCAACCATTTAGTTGTTCTGAGGTGTAGGAGAGAATATTTTTATCAAATACAACAGTATTCCTGGCCCCTGGTGCCGAGCGAGCGCGGACGGGCGCAGACAGGCTTGCCTTTGGCGCGGCATGCCCGCTGCGCGCGTCCGCTGCGCGGTCGCTCAGCGCTCATGCTTTTATCCCCCACCAGAGTTCCTGTCCGCTCTATGTCCCGCCCCTGCTCTTCCTGCTTGGAAGGAAATGCAGCAATAATTGTGGTCCCCGTAACCTGTGCGTGGCTCCGGGGAACGATAAACCAATGAAGGTAGGCTACACGCTACCCAAATGTGCAAAAAGGCAAAGTTATAATCAATTTTAGATCAAATGGCGGAGTAGGTTCCTTATTCATATGTCAAATTCATCATAGGCATTTAAAACAATTACAATAAAAAGCGCTGTAGTTTTAAAAGGTGAGCAGCTTAGTCACTCGTATCCCCCAACTCACAATTCAAGTATGTGCAGGCTGCGCGGTCGCTCAGCGCCCATGCTTTTATCCCCCACCAGAGTTCCTGTCCGCTCTATATCCCGCCCCTGCTCTTCCTGCTTGGAAGGAAATGCAGCAATAATTGTGGTCCACGTAACCTGTGCGTGGCTCCGGGGAACGATAAACCTATGAAGGTAGGCTACACGCTACCCAAATGTGCAAAAAGGCAAAGTTATAATCAATTTTAGATCAAATGGCGGAGTAGGTTCCTTATTCATATGTCAAATTCATCATAGGCATTTAAAACAATTACAATAAAAAGCGCTGTAGTTTTAAAAGGTGAGCAGCTTAGTCACTCGTATCCCCCAACTCACAATTCAAGTATGCACCTCTTGTGCTCAGTGCACTAAACACAGAAAATGGCAAAAGAGATGGCCTTTAAACTAAAACGTCACCGTAAATTGCTAACTCTTGTGCCCTATTCCAACAAGAGTTCTTTTCTAATGATTTCTCAAAAATCGGCATTCAACTTGACTCCAACCTTATTTTAGTTGGCCCATGAATTTGAATCAACACAGAGCCTTCTCCTTCCTTACACTGGACAAGATGGCCACCAGGTGAGGAGCTCCCATCGGGAGCTCCCTGTCAGGGATTTCCTTTTTGGCCTTAGTCCCCTGGAATCTACCCCCCTTGGACCTTTTTTTGCTCACCTGAGGTTCTTATGGACTGCGGCCATTCAGCTCTCCAGTTCCCGCAACCCAGTTTGAGATCTTCCGATGAACCTTGAGTACTGTGCTGACCGCGGAGCCTCGATCAACAAGGCTGATGCCCGGTGGAGCTGTTTAGGCAGCTATAGAGGAGATTGGCTCTGGCTCTCCCCCTCAGCCGTCACCTACCCAGCCGGACATTGGACAGGGTTTGTCCTCGTCTCTCCGCTGTGTTTTCCTCTCCTCCCCCGCCTTCCGACGAGTTGCCGAGGATCAGCTGGCGGTGGAGCCATTTCAGCGGCCGATGACCGGTGGAGTATGCCTGGGTGCCTGGGGATGGGATCGGCTGGGGTTCTCCCCCCCTGGCCATCCCCTACCCTCCGGGTTTTGCTGCGGTTGCCTGTCCTCTTGCACCACCTCCCTAGCAACGACGGAGATGCATGAGTCTTGCTTCTCCCGGCGGGGGTTCAGCGGCGGTGAGTACTGCGTCGCTGCTGATCAGTGCCCCCGAGCTCGTTTTGCTTCTTGAGTTTTGGGGAGGTGCGCCTCCTGGTCCCCGCTGCTGCCTCCACCTTTCCGGGGCTGTTGCCTGGCGCCCGAATCTGACTTTCCCCTGTCTTTGCGGCATTCTGAATGGCGATGCTGCTGCCCCTGGAGCCCCGGGTATGTGTACGTCAACGACCCGCTTTGTGATCGGCGGTGTCCTGCCCTCCTCCCTCCGTGATCATGTTGCTGCCTCCCCCATCCGACCCTGCGTGAAGCCTTCGAGTCTGCTGCCTTGTGGTTTTCGTGTTGAATTTTTGTGTGTTCCGCCATTTTGGGTTGATGCTGTCGGTTCCCATGGCCTGGGTCCTCCATCTTGGCGGTTTCGACCTATCCTCATTGTTGCTGGACTGCTCCTTGTTCACCTGTCTGTTCTTTTCCTCAAGTCGCCCCCCCCCCCCCTTTGGTCTCCTACTCCCCTTCCATCTTCTACTATCACCGATTCACAGGATGTTTATAATTGTTGCTCCCCATCCGGTTTGTATGTCTTTTACTGTGACTGTTTTGTAAGTACTTTCCCTCTTGCCGGTCTGCCTAACCCGATTATGCATTCCTTACCCCTTTTTACCATTCCCCCCCTACCTTCCATGCCCCATTTGACGTGTGTCTTGGCTATGCTATGCGCTAATAACCCATGTTATTGTGTATTCACTGTTTTTCTCCTATGTTATACTTGGCTCCTGTAACTGATGTAATTTTGTAACTTGTAACTTGCTGATCCTCATGTAAAGCGCTCTGATACCTCCGGGTCTAGCCATCGCTATATAAAACTCTGCAAATAAAAAAATAAAAAAAAAGAATATGGAATACTCACTGTTTTGAGCTGAGAGTCGCAAAAGAACATTTCCTATTCAGAATAAAATAACCATTTGTCTTTTTTATATTAATATTTAACATCCATAACTTTCAGCAGTAAAAAATATATGTGCATCGGTGTAATCTCTAAAAATGAATGTGTCATCATTGTCATTACTTTTCTCCTGCACCGGCATCCACAAGACCATACACTATACTAATGGTGAAACATTCAGTAGAACAGTAGCATATGGTCAATAGGACATTTGGCAGACACTAGTGGAAACCCCTATGCTCTGCCTTGTGCCTAGATATGATTATCTCGTGGTTCCAAAGCCTGCCTTTTATCTTTGTCTATGAGTTTTTCAAAGTGAGTTTGTAGTTCTAAATTCACTGAAGTAGTTGTATTTTATTATTTTACTAAAGTACATTTTTTGGAGGTCAGATTTGTGATGTAATTAGGGGCTGAATTCATGCAATGCTATCTCATGTATTGTCAATACAAAGGAATATGTCATAATTTCTTCTACCTCTATCATTGTTTTTAATAAAAAGCAGTGCTGCTAGTAGAAGCTTTCCACCTCTTGAGCATCATTTACAAGCCCTTTTGCACCGCAGGTGCATCACTTTTTTGGCGCACCGACAGCACAATGAGCTTGTCCATATTTACAAGGCCACGTAAAGTCACCCTGTGGGACTTTTCATGGCCTTGTAAATATGGGCCCCTTTCAGGCATTACTCTGCTTGAAAGGGGTGTTCCATGGGTGTTGCTGTGGGTGTTCCCACGGAACATTCATGGAACCTGACACATTCCCAGATTTACAACATTTTGTAAAGTTGGAAATGCGTCAGAATCCTACGCTTCCCCAGGGGAGGTGAAGAAGTGGCACAATGAGAAATACTTTTATTTATCCTCTTTTTTCCTCTTTCTAAGCGTGGCACATTCCTGTCTTTCTCCCCTGCACCGGTGCTATTTGTGCACTGGTGCAGGGGAGAAAGACAGGAATGCGCCGCATCTTGTAGATATGGCACATTAATGCCCATTTCTTTTGACGCACAGCAGCACAGCAGGAAGGCATGCTGCGCTGCTGTGCGTCCAAATATAGTAATTGAGGCCCCTTGTGCGCAGTGCACTAAACACAGAGGGGCAGATTTACAAGCCCCTTGCGTGACTTTTGCGCTGCAGTTGCATCTCTTTTTTGACGCAACAGCGGTGCAAACAATGCGGCCTATTTACAACGTGACACATCTAGGGAGATGCGTCACGTTGTAAAGCCCTGCGTCACATTATACCTGCGTCAGGTATAATGTATGCAGGGTGGGCGTTCCCACGTAGGAAGGCCTCGTAAAAGTGACGCAGTGAAATCTACAAGATTTCACTGCGCCACTTTTAGGACGCCACTGCGTCAAACCTTACGCCTGCTTGAAGCAGGCGTAAGTAGTGACGCAGTGTAGTGGGAATAGGCCTCAACACGCATTGCTGGAGTTGCGTCGTGCTTGCGGCACGACTCCAGCAATGCGTGACTTTTCCGCCAACAGATGCGTCAGAATTTCTGACGCATCTGTCAATCCTTGCGCCATAGTGCGCCGTATTGCAAATACGGCGCATCTATGGTGGCGCAAGGGTTTCTAAGGGTGGCGCAGGGAAAGTGACGCATCTATACAGATGCGTCACTTTCTTGTAAATCTGCCCCTGTATTGGTAAAGGAGAGGCAGTAACGAGGTTTGCAAGTTTCAGTGTTTCTTGATAAGAGAAAATATCATTCTTTATCAAGTGCCATATTCAATAATGGATTTGTCTCCATCTTGGAAGTAATGCATCTACTCTAAACTCTCTGATTTATCTCTTATGTCTCCTAGTTATTACTTTTACTATTATTACTATTGTCTTAGATAAAGGAGAAGTGGAGCGAGTGATAGATTTCCTTCACTCACCCCTTTTCATTAAGAAAGCCAGTGGTCTTTACCACCTCCCCCTTATGCAAACGCCATGATGAGGTGTTTTGAACATACATATGCTTGGTCATCGGCCCTGTAGAGATACGACTGTATGCAACTTTGGATCAGATTTAAATGACCTTCTGGTCATCTTGAGTGGCACGAAATAAATCTTGACCGAGCATATTAATCAACTGAATAACAGCCCTTGCAGCTTACAATTTGCAAACAGTGCACCCCATGCCAGTGTAAAATGATCTAAGAATTAAGGCTATTAATGAATCATCCTTTCCATTTTTTCGTACACAAACAACATCAAAATCGAGGGCCGATAGCTGCCATTTACGCCAATTCCAATGACAAGTTCATCAGAGCAAAGAGGAATTGTACTAATGAAACTGACTTTAGGAAGGGGGCTGGTGAAATGATGGAGAGAATTGCAGCCAAAAGATACCCTGGAAACAAATTCGTGGAAGCCAGGAAGAAGGCCAATTCGAAAGAGAGATTATTTTGTTAGCAGACGAAATGGATGTCGCAATATGGAGACACAAGGAATCCTTTTTACTAAGAATTTGAATCAAAGTAGCAAACTGTGGAGCTTTATTAGGAAGCACTAGCATTTGTTGCAAGTAGATCGTGTCTTAAAAAACTTTTCACCCACTGAAACTTTATTTACATGCTCGAGGGACAAAAAATATTGGAGATATCGTCCCTCATGTACTATATTTTGAAGCACGGCAGTGCATCAAGCCTTCTTGATGCTCTGACGTGCCTCAAAATAAAGGGCAGGAATGTGCCGCATCTACAAGATATGGCACATTCTTGTCCGACCTCCCCGGCACCGGCACACAAATAGCAGCCGTGCGCCAAAGCAGACACCCTTGCGATTGATTTTAGGCAGGGAGGGACACATTCCAGCACAAAAACGATAATTGATGGCATTTTCCTCTTTTTATAAATACTGCAGAATGCAGTACACAAAGAAAGAGGAAAAAATGAGGAGAAATAAAAGCATTTCTCCTCGTTGCGCCACTCAAGGTTCTTATGCATTCCCAGCTTTACAAAACATTGTAAATCTGGGAATGTGTCAGGTTCCATGAATGTTGCATGGGAACAACCACAGCAACACCCATGGAATAAACACCCCTTTCACATAGAGTAATGCGTGAAAGGAGCCCATATTTACAAGGCCATGAAAAGTCATACAGGGTGACTTTACGTGCCCTTGTAAATATGGGCAAGTGCATTGCGCTGCTGGTACATCAAAAAAAGTGATGCACCGGCGGCACAATGGGCTTGTAGATGAGGCCCATCGTGACAAGCAGTATGTCATTATCACGCCGCCAAATGAAAACTAAGGGCCTCAATTAGAAAAAAATTACACAGCATGGCGCCGCAAGACATTTTGCTGCACCGAGCTGCGTCATTTTAAAAGCACAGGGATGTATCATGTTAACAACAATATGACGCATCCATGTGCTTTCCCCTCCGCTGATGCACAATTGGCTGCAGTGCGCCAGCGTGGGCACCCTTGCGTCATGTTGCAAGGGTGCCTGCGTTGCTGGGCTAATTGTTTTTGTGCAAGAAGAGACACCTTTCTGTACAAAAGCAATTATTAATGGCATTTTCCTCCTTCTATCCGTGCTGCAGAATGCAGCACGGATAGAAAGAGGAAAAAACAAGGAGAAATAAAAGTATTTTTCCTTGTTGCACTACTGGTGCGCCTCACCTTGGCATAGGATTCTGACGCATATTTACAAGGCCATGAAAATTCACACAGGGAGACTTTACGTGGTCTTGTAAATGTGGGCATGCACACTGCGCTGCCGGTGCGTCAAAAACAGTGACGCACGGGCAGCGCAATGGCCTTGTAAATGAGGCCCTCTGTGAATAATCCATAAGGGCTGTTATTGTTGTGGAGAATGTACTGTGTACAAACTTCCATAAAATAAATGAAAAATAGAGTAGGCAACAATGTAAGGAATTTCGCTAAATCATCTATCAGCTGTAAAACCACTTATGTGGTTTCTATGACAATGTGTCTTTGTGAAGAGTAATATACAGGAAGTACGATCAGATCACTTAAATAAACGATTGTTAGGAAATGTGACGAGAGGTATCTGGTAGCCGTTCATTTTAATGAGCCACGACCCGAGTTTTAGACACCTTAGATTTCTAGGCATATACTAACAGAAAAGAACAGAAAAGGCATTTGAGGGTGGCTACCATGAGCCTACCTTATGTCAGCTGGAGCCTAGATTGACAGAAACCTTATGCAGTTTAAAAACCTGCTGCCGTTAGCCTAGACGAAGGACTGTGTTACTTCCTTGGATCCTGAATTGCTACTTAGTTTAATGGCCCTAGCATAGTCTGGTGTCAGACTCCCATATATATTCCTGGGTTTAAGTCCTTTTTTAGACCAGCAGTATCTGCCAAAGTGGGACGGGCATCAGGGGGGTTACTTATTTTGGTAAATCATACCCTGAGTTGTGAAGCAAAAGAGCTGGTTACCAACAATCCAGATATTTTGGGGATCAGGCTGGCCAATGGGAAAGGACAAACTGTTGATATATATAATGTATATGCTAGGAGCACTAGAGGTGGTAGTTCGCCGACTCTTCTTGTTTTGGATAATTTACTGGGAGACAGGAATGTCAGCTACCCGCTAATAATTGGTGGAGATTTCAATGTTACATTCGAACCTCTTGATTGGGTTGAGTCCATTGATGTGTCCGAGGAGGATAAAGCTTGGAGGGTACCTTCGTTGGAATTACCTCCAATTAAAAAATGGTCACATGCTGCCCTTCAATTGAACGCAATATCCCTAGAATATAGGCTAAGGGCCACCAATGGTCGAACTAACTCCGACAGAAGTGGTGGAATGACCTTTTCAGGAACAAATGGGTCAAGTCGGATTGACTACATATTAGTGGATTTGACCTTGTGACCCAGAGTACAGGACATGTTCATACACCAGGCCTGTGACAGTGACCATAACTCCCTTCATTTATCTATCAGTCACCTATGGGGGAGCAATTGGCAGGATTCCAATGTCCCATTATGCACAAGGGAGTTAAGTGCCACAAATGATAACCGTCGGCTAAAATGGCCCATGGTTTTGGCAGATGAATGCAAAATGCAAAAGATTAATGAAGCTCTAGTCGAGCACTTAGTGACATTAGAAACAGCAAGCAGCGATCCACTTATACAGAATACCTGTAGTGTCCTTCATAGAGATTTATTTGAGCAACTGGCCTCTTTTTTCTACATCCCCACTAAAAAGATTAGACCTTCTTGTGGAAGCCACCTGGGAGCAACCCCATGGTATAACAAAGAATGTAGGTCAGCGAGAGCGAGATTAACCGTAGCAATTAAAAATAGGGACCAAACAAGCATTCGTGATTCCAGAAGGGTTTACAAACAGGTACAGGGTAAAGCCAAAAAACAATGGGATGAAGGGAGATGGGAAGAGCTAGAGGAGGCCTTTGGACACCCAGATCCTCGACAATTTTGGTTGTTAGTGGCCAAAACAAAATTTGAGTGCTCACCTCCTCTGGCTAATAACATTTTGGCAATAGAATGATACAATCACTTCAGTGAACTATATTCCACAGGTAATATTACCGATAGTTTTCAGATGCCCTCCAACTTGGATGCTCAACCATGCACCATTGTATTTACTAGAAAAGAGATCATGAGTTCCTTAGATGCCATTATACCTGCAAAAGCTTCAGGCCCAGATGGCATCCCAGGCGACCTCTTTCGCGCTGACAGGGCGAACTGGTCAACGTATTTTATGAACTTGGCCAATGATATTGTCAGAGGAGGAATCATTCCGGACTCGTGGAAGGGGGCTGAAGTGATCCAATTTTTAAAAAAGGGGACAGGTCTAAGCCCGCCAACTACCGTCCAATTAGTTTGATAGATTGCGCCCAAAAGGTCTTCTGCCGTTCGCTCTTATCTAAAATCCAAACCTGGATGGATGAGAAGTACATCCTCTCTCCATTGCAGGCGGGCTTTCGACGGTAGACCAGTACCATTGACCAGGCGTTTCGCCTTGTCTTGCTATATTGGAAGGTGGTTGTGTTGGGCAAAGGCAGTTTATATCTTGCCTTTATAGATCTTAAAACCGCTTTCGACCTAGTCCCCAGGGATCTACTTTGGCAAACCCTCATGAATATGGGAATGCCCCTCGAAATCTTAGAACCTTTGGTTAGGTTGCACGACGATAACTTTGCGCGTGTGAGGTGGGGTAATCAGGGGCAACTTACTGATCCAATCAAGATCCAGCGTGGGGTACGCCAAGGGTGTGTCCTGGCCCCTACTCTCTTTTCCCTTTATGTTAATCAGATTGTCGACCTTTTATGTTCTACTCTGGCTGATGCCCCCTCATTGGCGAACCAGAAAATAGCTACTTTGGTGTTCGGTGATGATACTCTTTTGGTATCCAAAACTCCTATGGGCCTCCAAAAGCTTCTGAACCAATTTAAGGCCTTCTATGATGCGAGGGGTCTGGTCATTAACACCACTAAAACCAAGTTGATGATATTGAATCCTTGTAAAAATTTTAAACGAAACCTGGTTTTAGATAATGTCCCACTAGAGAGGGTTAGTTCCTTTGAGTACTTGGGTATAACGCTGTCTGACAGTATGACCTGGAATAATCATCTGAACAAGGCGCCCCTAAAATTCTCACAGCTATCAGGGGCCTTGCGGCGTGAGATTTGCTTATCATATACCAAGCCCGTAGCCCCAGCCCTTAAACTTTATAGTTCAAAGGTTGTGAGCAGTGTGCTCTATGGGGCAGAATTGTGGGGTTTAGCGGATGCAAGAAAATTAACATTAGTGGAAAATAAGTTTCTTAGGAGTCTTGTATCCCTACCTCAAAGTACCCCCTCCTCCCGTTGAAACTGGACCTGGGAGTTAGGTCAATACACGAGCAAGCGAGGTTGCGCCCTTGCTTTTCTGGTATAGGCTGGTTACTACTCCCGACCTGGCCCCTTATGCTGCTGCTTTTAATGAAGTTTCTGCCTTAGACAGAAACAAAAAAAATGGGTGGATAAAACATGTTAATACCATCCGGGCAGCAATTGGTCTCCCAAATGAGACTGCTAGTTCCCCACCATTGTACTCAAAGGATCTAATAAAACATCAATATTGGTTATGGGTAGAGCAGATCACCTACTCGAAGATTCGCCATGGTAGCCTTACCGATGTTTTTTTAGACATAAAATCCTCTAAACATCTTGAAAAATATTTTGATATCATTAAGGAGCCTGGGGACAGGAAACTGTATACGCAGTTTAGGTATGGCTGTTTACCTATTAATGCTTTTACCAATTCTTGGCTAAACAATAACAGCCAGCCTAAGGGCTGCCCGCCCTGCTCAAACCCAAATGAAACTGTAGGCCATGTTTTCTTTGTATGTCCCGCATATGCTAGATTAATAAGGAATTGGCTGGTTCCCTTATGCAGACAGATGGGGACCCCTAGCCACCTCGAAGCCCTACGTATCCTAAGAACAGATACGAGACCACTTTTTGTATGCGCAGTCGCAAAATTTCTTGGCCAGTTTTGGGCTTCTAGGCAAAGGCTACTGTCTACTCTTCCTAGTGTTATGGCCTAATTGCAATAAAAATCCTACGACCTGAGGGCGTTCTAATTTTCAGGATTCTGTTCTTAACTTTTTAAAAAAGTCTTTTTAACACATTCTATCATTTTCATTTTAATGTATAAGGGCAAAAGGGCCCCTAATGAATGTTTTAGAGTGATAATTGTGAAGATTGTTAGCCACTAATGTACTTGCACTTTACTCTCATTTTATTTACTTTTATCTATTTTTAATAGAGATAACACATAGTAAATGATGTTTTTTAGTGATTCTTCTTGTGTCTACAATCTATAACATGAGATACTTGACCTCTATACTTGGTCTATCGAATATTTTTATCTTTTGTTAACTGTATTTTGAGTTCTACTGTCAAGCAAGCATATGTGTGTATCTTTTATGGTTTTACAACCGAAATAAAGATTTAAACTGTGAAGATAATAAATCGTAGCCATTGTTCAGTTATTGTACTAAGAATATACTTGTTTTTTCATGCTGATATTGTCCATTTTGTAACACTATATATTCAAGGAGAAATATATTAAAATGCAGCAATATGTATTGTTCAGAGTATTGTTGGAGGTCCCTTTGTTTTCAGATATTGGATGCATGTAATATTGGGCATCACACTTATTATTAGGGACAACTGCGTTTAGAATGTTGAACTGTCTTTTTCATCCAAACAAAAAATAACGTCGAATGTCCCTCATACTTAACCGATCATTTTGAGGATAATTATCAATGCATTGCATGATATTGGTACATGTATATTCTTGATTTTTTTTTTAGCTTTTGATTGCAGATTATGATCTGCATTAGTCAGTGTGACGGTTATAAGGAAATACACTACCCAGGATGCATTGATCTGGTATGAGAAAAGGGCACCTCTAATTGCCCTATACCTTTTGCAAGTAAATACCAGTGCTTTGCTTTGTGTCACTATGCATCACTTGGCAACGGGGCAAAGCCTTAGTAAGCCTCAGCCTTGGTTGTCCCATAGATCCTTTTACTTACACTTATGGCACAATGGTAGCCTCAGGTCAGAAGGGTCGTGAGAGAGGTGCAGAGTCGGATGGGCGGGTGAGACTGGAGCTGCTATCAGGCCTCACAAAATGGGTATTTCTTAGACAGAAGTATTTCTGTTTGTTTCTGACCCGATTCAGAACAAGGATGGTGAAAGGTTAATCTCTTGTAATACAGTCTACATTCCAGGATCCTTTATAAGGACTGGCATAATATGTGCTCTTTTATGAAGCTCAGAATTTCCACATTTGTTCCTTCACAATGCCCTTGTCAGCCGGGGCCCATGCAGGTGAGAGCGGTGGGGCAGTGGGGCCGGGTGGGGGGGATTTCAACAGACTACAATGAGGGGAAATTCATTATTTATTTAATTTTCCCTCTTGGTCGTCTGTCGAATCCCCCCCCCCCAACCCGGCCCCACCGCTCATACCTGCATGGCCCACGGCTGGCCCTTGTACTTTCAGCTGCAACCCCTTTTTTTAGGCTACTAAGGGGGATATTCTCAAGAACGTGCGATAAACATCGCCAAAATAGGTTAACGCAAGTTTTCATATCGCCGTCTATCGCGGAAAAATAACTCTGTGTTAACGTGGCATTCTCAACACGGCGGTAACATGCGATAGTACCCCGATAACGCGGCAAATGTCCGCGATAACACTACCGGGACGGCGATAAAAATCTCAACCTGAACGTGAAAAAAGTTGCGATCTGCCCAACCGCGATAAAAAATCCAGCGATAAGCAGCGCCAGGCCTGCAAATCACACACCTCAGGCGGGAAAAATCACTACAAAAGCAGAAAAAAAAACACAAACAAAAACCAAACTACAGCGAAGCACAATGGAGGCAGCCGGAGCAGGGACTGAGGACGGCCAGAACCCCACAAGCCCCCCGGAGGAGCAGCCTGGGACCTTGGGGACAGGGATGGGCAAGGACAAGAAGAAGAGGAAGACGCGGTTCAGTCCGCAGGAAAACAGAATCCTGATCACAGAGGTGATAGAACACCATCAACAACTATTCGTCACCTCCACTGTGTCATTGGCAACAAAAAATGGAATATGGCAGTCCATCCTGGACGAGGCGAATGCAGTCGGAGTGCTGAGGAGGACAATGGACGAGGTCAAGAGGCGCTGGAATTATGTGAAGCGCAAGACCAAGCAGAAACTCGCAGACAACCAGAAGGCAGCAATGCAGACTGGAGGTGGGAGTCCAGCGCCACAGGAGGAGCTGGATGAGATGGAGGAAATGGTGACCATAGTCATCAGTGTGGAGATGGTGGCAGGAGTTGGGGGACCGGACACTGCTCAACATGACCCGACACAACAGCAACAGGGTGAGTAACCACCAGGGACTGGGGGGACGGGGGAGATGGGCACAATGGCACACATGCACAATTAAGTAGAGCACATCTGTGGACAAACCATGGCCAAGAGTCACAACACCAACCAAGAGCCCAATTTACCCAAGTCTGCAACATCACAGCACTGCATAAGCACAGAAGTGAAAGCCACACTGCCTGAAAGGGATAAGGGCCAGCCAAATCAGAGCTGAAGGGGCAACTCACCTACAATGCAGCACACACACATAAGATCCAGAGCACCGCAACATTTACAACAATGTTGAACAAACAGCAACACCAGCACAACAGAACAGAGGACACAACTGCTGCCGCTTGTGTGTGGAAAATGGCCATTCGCATGTGGCATAGCAGGAAACTGTGAGATGATAATGTACTAGTACAACACCACATCCCTGATGGTGTAGTAATGCATGTATGGCCGTGACCCAGATAGGCAGTGAGACACACATTGTCATACAAATCAACACTCATCACAGTTGAATACAAGTGAAGGTGCGTAGACTTTATTAGCATATGCGTGTCAGTACGGCCAAGATAAGTGCCACAACATGCAGACCAATGCAGCAGTATGTCAGAACGTGGAACGTTGCCAAGCGCCGCTGTCCACTCCGGGGGAGTGCCGCACCATTCACAGGTGTGTGTTTACCCGCGTTGTCGTCCGCTCATGTATTCGGAGTCCAGGCGAATGCAGCCATGTCCACTGTCATCGTTGGAGATGTGACCAGAACCCCAAGTTCCAACAAGGTGTTGGGACATGTGTAATGTGTTCCAAACTGTTGTGTCTGCAGGTACGTAGTTACACGTCCATGAAAGCTAGTGCAGCTTCGTAGGCAATCATTTCCAACATGAGGTCGTTGTCGACTTCATCGAACAGGACGGCGAGGCTAACCATTAGCAGGTCCGGACAGATGTGCTGCGTCCACCCCCTTTCACCAATTAGCACTACAGCCCAATAGGGGAGCGGCTCAATTTGGTCACTGCACACAAGGAGTTCTGCAATCTCCCAGGTCCAGCTGCCAGCATGTATGCCAAGTATCCAGGCATCCCATAGACAGGTGTCATGGTGACACTCATGGTCGTGGGCCAACAGGGGGCGCACACACATGTCAAAATCCAGTTCAGCTACTGTCCTGTTGGATAGGCAGACATCCATGGACCACTCGAATATGCTTGAGCGACAATGCAACACAGGCTGCACGCAGGTGACGTTGGCAAGGCGGAAGCTTAGCTGGTAACTGATCCGCAGCACTACCAATGGCAGTGCCCCCAGTAAATGCAGCATACGTGCATGGTACAGTTCCACATGACAGGGGTTGTGCATGTGTCCGGGAGGTTCTGCCATTGCGTTAGTGGCCCTGGTTGAAGTGGCACTGTTCTGACCTGCGCCAGTTCTGTGGATGAAATGCCACAGCTCGGATCAATGAGTTGTTGAAGTGTGCAATGGTTGTACGCCTGGGATGGTGTGGGAGTAAGTGTGAAGGCCATTCCATGCAAGATAACTTCGAGCAAGGACTTCTGTGTGTGGGGTGTGTATACGTTGGTCTTTCGTCGGGCTGTGCATAGTGTGGGAGTCGTCATCAGCTGCTATAGTATCTGTCAGGGGGTGCTGGTCACATGCAATTCCGAGGTTGGAGGTGCAGATGTGCTTCCGCCTGATAGTTCAGACGAAGGAGCTTTCATCCCTAATGTTAGTTTCTCATCTGCTTGCATTCAGGAAAAGTGAAGTGGCTTGTTGGGGGTGGGGTGGGATGTGTGCGACTTTGGGATTCATATTTGACATGTCTTGCATGTGGCAAATGAGCGGCATTACTGTGTGTTACGTTGCCTCACAGCTGCTCCTCCCTCCCCCAAGCCTATTTACTTGTGTGCGCTGCGCGGTTGCATCACTTGCACTCCTACGGCACATCATTGTCATGCCTGTCTGCGCATGTCCACAAGCCTGACAACGACACTGTGATGTTGGCCGTTGGAGGTTGGCGGCCACGTGAGTGTAGGCCTGTGGGAAGGATAGGGCGGACACAGATGTAGAGTTCATGCCTGGCTGAACTCGCGCTGCAATTAAGGCTAGGCATTTGGCTCATGCTGCAGCAATACAGATACACACAACACTTGGCATGTATGAGCCAAGACCCCCAGCGGTCTTGCGCTCCTTCATTTCCCCGTTCGTGCGAGCCCGCCCTCCGGGTGCATGCTACATTGCAACATTGTTGATTGGGGACAGGGTGGCGCCGACACTACAACAGTGACACACTCATTAGATACTTCCTTGTCCAGGCCAGGACTGAACCACGCCCAGAGCCCCGGGCAAATCCTTCACACCCCTACGCTGGCTTGGCGTACGCCGGCCCAGCCCACTCCGCTTACGCATACAGGGGGGGACGACAAAGCTACGTGTCCAAGGTCTTACCCACTGCCTGAGGTGACATGGTTGCGTCCGCTGTCCACAGCACAATGTAATGTGGTAGGGCCCTGGCCCATCATGCATACATTATGACCACACGGACACACTTAGATAGATAGTGGAACTGGCTACGGGCACGTGCGCCCGGCCCCTTTTTATTACCAGGGTCACATGTCCAGTGACGCCTGTGCTGGATGGGTGTGGGGTGAGTGTAAGCCAGCCCTCAGGGAGTGGTTGGCACTGGCAACAACTAGAACAGTGATCATCGGATCAATTCAATCATAAAGGGTCCATGAGTTGTGGTGCACTGAGTTACTGGCACCTGAAGAGCTGAGCAGGGTATCAAGCTGATGATGGCATCCAAGACAGGTGTCAGCAACTTAGATAGGCTGGCTGTGAGACTCCTACGACTCTGGCAGTTGTTGGTTGGAGGTGGTCCTGGCGGTGGTGGAAGGTGTGCAGCCAGCGATGATGGCGTGTCCTTGCAGGTCAGGATTGGATTTGATTTGCGAGCCCTGCTGACCGCAGTGTAGGCCAGAGGCAGCAGTCAGAAAGGACACACAGCCACGTGACGATGACTTGAGCTGCACATAGTTAGTGGCACCTGAAGCGCTCGGCAAGTGCGCGGCCTGCGCTGATGCGTCATCCGGGCGGGCCGCACTGTAAGCAATGTCTGTTGCCTACTGGACTCTGCCATAAATGAATCAAGACTCAATTTGAATTGTGAGCCCTGCTGACCGCAGTGTAGGCCGGAGGCAGCGATCAGAAAGGGCACACAGCCACATGACGATGACTTGTGGTGCACTGAGTTAGTGGCACCTGGAGCGCTCGGTGGGTGCGCGGCCTGCGCTGATGCGTCATCCGGGCGGGCCGCACAGGAAGCAATGTCTGTTGCCTACTGGACTCTGCCATAAATGAATCAAGACTCAACTTGAATTGTGAGCCCTGATGACCGCAGTGTAGGCCGGAGGCAGAGGTCAGAAAGGGCACACAGCCACATGACGATGACTTGTGGTGCACTGAGTTAGTGGCACCTGGAGCGCTCGGTGTGTGCGCGGCCTGCGCTGATGCGTTGTCCGGGCGGGCCGCCCTTGAAGCAATGTCTGTTGCCTACTGGACTCTGCCATAAATGAATCAAGACTGAAATTGACTTGGGGGACCTGCTGACCGCAGTGTAGGCCGGAGGCAGCGGTCAGCAAGGGCACACAGCCACATGGCGTCGACTTCTGGTGCACAGGGTCAGTGGCACCTGGAGTGCTCAGCAGGTGCACAGCCAACGATGATGCGTCGTCCGGGCGGGCCGCACTGGGAGCAATGTTTTTTTGCCTACTGTATTCTGCCTCAATAGTGCCACGTGGCGTCGACTTGTGTTGCACAGGGTCAGTGGCACCTGGAGCGCTCAGCAGGTGCACAGCCAAAGATGATGCGTCGTCCGGGCGGGCCGTACTGGGAGCAATGTTTATTTGGCCTACTGAATTCTGCCTCAATATTGCCACGTGGCGTCGACTTGTTTTGCACAGGGTCAGTGGCACCTGGAGCGCTCAGCAGGTGCACAGCCAATGATGATGTGTCGTCCGGGCGGGCCGCACTGGGGGCAATGTCTGTTGACTAGTGGTTTCCTCCATTAACAGAAATGTGGCACAATTTGAATTGTGGGACCTGCTGACCACAGTGTAGGACTAAGGCAGTATCCGGCACACACATGACTCCATGTTGCTGTGCCTCTGGATGCTCTGGGGGCCTGTGTCGCGGAGTCTGGAGGTCACGGCGGCGGACTCGTGGCAGGGTGAGGTGCGCCGCCCTGGCAGACGCGTTGCCCATCACGGAAGAGAACCACGCCCAGAGCCCCGGCCTTTTTATCCGAACTCCTACGCTGGAGTGGCGTACGCCGGCCCAGCCCACTGCGCTTACGCTTACAGGGGGGGACGGCACATCTACATGTCCAAGGTCTTCCCCACTGGCTGAGGTAACATGTTTGCGTCCACTGTCCACAACACTACAAACCCCAGCAGTATATGTCCACATGGACATGTCTGTGCTCTGCATTCTGTGGTCTGTCCAGCACATCACCGCCACACTTGGCATTGTGTACATTCTTCTTCATGGGTGAGTTGCCTCCTTCACACATACTTGGTTCCCACCTCTCCCCACATTCTGCACTTGTGTGGCTGAGGGGCCAAGCCGTTTTTGGAAGGGCCGCTGTCTTGTCCTACACTGCCTCGGTGGTAGTCCGGGGGGGGATCCGGAGGGGGGGGGTCCTGGGGGTGGTGGCGGTGGGTGTTGTGGCCCTCTTGGGTCTCCGAGCTGCATGTTCATTGGCTCCATGGCATCTGTGGGTCTTCAGATGTGGCTCTGGGCTGGGCTCCCTTTCATACTGCAGGTAGTCGTCCTGCTTAGCACCAGCAGAAGGCAGGTGTTAAATCCCTGCAGCTAACGCGCCTTATCGCCTGTTCTTGGTTTGCATCGCAGATCTGGCTAGTCGTTGAGAATATCACGAAGTGGTGTTTTCGTGTGTTTTTGCACGGGAACGCCTACTCTGCATATCCTTAGCGTTAGTTGTCGCACTCATCCGTGGCGATGTTTTTTGCGGCAGCTATCGCTGGTAAACTGGCGATATCGGCAGTTTGCACCAGCTTGAGAATCGGGCGATAAATCTATCGCCACTTTTGCGGCGCTAAAGTGCCGATAAATCGGCGATAAGTCCTTGAGAATATGCCCCTAAGTTTGCTGATAGGTGGGCCTCGTGCTTAAAGGCAATATATTGCCTGATTTAGTTATGTGGCAGTGGAAAAATCATCTTGTTTCTAAAAGAAATTTTAAATCTTGGGCGGATTCCATAGGGTGATTTCATCCCTATTGTACAGACAATTCTCGAGGTGGATTCGATTCCAGATTTACGAATTCCTCCAGAAATCAGAAGATTTGTTTACCAACCACTTCTAGATAAGGTCCCAGATGTCAAAAAGAGAGGACAGTACATTTCCTGTATTCCGAAATAATGCAGCATCTCATAGTCAATGAGTGGCTCATTTAATGGGTTTGGGTGTTCTTCAGTCCAGTGTGACAGTGATAGCCTTATTTGCTTATTGTTGGGAACCAAAATGTTAAGCGATTGGGTGCAGGATTAACTGGCAACAGCAGCACCTCAAATACTGCAAAGTGAATATTGATCTCGATATATTATGCTACGAAATGACAAGAGGTAGACTTTGTTAAATTGAAGAGTTCATATGTAGTATTAGCAGTAGATCAGCGTCTCCTTGTGGAGGATCACCGCTCCTACTAATTCTAGGCCTTGTAATCCTGGATCTGCAATCTTCAGATTTGGGAATTCCAGGCATGGAAGCATAGGCCCATATTTACTAATTGTTGGCGTGGGGCAGCTCAGCAAGCCTTCATGCTGCTCTGCCCTACATCAAACAAAAAGGGCAGCAATGTGCTGCATCTATGAGATACGGTGCATTCCTGTCCTCTTCTACTGCACTGGCGCACAAATGGCAGCCTATTGCCAACACAGGCACTCTAGTACCTTGGTGCAAGGGTGTCTGCGTTGAAATCAGGTTGTTTTTGTAAGTGAAGGGACACCTTCCTTCACAAAAATAACCCTTACGCCACCCCTGGGAGGCTTAAGCTTTTGACGCATTCCCAGGTTTACATCATGTGGTAAATCTGGGAATGTGTCAAATGTCATGAGTGTTACGTGGGAACACCCACCGTAACACCCATGGCACACCTCCCCATGGCAGTTTGAGATAAAGCAGCGACTTGCGATGTGTTGCCCCACACCATATCTACAAGGCCAGGAAAAGCCACGCAGGGTGGCTTTACGTGGCCTCATAGCTATGGCTCTGCAGTGCACGCCACAGGAACTTCATTAAAAGTGACTTTCCGGCAGTGCACGGGGAGAGTAAATGAGGCCCATAGAGTCCTGTCTCGGTGTACCCTCACCTTCAACCCCCCTCCCTGAGCAGCAAGGCAGGTTGCGAGAACACACCAGGTCGTATGCAAAATCCTTGGACACAGGCTGTGTTCTGGTGGAGACAGGGACCGTACTTGCCTTTCCCTCCCCCTACCCCACCCTCACACAGGAGAACCTGCCCTGGGACAACAGCAGTACCTGTGTCTGCTTGCCTCCACTCTGAGGAAAGACAGACAGCCCAGGGCTGATGGCAGTGCCTTGGACTTCATGCCTCATCCTCCACCTCTCCCCTCACATATCACTGGATGCATAAACCCTTTTTCCATTTCCTTGCCCGGAGACAAACACAGTCCAAGCCAATGGCCAAGCCTGAGGCTGATTATAACCCCTCACAGAGCTCAACACGATTGGAGCATACAGTGCTCCTCTCAGTCAGACCATAGACCTCCTCTCACATTCTCCTCCCACTGCTCCCCATGCAAAGGCAGGACAGCCCCAGGCATTGTATGCACTGCTCTTTTCCCTCCTCACTCACTAAGAACACGTCATGGAGGAGCAGACAATGCTCCTCTTGGTCTACTTTAGGCTGCCCCCAACACACCCAACCCCCCTACCACGCCAGCAAGCCTTCTTATATTCTCTCCCTACTGAAAATGTCAGCAGATATGTCTTCAAAGTCCTGGAAAAAAGCGCAGAAAAGAACCTGGTATTCCCGGATCTGTGGTTTTATTTCTCATTCTGGGAGAAAAACTTGAAAAAGACAGAATTTAGTGCTGGAAAACCGACAGGAGCTGTAAATTCCATCCTCTGGAATTCCTGCACCAAATGTATTGTGTCAAAATGTGGCTTTGACTTCACAATGCACTAGATATATAACTAGGATTTGATGACTTAGACACTTTCACGTAATTTCATTTGTTGCTTTCTGCTATCATATGCTTGCAGGAAATCCTAAAACCTTTGTTCTTCATTTTAAAAAGAAATCACCGATATATTATTTAGAACATTGTTTGAAATCAAAAATGTGACATCTTCGCCCATGGCCTTAACATTTTGTACTTGCTGCAGTACTGTTAATCGAATTTGTTCAAAATGAAACGCTATAAAATATCCTTGCATACTGAATAGATTTTTAGCTCTGGCAGAGAGAGACATTTTTTTAAATATTATAATGTTCTGCACAGGTGCTTTGAGCTATAAAACCGGCTGAGGTGATATGTAATACAGTCAGGCACATTCATAATACTGCAACACAAAAATAAGTCCGCAGGAAACTAAATTGGTTTCCAGCATCAACACGTGGAAGTAACGCCTTCCATCTTAAGAAATTTGCATATTTTCCATTATCAACCTTGCTAGATTCACTCCAGATCCAAAATTAACAGTAACACGTTGAAGTACATTGTCAATTACCTGAGGACAAGATGAAAACAAGGGGTTGGATTTATGTGTAATTAATATTAATATTAAATACCACTTAAACTTATCTAACCCTAGCCTCCATGTGTGTAAATTCCATTGACCCTTGCTACAGGTAGCAGAATTTGTAATGGTGTGATGGCGCAGCTGCTGCAACAAGTGGAGACACACACAGTGTATATACAGTTGTGGTCTCTAAACTGACCACACATTTTTTTCACTAGCTTTTTATTTACACTATGACGTGAGCGTCAGACTAAACCAAAGCATTCACATCCTCGGGGTATCACCCTGACTCCTCCCTCCCCTGGGCATCCCATAGGGTGTTGCCTGGAACATCACAACACTACATTCCTCCTTTACCAAGGACTTGAAAACGGTAACAAAACAGTAGAAACAGTGCATCAATGATGACATCAGAAAAAGAAGACCCAGCAGGGTTACTAGGACTGTTCACAGGGGTAAGGCCCTGGGCCCGTGTCAAGTCAATCAGTCAGAATTTCAGCATAAAGCTGGGATGGCTCTGGGTTGGGTCTCAGATGGTATCGTCCTTGGCCACTTCTGCAGAGGCTGCGGGGAGGACCTCCCAGTATCAGGAGGACTGGATGTTGCTTGGCCCATCGCGCAGGATGCTGGGACCAGACTCGGGGAAGGTGCAGTCAGCTGAGGCGAAGTCATACCTGGCAGACTGACATTGCCTCTCGGGGCACGATTAAACTCTTCTTCATCGTCGGTTAGGCTATCCACCAACCCATCATCCAGTGGTCCCATTCCTCTGACTCCAGACCAGGAGATGGAGGGGCCCTCTTGAACTGAGACACATTTCTGATAACGCTCACTGCTACCCTCAAAGCAGTCACTAGAGTGCCCTTGATCTTGGTGTCAGTCCAGGGGTCAATCCGGAAGGGTAGGCGGAACTTGCCCCCTGGGTGTCGATCTCTCACATAGACTTTAAGTCCGAGTCGAAAGGTGGTTCTCTTGGCCCAATGCTTCCTTGAGGCGTACTCGTTGTTGTGGGCCAACTTGGACTCAGAGTGATTTGGGGGATTCGGTTGATCTGTCACATGGGATGATGGGGAATAGTCTGTCAGTGTCCATCTGAAGCATAACTTGCTTGGGGTGATGCCGGTTGTAGAGTGAGGTGTGAGCCGGGGATTCCCACAGGAAGTAGTAAATAGCTCATTCAATGTTGGTACTTTTGGCCACTGCAATGTGGATCACCTTTGTCAGGGTCCTCACCAGACGCTCCACCTCTCCATTGTCCTGGGGCCACCGGGTTGTGATGTGACCGTACTTGGTGGCTCTGGAGCAAAGGTACTCGGTCCACTCATGGGCACTGAAAGAGGGGCAGTTACCTGTGCGAATTTCACCAAAAAAGCCATGGATGGCCATCACCTTCTCCAATTTTTAAGATGACCTTAGAGGCTGCCGTGCTTGAGATGACTTGTACCGGAGAATACCAGACATAGTCCTCCACGACAATAAGCATGTGGGATCCATCACGAAGACTCCCAAAGTCTGTATTGACCCTGCACGGAGGACGCCAGGAGGCTGTTTAGTCCCGGCTTTTGGCTCCGTATTTAGGACGAGTGACAGAAGCCCTGTCAATATATCCGGGAATTGGCTCATACTTTTTTAGAATTCGAGGCAGGTCTACCTGTGCCTGTGAATCGTTTTGGCCCAAGTAAAGGGCATAAGAGACAGGTTTTTCCCGCCTTCATTCCTTGAATTACTGTGAACTTTGTTAGGAAGAAGATTTGATGCGTTGGAGGAGCTAAAACCCCTTCTATAGAAAATAACTTTTTCATCACCAAATTTGGGTCATTGGTGAGATTTTATGTCCGCCCCTAGCCCTTTATTGATTGCTAGAAACACGGTAAAGAAGTTCTGGTGTGTTGGAGGAGTTGGCTCCCCTTCTAGATACTCATCATCATCAAGTCTGATAAAAGCACTGGGAGACATTCTATGATTAAGCCTGAAGAAGGTGGTCGGATCAACTTATACCACCGAAACGCGTCGCTACTTGATTCTTTAGAATCACCAAACCTAACGGGTTCCTATTGACAAAATAATAGAAGGATATTACTATATTCTGAACCTGTAACGATCATTGGTTTGGTGGATGTGTGTTTTATATTTGCACTTAATTATTAAGTGTATTCTCCCAAATCTTGTGTGTTTTGATGTATATTGTAGATATGCTTTGTTAATGTATGACTTATTACCCATATTGTAACTTTTAATCTTTTTAACTATCAAAGGATCCATTGAATAAACATTTGCATATTAGTCTTTGGCTGCTGGGACATTCGTTGGTGATGGTTTGATGGTGTGTGACTGTGGTATGTATCCATGACGGCATGCTTTTAAATAGAAACCCAAAGGGAAGTTTTGTTTGACTTAGTGTATTGACGCTGCCATGGATCGGTTGGGCCTTCCTCTGCAATGATGGGCGTCGGAGGGTCTGGTTGGCCGATGGCCTGGCAGCCCGGGCAGCTCTGTACAACTTTTTACACTCTCTGGTCCAGGCCTGGAAACCAGACCTTCCTCCACAGCTTGTTCTTTGACTTGACGATGCCTTGATGTGCCCCATGGGCCAGGAGGACAGCTTTTTATCTTAGGCAGTCATCAAGCAGCCTTCATTGATAACGGACAGTTCCTGGAGGATGTTGTGCAGTGATAGGAGTGTTGACTTTGCTTCAGCTGTGTGGTATGTGGCCGGGCAGCGAAGGGGTTGCCAATCCCCTGAAAGGGTCGCTTGGATTGAGATTTGTAAACACGCATCATGTTTCGTGGCTTCCACTACATTTGCGAGGGAATCATTTCACTACCAGGCGAATGTATTCTTCTGTCTCGAGGGAATCCGCTGACTCTGAGGGAGTGGTTCGGCGACCATTGTGAGATAGGAAGTCCGCCGGATTGCGAGTGCCTGGTCGGTATGCCACTGTGAAATTGAACTCCTGCAGTTGCAGGATCCATTTCTCAATCCTTGGGGAGGCTTGGATGAGGTCCCCCGACATAAGGAGACTAGGGGTTTGCGATCCACGACAACGGTGATGGGTGCCCATATATATATAGAAGTGTCGGCATACCCATAGAATAGCGATTGCTTCTTGTTCGATCTGGGAGTAGCGCTGGTTGGTTGGTGTGAGTGTCCAGCTAACATAAGTGATGGGTGCCCACTCGCCACACTCCTGACGTTGGGCCAGCATGGCTCTTAGCCCGATAGGGCTGGCATCCATGACCAGTTGAGAGTCTTTCTTGGGATCAAAGTACACCAGGGTTATGTCAGCAGATAGTGCAGCCTTGGTTTGTTTGAAGGCTTCCTCCTTTTCCTCTCCCCAGACCCAGGTGTTGGTGGTTTGGTAAGTTCCCTGGGAGGCCCGGTGATGTCAGAGAGATTTTGCATGAAACGTTCGCAGTTTGTGACCATACCAAATAAACTGCGGACACCTAAAACGGAGAAGGGGGCTGGTGCATTTTGAATGTACCTCACGTTGTCGGAGTCAGGGCCAATCCCTTGGTCAGGGAACCAGTACCCAAAAAACTGATATTGTTCCGCAGAAAGTCAAATATTTCCCTATGAAGGGTTAGACCATGCTCCTTGAGCCTCACAAAACAGCTCTGAGGTGAGTGAGGTGCTCTTCAAGGGTTGCGGTGTGTATCAGAATGTCATCACTCATGTTTAATCCCCCTGGAAGGCCATGCAGAACCTCCTTGACGATATGCTGAAAGACTGTGTCTGTGCTGGAGAAACCGAAGTTCAAACTGGTGTATCTCCAGAGGTCAGCGTGTGTGAAGAACGTGGTGATTGGACGTGATTCTGGGTGTAGTGGTATCTGGTGGTAACCAGATCAAAGATCCATTTTGGAAAACCATTTTGACCCTGAAAGATTTCCAATGATGTTGTCAATGGTTGGTGTAAGATGACACTGTCGTTGGATTTCCAGATTGGGTATTCTCATGTCCACGCATATGCGTCCAGCGTCTGGCTGCTTAGGTTTTTTTGACACCACAATGGGAGAGACTCACGGGGTTGGGCCTCGCACGTTTTTGATGATGCCAGCTTTTCTAATAGTTTCAGTTCCTTCTCCACCTTGGGGATGAGGTGGAAGGCAATTCTGCGGTGTTGAAATGCCACCGGGTTCACCATATCATCAATGTGTGTGTAGGCTGCTAGGTATACCAGGCAGCCAATGCCATCAAACAGAGGAGCAAAGTCTTTTAGTAGCTGGTCACGGTCATTGGCTTGCACGCTGAAGGTGAATTGTACCAAGTTGAGGTCCTGGGCAGTCTGACAGCTGAGAAGAAACCATGCTCCCTTGTGACACAGATACACTTTGGCTCTTCGGCAGGAGGAGTCATGGATGAGGTTAGCCTGGAATATGCCATCTAGCTGCAATGGTGAGTAGTTGCCAAAGGCATACACTTGGACCATGGTGCGGTGCAGGGCTGGAGGGTCAGCAAGACTATGCTAGGGCTCCACGGCCATCAGGTTTATAGAGGCACCAGTGTCATAAGGGCCGCAACTGGATGGCCTGTGCGTCTACAAGGCACATGGGATTAACTGGTGTATTTTGTGGAGATGGTGGATTGCTCTAACTACATGGACAACCTCAGCATCATCATCATCGTCCATGTCGCTTTCTGCCAGTGCGACCGGGTGAGATTTCACAATGCTGTACAGCTTCTTCGGGGGTGTTGAACATCGCTATGAGGGGGAGGAGCGACACACCTTAGAGAAGTGGTTGAGCTTACCAATGATGCTGCAGGACTTCCCTCTGGCAGTGCAATCACCCAAGTGTGGATAGGTGCCACTACACCAACCACACGTGCGACCAGATGCCTTCGGTTTTGTTGACTCCAGCTTCGATTTGCACGTTTCTCTCCGAAGTGCATTTGCGGGTTCCTCTTTGATGGGAGCTGGTTGGTTCAGGTCCATGTGGGCAGCATGGGCTTCTGAAAGTTGCCTGGAGAGCCCTAGAGTCAGGATGTCGTGCTTGGACAAGTTGGCTTCTTGCAGGACCCTTTAACGAAGTTTTGAAGAGGCGCACCCTTGGATGAACTGTGCCCTCAACTCATCAGCTTTGTCCAGGAGCGTGCACAGACTTGCAAACTCATTTAGGTGGTTGAAGAAGATGTCAACAGACTCTTAAGGCTTCTGCCACACTTATGTGTGGCTGGACCTAGTACCAGATGACAGAAAAGGCTGCAAAACCTGATGTTCAGAAGTCATATGTCTGGCACAAAAACAACCCTTTTTGGCAATGGGGGCAGCTGTGGAATGTGGGCCTGAGCTCAGCTGCCAAGCAGGGAAATCTATCAAATCCTGTATTTCTGAAAAATAGAATCCTAAGGGAGTCAGCATGCTGTCAGTTACATGGATCCCACTACGTTTCCCTACCCACAATGGCCTGCAAAGGTCAAACTTTGGCTGAAATCACACACTTTCATCACATTTATGTGAGGGAAAGTTCCATAAACTGTGGTGATCCACAAAATTCCTACCACACAGTTTTCCAACACTTTCCCCAAGAAAAACGGTAACTTACTTGTGTGACTGGGCCTAGCACCAGTGACATGTAAGGTGCCACAATTAAGGCTGGGCGTAGTTCGCGAAGTAATGCTTCGCGAAGCTAGGCAAAGTGCAGTTCGCACTACGCAAGCTTTGCGTAGCACTACGCGAACTGCGTAGCGCACTGTTCGCAATGATTGCACAGTGCCGGATGCTTGTCCGCACTGTGCAATCATTGAAAACGGCAACTTGCACAGTGCGAGCTGTCTTTTACTGCCGCTCGAGTAGATTTTTACTCGAGCAGCAGCTTTCTCAACGCGGACTGGTAGTTTCTCATCGCGAGCGGTCGCGAGCATACGCGACCACTCGCAATGAGAAACCTGACCTCCCCGCGTTGAGAATCTCGCCGGGAGGTTTATTTTCCACGCTCGCGATCGGCAACTTGATGTTGCTGATCGCGAACGAGGAAAAGTCTCGCCGGGGTGTCATTTTGCTTGCTCGCGGTCGCCAACTTGACGTTGAGGACCGCGAGCAAGCAAAATGACCGCGGCACTACGCTACGCTACGCTACGCGTGTTTGCACTGTGCTACGTGCAATTCGCGTTGTGCGAAGTAGCGCAAACTTCGCAAACTACGCGAGCGTAGCGTAGCACTTCGCCCAGGGTTAGCCACAATGCAACTTGGAGTCATCAAATTTCAGGCACAAAAAACAACCCTCTTTGGTGATGTGGGGTGCTGTGAAATTTGGGCCCGGACTTAGACGCCACCCAAGGAAACCTTCCAAACTCAGATATTTCTGAAAACTAGACACTCAGAAACATTTTCTTTTTCTGTACAGAGAATGAACCATTGATGTCTTCTGCACTACAGAGGTGGTGCAGAAGGTGTCAACGGGCATCCTCCACAGTAAGGGGAGGTTAATGAACATATAATGATATTCAATAAATGATTGTACCTCGGCACTCCAACAAATTAAATGCTGTATTTTTTCCCAAGTCTTGGGCTTCTGGCCTCTATACAATAGTAGAGTATCCACAACGACCAACTCACAGAAAATATCAATCAGAAAACATAGGTAGCGCAGAAATCTGTGTTTATATATAATGTGTTTCACTGATCAGTAACAATCATAAAGTTTTAGAGATCACAAAATCATATCAATATTCTTGAGCAACTGAGATGTAATTAACACAACAAAGGTACAGTCGCCATGTGGAGGTCCTGTTCCTAGAACCTCCCAAGTGATGACAATGGATGGCAGCCGACACGTGTTTCGTTACTTTCTGTAACTTTCTCAAGGCTTGATCTGAAAAAAGGCACTTGTTTCAGTCGCAGTGGATTCCCTACAATCAATGAATCTGTAGTTTACTGATCAGTGAAACACATTATATATAAACACAGATTTCTGCGCTACCTATGTTTTCTGATTGATATTTTCTGTGAGTTGGTAGTTGTGGATACTCTACTATTGTATAGAGGCCAGAAGCCCAAGACTTGGGAAAAAATACAGCATTTAATTTGTTGGAGTGCCGAGGTACAATCATTTATTGAATTGCATTGATACAGGATTTCTGTAGAACTCTCGTTGGGCAACATCCTTGGTAGTGGGGTGTTTCTATTTGTTACCTTGAGGGGCACCATCACTGTTAATAATTTAATCTATAAACAGTAACTTTTAGGATGGATGTGCTACTGCTTAGACCACCACTACCTTGTCTCTTTGTTGTAAAGAACATATAATGATGGTGTGCCGAATTATTGTCTACAGAAATATAGCAAGATATAAATATTGTATACTAATATCGTATCCAGAAACATAGTCCAATTTTTTGTAGACTTTCAATTATTAACTCCAATAGGACAATATTTGTGTAAATTATATTCATTACACAGTCTATATATTAGTCAATATTTCTGTAGGTCATATTTTGACATCGTTATTTTATGCAAGCATATGAGCTGTTATTGTCATTGGCAATATCAGATTTTGAAATTTGTTTAGTTTGTCTTATGTCCTAGCATTCTGTCACTCCGTGTTTTGATTGTATGTCAGAATATTGTCTCCAGAAATATCAGATGACTCAAATATTCAGTCCTAAATATTGCCTACAAAAATATCACCCCATTTACTGTAGCTTTTTAACTTTGAAACCAATGTGGTAATATATTTGTTAGCTATGTTTAGAACATGACGTTCATGTTTGACAATATTCTGACAATGATATTCTGGTATCATACCATGGTCTCATTATTCAGAAAATTCACTGGTCTTGTATAGTGGTTTTTATCTCTGTTTTAACTGTATGCGGCTGTCAATATCCTACTACTGTAAGTCAAAAGGTATATTTGACCCTAATACGCATTTTTGCGCTCATAAGGGTCAATCATGTTTGCCTTTCTGCTTTTTAGATTAAGGGAATATTTATTTCTGTGTCAACCAGAATTCATTATTTTGATTAAAAGCTATCTTTGTTTGCATGAGAAGATTTCCATATGCAGATTGTTTCCACAATTACTAGAATGTTATTTCCAGAATTCCTTCTTGTGAAATGTTGACAATTTCTAACTGCTAGAATTTGATGTTAATTTTACCTGTTCTATCCTATGTTTTCCAGTAACAATGTCATCAGCCAGCTGAAGATTCTTCAGTAGCAACCAACTATTTAATCTAAAGGACTGTAGGTTGGGACTGAAATACAGAAATTTCAGTTGAATTGTTGTTATTATCTTAATTGTTTTTGTATATTCACCAGAAATCTTAAGCATAAAAATTGAGCATGTGCACATGCTTATCCCTGATACATGCAAATGCCACATGAAAAGAAAGGAAATGAAAGAATCTCGCAAAAACATACAAAGGCTATTGCTAGTCAGTGGTGTGAAGAGAAGGTAAAGGGGTTACATCAAATGTGATAATGGAGGACCATGATATGATTACTATAGCTGTGTAGATGATTGTAGAAATACATTTAAGGCTGGCTTCTTTTTTATAAGTTTGGCAAACCTGTTTTAAAAAATCAAGGAAAACATGTTCAATATGTTATGTTAAGAGACATTTGTAACACACTGTATTATTGCCATGCATTTAATAAGACTCCTACAAATGTATGTGCCATATGGAAATGAACAACATGTTTGGATTCAAGAATTATCTTTCTGAGTGACAGCGCCAACCGATCTGGATTTGTGTGTGAAACTACTTCTTCGTTTACTGGCACCTTTGTGCTGGTGGTAGTGTGTAGAGATGAATGAGAGAGCAAGTCAATTTTTGGGCGAATGAATAAAATTGTGTAGCATGAACCTTTGAACGGGTAAGTGGCTGATTGCAAAGATGAATCAATTGGTGATTAAGTGCATGTTTGGATACAAGGATGAGTGAGTGCATGGTGGGATACTAAGTAACTGCATGTGTGCATACACTGATGAATAGATGTGTGTATGGTTTAGTGCATCAGTATATGACTTAGTGAGTACACGGACGAATGGGTTCTTTTTCGGATCACAACTATGCATTCATGTTCCAATCTATCTACTCACCAACCAACTCACACAACCCTCCATCAATGAGCACACTGATCCATCCATTCTCACAAACTCCCATTAATTTATCCCCCACCACCTGCCTAAGCATCTATTTCTTTAGCCACACTCATTCATTTCCCTAGTAATTCATTTATCTACTCACACCCATGCATCTATCAGTAATCAACTTTCAATTTCATGCATTATGATCCTCCTGTACTGAGATGCATGGCTGTATGCATGTAGTCTGTGATTATATGAGTGCCTGTATGTGTGTTTCAGTTTTTGTCATCGTAACTTTGTGTATTGATTGAGTGTAAATGGATGTTTTGATCTGTGTATGGCACTGTTATTGTAAGTGTGGTTTTGTATGCCTATGTGGGTCTTCTTGTGCCTACAGGCCTGTATGTTGCTAATCTGAGTGCACTGCAGCCTTTTTTGTATGCCAGGCAGCATCTACATTGCTCCTTGATGGGCAGAATCTCAATGGTTGTAAGCAGCAAAGGAAGTTAGACCTCACTTTAATATGTTGTGGGTGTATCATCCAATGCTGATACCACAATATCATTAGTGATTTTGAGGCAAAGGATCATCAAAACCAAAATCCCCAAAAAGTAAAGTGTGCTTAGTGATTGACAAGTAATTCATTATTTCTGAGTCCCCTCTTTGTATCATGGTATCTAAGGTGTCACATCTAATGGAGCAGGGTTTTGAGAAAATAAAACCTGCTCGGATTGAACCCTCAGTAACATTTATTAACAGTGTGCTGTGAAAAATATTATTAAAAACGCTAAAATAAGGGGAAATGCTTATGCGCATGCGTAAACTAATGCGTGTACTAATGCATAAAACTAGGCCGCAAAAAAATTGCTTTGAAAAAAATAAAAAGTCTAATGCTGCTTTTGTGCACGTTAATAATATTTCGCTAGGAATAACTTGGGTTGTGCATCGGTTAGTGCAATGCTGGGATGGTGTGTAAAATGAAATTACATTTTGTGAAATAATAAATGTTTGTGTTCTGTTCTCGTAGAAATACAAGCATGGGCCTACACTTCTGCATGCCAGTTTGGGGTTAAAGCTTGCTGAAAGAAAAAGAATATGAAATAAATGGGCTTTGAATGAGGAGAGAATGTAAAAGCATAGAAATGTCCTTCACGATGTGCTGACTGTCTGTCAAGGTTGCGGAAGAAGGAGGATACTGATAAACAAGTAGAAACGTTCAACGTCCTCATGAGATGGCAGATAAGCGAACAAAAGAGGCGTAGAGACTTGCAACATGAAGAATATGTAATATGATTAAGTTCAAAGTTGTTTCCTGAGAAAGATCTGTCGTCATGCTGAAAGTCTAAAACAATAAGCTAGTGAATAAAAGTGATCACACTGAGAGTGGTGTGACAGAACACCCCCATTATTAGCCAATGAGAGACAGAGTTTGGTTGGTAAATGAAACAAATATGGGTTGGACATTTAGGTTTTAGGGTATAATTGAAAGTCCCAGTGGGTGTGGTTGTAGTAGGTGTTTCTGCTGATGCTAGTTAGCGGGAGATAGTCGCTGTCGTCGGTTTGCTGTTTCCAGATAGAGGCCTACCTGTTTTCCTGACTCCTGACTTAATCTTTGCCACCCGACTCTACTTGAGTGGCCTTGCTACCCTGACTGGCCAGTGGGGTAGTTTTATCCCTGATTTTCACTTGGGTTAGAATAGATAATCTTCAAAATTTGCATATTCATTGCAAATGTATTTGTCTCTGAAACTTTTCTCTCTTCGCCTATCCACTCCTTCAATGCATTATTTATTTGACATGAGTTTGAATTTATACATTGCCAATGTTTTCTCTCTGTGATAATCCATGATTTGCATTTCGTGTAACTGTACTTGATGAGCATTTATTCTTACATTATTTTTATGATAAACAACATAAACTACACATTGAGTCTGCTATTATTTAGTAGCATAGATTTAGTACTTATTATTGTCATCAACTCTTCAACTTTAGGTTCATCGCCACATTTTCTTTGTAAGGAGAAATGCGGGTTCTAAAGTGTATTTAGTGAGTTAGAAATAAACTTGCATCACACTGAACCCCAGCGTGAAGGGATTAGTTGCGTAGTGTGAATGGGCCTATATTTATGAACAATTATCGATCCCTGATCGCTGGATCACATCCAAGGCATGTTTGCCCCCCTAGAGCATTTCTGGGTCACCCCACCTACCCGGATAGCTATTGTGTAGACCCTTGTCATATCAGACCCACTAGCGGCTGACAATCTTTGTGAATGTACATCTAGGATTGTAGTATGAAAAAAAGGGTGCTCGGTTCCTGTGCGCGCCACGATGCACCTGTTTAAAGGTTTATAATTATTACAAAAAATGCACCCTCCTTAGAGCAGTCATGAACTCGTGCTACCATGGGGCCAGCACATTTAGTCAAATACAAAGTGGCTTCTTCATTGGGCACTCTGTGTTTCACAGTGCAGGTAGAATGTTGCAATGTGTGACTGCACCTGCCTGTAGGGGGATGTCTGGGAGGTCCATGGTCTCCCTTTCTACCCTCCAGATGGCTGCCTTCAGGAAGTGCCCTGACAGTGTCCCACCTTTTTGTGGAACACTGTGAATGCACTCTCACTTGCCTGTTTGGTCTGTGCTTGCATGCAAATGAGGAAACACCCTCTCATGATAGCTCTGGAGGTACATGCATGCCAGCACTATCAGTATTCCAGAAGGGGACGCACAAGCGTCTGCAGCCCCTTCTGTAATACCATTGTGCCCCAGGGGTGCACAAAGTGGGCACACATGCCCTTTGCCCGGGGCACAATATATAATACAGACCCTGGGTCATCACCACAGTCTGACACTGATGATTTCACTTGTACATTGGGACAGCAAGGCCCAGCTCTGCCTTTGCACTGTCTTTGTCTAACTTCTGACTCATAGATAAGAATTATGGGCACAAGGGTGCATGCCCCAAAAACACATTAACCACCTACAAGAGGTAACAATGAGAAAGGTAATAAATATTTCCGTCTGTAAAATTAGTGAAATGATACAAATTATCTTTAGTTATCTTTAGTTATGGAAAAGTAAAAGTAATTACTGATCATCCAAGTATCGTTAAACATTGTTGTGATAGTCCAGATGTGTATAAACATTTCAACACGCACGTATCAACAACTGTAATATACCTATTTCTTAGTTCAACACAGAAACATCAAAATAAAAAAGGTAAACAAATTCAATCATAAAAACAACTGGTTACATATCTGAATACATCCATGAAGACTTTATTAGAGGGGGGCGTGGCTAGCCAGCCAACATGGCGGACGCGAATTCCTAACGCTCCAGCCGATATCCCCTCTAATCCAACAAAATCTCCTTGCAGTGTGCCATCCACTCTAGAAATAAACGGTACCAGACAGCCAGAGAGTTGCTGCAGCCAGGGAGCCCTTCAACGAGCCGTTTCGTCCTTCGTGGCCGCGGCGGCCGCCATGGGGAAAGGCATGGCCTGCGCATTGTGAGGCCGCGCGGAGGTGTTCACCGATGGAGGGCGACCACCTGCGCCGAGACGGTGGCTGCCGCTGTGAAGGAGAACTACCGTAGCGGGGAAATAGCGATCTCCTCGCCCAAACCTCGAGACAGTGAGCAAAGAGGCTGCGGATGCTGTTACACTGCATGTGTGACGCCGTTCGGCGAGGCTGACTAGTGGGAATCGACTGAGGTGGAGGAGGCCCTACGTATCGCTGGAAACCTGACGAGTGGAGCCCCGTAGTGTTCTTCCAGGTGAGGAATGTGGGCAGCTGCTGGGAGGAGTAACGCTGCTCCTGTAGTGAGAATCTGAGCCGCTGGGCAGTGCCTGGGGAACCTGAGGATCGTGCGGCCGGCACTGGCGCCATCCTGTCCTTGAGGCTCCCGGTGAGTGAGCTGCAAGAGCGAAGGTCGCAGCGGGGAGAGCGAAGACGGCGGCCCGCTGTGGGGGCTGCAAACTGCGCGCCGGAGTGAACACAGAGTGAAGAGAGACGGCGCTCGCCGAGAAGGTCCCCCAGCGGAGCCGGGACACCTGCTGTGAATGGAAGCGGCTTGTGGGTGTGTGGGCCTTCCGCTGGGCGTGTGACGTGGCGGCGGCGAGCTGGTGAGTGGATGCCCCCGTGGCTGAGCCCGAGAATCCTGTCGCAATCGCACCGGTAAGGTGGACGACTGCCGCCAGTGACACGGTGCCTGCCCTGACAGCAGCTGTGGGTAGGGGCGTGCTCTGCGACCAGTGCAGTGAAGTACTTTGCGGCCTAGGCGGCGCCGCCCTCACACAAGTGGCCGCGCTGTCACGGTGACTGCTGAGTGCTGTGGAGAGGAGCGGAAGAGGCGCTGAGAACGGGCAGACACTGCGGGGAGCCTCCCTGTGGAGACGCAGCGACCCATTAGAAACGAAGCACACACAGATTGCAAACACACAACTCCTTGCCACTGAGAGGAGCCACAGACTGCGGCCCTGCTGCACACTCGTGTGGACCCTCGTCATCGCTGACCCGCAGTCAAAGTGCCGCTGCGACACGGGCCCGCACTTGGGGATGAGCCACCACACAATATGACACGCCGCCTCTGATGCACGGCTCGCGACACAAATTCTGCCCCCCAAACTGTGAGCACGCCAGGCAAGATACTGAAACATACGCAGAGCCTTTATATCAGACATGTTCACCACAGCTATCAGCGGGTAGCAGACTTTAACCAAACAGTGAGTAAGCTGGGAGACGGCAGGCGCGGGAGGTGCCTCAACTGGAAAAGTACAATAGTGGAGAAGGAAACACTCTGCAGCCGACAGAGTCGATCCAACAGAGGTGGTACTTCAGACTGGCACCAGCAACTTCATTATGCTAGAGGGCCTGCATGGAGGCGACAACAAGCTACGAGAAGTGAGGGCAGAGATCACGCAAACATGCAGATCACACTGGGCTCGCACCCGGCGGGTTTATCACGTCTTGCAGGAGTGCCAACGTGATCGGGGGCCCTAGCACTGAAGGTTGCTGCCGGCTGTCACCCGTTGGAGGCCCAGATATCCAGTATTGCCGGGAGGCTGATAGGATGGAAACTGCATGTGGGACCCACAGGCCGCGGCATCCGCCCCCGTGCCCAGGTAGCCGCACATGATGTGACCGTAATTAGGGCCTCAACCTGAACACATCGCTCAAGTAGCCAACAGCTGGGAGGCAGTTCGACATCTACGCTGAGCCCCCGACGTAGCCATACCGCACACGTACCAGTCTCACCAGACACTAGCTGTGAATGCTCATGGCGCAACAACTTGTGATGGGACGTATGCGTGCCAAGATACAGCAGGGGCCGCTACGTGTATGCAGCCTAGATCCTTCACGTATGAGATTCGAGGGGGAGATGGAGCCGACGTCCACAGCACTGGCGGCCAAAATGGACTCTGTGCTCGCAGCAGTGGAGAAAATTGGCACCGCACTAGAGCTTACCAGAACATCTCTGGAAACCCGGATTGATAAGGTTACCTCGGACTTCACGCTCCTACATGCAGATCACCGTAAACTGGCTGAAAAAGTTATTGCCCAAGGTCAAACGCTCAAGGAACTCCAACCGGTCACTCACAGTAATGCTGCCGCGCTGCAAGACATGATGGATTGTATACATGCCCTGGAGGACAGAGCAGAAGATGCGGAAGGACGCTCCCGACGCAACAATATTCGGGCTGTGGGCTTGCCAGAGGGAGAGGAAGGTAGGAACCCAGAACCATATATAGAGTGCTGGCTGCGTGACCTTATGCCCCAGGGAACACTGTCGAAGCAATTTGCAGTAGAAAGAGCCCACCAGGTGCCAGCACAAAGGCCTCAGCCGGGAGCCAGGCCACGCCCATTCCTTTTTAAACTCCTCAACTACAGGGATAGAGATGCGGTGCTACGCGAAACACGGAAACTGGAAAGCCTCACAGTGGGCGGCAGTCGAGTTATGCTCTTCCCAGACTACACCGCTCTTATACAACGCCGCAGAAGCAACTATATGGCAGTGAAGCGCCAACTCCGGGAACTAGAGCTGCCATACTCGCTGTTATTTCCTGCCAGGTTGAGGGTGGTTGTGAAGGGAGGGATCCGCTTTTTTGACTCTCCTGCGGAGACATGGGACTGGTTGGAAGAGTTGGGACTGTGGACGGGAGCAAGACCACCAGATTCGGAAAGCGACGCCTCAGCAGGCAGGAGGAATGGACGACGTGGACGACGAAGGACATCGCGTGGCGCGAAACCAGGAACTGCAGCCCCGAGTCTGGAGAAAATGCGAATGGAGCGACAGAATGTTCTGGAAGCGGTTACAACTCTTGGAACCCAGCGCACTAAAGAACGCCTGGAATCCTACGTGCAGGCCATGGTGGTGGCAAGTGGCTCGTCGTCACCATCAACTGAAATATCTGCTGACCTTTGCCTGCCAGTGGTCACCCCGCAGACTGCTGATGGTATCCTAGGATGAGAACACTATCGTGCTGAACTCTGTAGCAGACAACCCACGCAAGTAGTACATTGTTTGTTAATATATGTATACTGATGCTGTACTGGGGGCGAGGGCAGGTCAGCAGTGTTAACAACCGCACATGCCCATTAAGCGACGACTAGGAGACCCCTAGGCTCATGGCTAGATACCTCACAAATCTTCTCACAGGGAATTAGTATCCACGAGACGGCACTTAACTCCGAATCCTGCTGGCCTCGCAGGTTAATCTGGCGGAATATGTCGATGACACACCACATACACAGGGGAAAAGAGGGTTCGGCCACAGCAGAATGTTACCTGTACGCACACCCCAGCAGGCAACATACTGACCTAGTTTATACCTCTACATGGTTACAGAAGTTTGGACGGACAATCCCGCAGAGTTCGCCCCAGACGTTATGTTGTTTACAGTTCAATCATCATTTTCGTTGCAACAGACCGGTGCACTTACACCCGCCCATGTTCCGCGCTCGCCAAGACATACCCCACCCCTGACACCCCCGACGACTAAAAACTCTAGTAATGACACGAGCTAACATACTCACATGGAACATACGCCGCATGCACACACCCACACGGCGCTATTCCATATTTGCTTATCTCCAGAGACACTCGGTCGGAATTGCCCTATTGCAGGAAATGCACATGACGCAGCAGAAATTGGACAGACTGCGCAGGCGCTGGAGAGGGCACGTGTATGGCACTGTATATTCAGCGCATGCGAGGGGCACGCTAATCTGGGTGAGAGCGGGCGTCCCGTTCGTTTGTGCAGACGTGGTAATAGACCCCGAAGGCAGATACACTCTGGTGCATGGGACACTTAATGGTCAATCCATATTACTGGCCTTGATATATGCCCCGAATGTAGACCAGGCATCATTCCTAACAAAGTTGTCGCTGGTGCTGACCCCTTACGCTGGGTTCCCCTGGTTGCTGGGTGGGGATTTCAATTCGGTGCTTGATGTACATGTAGACAGGTCCTTCCCTCCTCTCCGTAAGACATCGGCTGTGTCAAATGCACAGACGCTCACAGACTGGCTCTCACACTGGGCATTGTTAGACATGTGGCGCGTCCTCCACCCCAATGAACGTATTTACTCCTATTATTCGGCAATGCACGACTTACATGTACGATAGATAGGGTGGTGGGATCCCAATCCCTACTCCCACTAGTAGAGAAATCGGAATACCTAGGGTGGACACACTCCGATCATAACCCCCTGTGGTTCCAGCTCAGCTGGGAAGCTGATCGACCCCCCATACCCACATGGCAGCTCCAACCATCTGCGCTAGAGGACTCCGAATTCCGCTCGTCACTAGGGACAGCTGTCCTTATATATTTCGACCTCAACGAAGGTACAGCAAGTAATGCGCTGGTGGAATGGGACGCCCTCAAACAGCGGTTAGGGGTCACTGTTTAGGGGCCACATGGAACATACGGAAGCAGATAGCTAACTCAATCACCCGCCTCGAATCCCAACTGCTACAATATGAACGCGAGGGGGAGGGAGGAGGCAGACACTCGAGCCGCCTAGAAACTCTTCAGACACAACATGCGGAACTCCTGGAGCGCTTGCGGTGTCATAACTACACAGCTCACACAGCTCGCACACATGCCACAGCGGATAGAGCGGGCCGCCTACTTGCCTGGCTGCTAAAGCAAGAGAGCAACCACGCCCCGATTGGAGCTATACGCACACCGGAGGGAACCCTAGTGTACACACAGCGTGAGATCCACAAGGCAATGATAGACCACTACACACAACTGTACCAATCAAGGGTCCGCTGCTCAGGTCAAGATCTGGAGAGATTTCTAGAGCCTGTCCAGTTGCCCATAGCCTCAGAAACACATCTGGAGACACTTAATGGCCCCCTCACCTTGGAAGAGATCGAGGAGGCGATTGGGTCCATGGCGTCTGGGAAAACGCCGGGACCGGACGGCCTGCCTACTGAATTCTACAAGGCTTACCGGGAGTCTTTGGTGCCACATTTACACGCACTTTATACAACAGCACTGGAGGAATGCACATTGCCCCCCTCGATGCGTGAGGCGTACCTGGTGTCCCTGCTAAAACCAGACCATGACCCCACAGTCTTGGGATCTTATAGGCCTCTGGCGCTCCTTAACGTGGATTATAAGATAATTGCTAAAGTGCTAGCGGAACGTTTGGCGTCGGTGGGCCCCGAATTGGTCCACAGCGACCAAAATGGATTTGTGCACAAGCGAAGCACGTCACTGAACTTGCGGAGGTTTTTGAGGGTGGCATCAGACAGTGTACAGGAGTGGCCCAGAGCGGGATGCCTAATGTTGGACCTGGAAAAAGCACTTGATTGCTTGGAGTGGAGTTACCAGTCGGCATTGTTGCAGAGATATGAGCTGGGTCTGGGATTTCTGCAAATGGTTGCCCTCTTATACAAAAATCCCACAGTTCGGATAATGTTGGGGCCATACATATCTGACGACATACCAATATGCAGGGGTACCAGACAGGGGTGCCCGTTATCGCCACTCCTGTTCGCGCTGGCGATCGAGCCCCTAGCGGCGGCATTGCGTGCAACACTGGGAGATGGAATACCCCTAGGAGACGCAGTACACCAAGTGTCGCTATATGCAGACGACCTACTGGTCTACGTGAGAGACATAGACAACATACCGGCTCAGTTGGCTCGCACTCTACACGACTTTGCCGCCATCTCGGGGCTTCGTGAGAATGCCAGCAAGTCCTGTATTTATGCGTTCGGGGAGGGGAGTCAAGATCCGGGATATACCCTTAATGGTACGAGGGTACAGTGGCGGGAGGACACCTTCCGGTACCTGGGAATTCAGATATACCGTCAACCGACAGACCTATTTGACGGAAACCTGGGAAAGGCCTTCACTGCCATCAAGTCGCAAGTACACTTTTGGAACGCACTACCACTAACCGTCACTGGCAGGGTAGCACTATCCAAGATGGTGATTCTCCCCAGGCTCCTGTACTACTTTGCTAACTTACCTATATATGTTCCTGCGGCCTTCTTTGTCACACTCCCTAAACTACTCAGGGACTTTCTCTGGGGGAACAACCGACACAGAATGGCACTAACAAAACTATACCTGACTACCGACCAAGGGGGGCTGGCTGCGCCTTGTTTTGAGCACTACTATTTGGCTGCACAACTGCAGTGGATAGCCCGCTGGTTTGCGGATAGGGGTCGAGATGACACGGTGTCCACACTGCCCCCATGTTCCCTGGAACAGATAATTAGACTCTTCCACCCAGCCACCAAAGCCGCAACGCCGACACCGCTTTTACTGGCGGTGGCGTACAAATGCTATCGCAGGAGCCTACATCTCACCAGAGCTCTGACCCCCTATGCACCGGCAATACCATTGGAGGGTTCCCCTAGTGGGACAGGGGCACTCACATCTCTTGTACTCATGGACTGGCGAGAAGCTGACATACAGACCCTGGGAGATCTATACCGAGATGGCGCACTTATACCATATGAGCCCCTGGTTGCAGACGAGGGACTACCTCCGGGGCAATTCCTAATGCATCGCTCGCTGATCGCGATACTGACCGCTAAATGGGGGGACATGTCCACAGAACCAAGCCATCACCTTACCATACAGTACCTCCACGTCATGGGGCGAGGTAGACACCTGGTCCGCTGGTTTGCGACGTCACTCCACACACATGTAGCGATTAATCTGGATCCCCTTCGTCGCAAATGGGAACTAGATCTAGGGAGACAGCTGGAGGACAGGGAGTGGGAAAAGTTATTGAAGAGTCCAGTACGCATACCCAGAAACATGAGATTCCGACAAATACAATTGTTCATTGTACACAGGGCATACCTCACACCCGAGACGATCAACAGGTATTTCCATCGTACAGATGCAGTATGTCCTAGATGTGCCGAACCCGGGGCTGGGCTAATACACATGCTGTGGAGTTGCCACAGACTACATGCATATTGGCACACAATCAGCGAGTTATTACGTGCATGCACAGGTCACATTTGAATGGACCGTTTACTTACTGAACCACTTCCGTAGAACTCCGGCCACAAAAGTAACATCCTGGTTCCTTGACCTAGGACTAGTGGTCGCCAAGCGGCTACTGACCAAGAGGTGGAAGGCGCAGGAACCACCACACACACGAGCGTGGAAGCACTCGCTCTCCGCATGGGCCAGAGCAGAGGGAATTGCCATCCGGCGGGAAGAAACGCTGGGATTGAGGAGGGAGCCCATAGCAACCCAGTGGGAGGGACTGTTCCAAGCATTACAGCAAACTGAGGAGGTGGACCCCAGGGGACAACCCGAGGGAGTTGGATACGAGCCCGTAGTGGATGCCGTGGACTCCGTCAGTGGACAACCTTAATGTTCCATGTATACACATATACTAATTGACACTAAGGGTGGGCACAGCCGAAGCCAATGAATGGGGGCAACTGTCAGGTTGACGAAATGTGGTGAGACGATGGGGGAAGGGGGGGATGGGAGGCGGGGATATTCATGTTAACACCGGTCAACGTTGTGGTTGTTGGTTTTGATTGTTTTAAATACATAACATCTGTTCCGAAGTCCATACTGATCGATCTGAAAGGACTTTATATAGCGGACTGATGGAACCATGCTATTATTGAACTGTAACCTCTATCATTTGTGAAGTGGACTGAGCACTAGAGTCAAACTCGCTTCTGAACAGCGGCCACCATATGTATACTTGAAATGCTTAAACTTCATGTAACAGTAGTATGTTTCAACTATCGGTAGGTGATTCAATGTATAGATGGCTCTCAAAATATGTTGCCTTTCATGAATATGTAAACTTAAAAGTCAATAAAAATAGATTTAAACAAAAAAAAAAATGAAGACTTTATTCGAATAGCACATTATAGGAGCGATTGCCTTTTTGTCAGTGGAAACGGCATACAGCGCGCGTAGATCCATACCAGTGTTGACTGTGAGACAATTTTTTTTTTAAACTCAACATCAGTGTAACCCCAAATCTAGAACAACCAAATAATCGATGCAGCTTTTCAGCATTGTCCGAGGGTCACATTGTGGTCTTCAGTACAGATGTACAGATGTACGAACGTTTTTGCATGCGCAAACGGGTCTGCGACCCATTTGCGCATGCAAAAACCCTACAGGGCCATGTACAAACGCTATTTAGCGAGTCGCAAATTATTTGCGACTCGCTAAATATCGTTTGCGACTCGCAATTAGGAAGGGGCGTTTCAAGGGCGTCCCTTCCTAATTGCGACTCTGAGTCCTATGTATGACTGTTTTGCGACCGCGATTGCAGTCGCAAAACAGTCGCAATTTTCCACCTACTTCAAGTAGGTGGTAATGCAGACGCAAATGGGAAGGGGTCCCCAGGGGACCCCTTCCCCTTTGCAAATGCATGCGAAAATATTTTTTTAGGGCAGGCAGTGGTCCCAGGGACAACTGCCTGCCCTTCAAAAATGAAACGAAAACGTTTCATTTTTTTCTTTTTTTTAAATGCATCCCGTTTTCCTTTAAGGAAAACGGGCTGCATGTTGAAAAAAAAAAGCTGCTTTATTTAAAAGCAGTCCCAGACATGGTGGTCTGCTGAGCCCAGCAGGCCACCATCCCTGGGAGGGCCAGCCATTCTCAATGGGGTTGCAAAATGCGAGTGCCTCATGAATATTGATGAGCCTCGCATTTTGCGACCCCATTGGGAATTGCTAACAGTGTCTCTGACACTGTTGTACATTTGGAATTGCGACTCGCAAATTGCGACTCGCTATTTTTCGCAATTTGCGACTCGCAATTCCAAATGGTCGTACATCTGGCCCAAAGATTATATTTGACTTTTTTCAGCTCTTATTTTTCCAAATTAATGAGATTAACTAGTATCTACAATATACCAACAGAGTTGCTCTCAGCTACCAGGTGAGGAACAAGACAATAAATGATGATCATAAAAGAAACGTTTAAAGCTTATAATTTAATACACATTCTTTCGATTGTTTAGGTCATCTCTTAATGATGCTTGGACAATGTAGTGTGTGAATCCGGATATAATGGAATGACCGGCCAAATATGAAAAAAATATATTTAAAAAATGAGGAAACCAATCTTCACTCCCATTCACTAGTCGATGCATAAATACTATACCAGATTAATGCTTTACACTAGAAAATGACTTTTACCATGTATTCTGCTGTTAAATGACTGTTCAAAGCCAAACTTAACTGGGCATAGTTGAATCAGAAGCAGCAAATTATCTGAATTTCTACACATTTAACCATACATGCACAAACCGCTCCTAATACACTAAAAGTTAAAGGTGCACATGCATCAAGATAGGCAATTGCGATTCTTTAATTGCGATTCTTAAAGAATCGCAATTAAAGAATCTCAATTACCTATGCATGTAGGAGTCGCAAACAAATTTGCGATTCCTAAGCATTCCTTAATTGCGACTCGCAAATTGCAAGTCGCAATTAAGGAATTGCTACCCATTCATTCCTATAGGAATCAATGGAAATTGCATGCGCAATTTGCGAGTACCAAATAGGTACTCGCAAATTGCGCATGCAATTTCAAGGGTGCAAGGGTGCCAAAAGGACACCCTGTTGCACCCCTTAAATTGGAATGTGACCACATGTTGCACACACACATGCCTCGCAAATTACCGTCCAGTTTCATTTGACGGTAATTTGCGACCCTAATAGCGAAATTGCTATTTCAATTTGCTTCATGCATTGTATTTAAGGAATCGCAATTTGTGATTCCTTAAATGCAATCGCAATTTAAGTAATCGCAATTTTTGCGATTCCTTAAATTGCGATTTTTGCATTTGGGATGATGCATCCCAAATGCAAAAATACCGGTCGCAAAGGGGCAGATTATGCGAATCTGCCCGTTTGCGACTGGTTTTTGCCTTGATGCATCTGGCCCAAAATCCAGGGAATATTTTTCGAAAAGTGACAAAGTTTCAACTAGCCATCTATGTATATATTTGAGCCTTAAACCTAAACCAGTTTGTATTGAAGTTTTAAGGAAGGTTAATGGTTGTAGATTATTATTAGAATACCTATCCTGGAAAACTCACTCCTGTATTCCACCTTAATATCAACTCCAGAATATCGTGGACAAAATATCGAGGACTAATATATCGTGAATGGAAGTTCATATAGGTAATTATAGGTATACTTTATTTAACTCCACATATTTGTATCTTCATATTATATAAATATAAATATATTATCTACTGGCGGTCGCCAGTAGATAGTTATAGTTACAACCTATTATCCATAGGAAATCCGCTCCTACCCTGAAAGTCTCGGGGGATTCGTCAGCGGGGGCCGAGAAAAAGGGGGTCCCAAAACGCGTTTTCCCCATGCAATTTTCCATAGGAAACTTTAGACACGGCTACAGCCTGAACTGCTGAACGGAATTACACCAAATTTGGCAAAGAGGTAGTTCTTGGTTCAGAAAGAACCCTTTTGTTAAATGGTGTAAATCCGTTCAGTAGTTGCTGAGAAAATCAAAAGTAAAAAGATAGATATATCTAGGGCCGCGGATCCTCCCGAGCACGAGCTTTATGTTAATTGGCTGTCAACACTCCAAATCAGGAAGTGTTGGCAGCCATTTTGTCCCTCGGTAGAACCGAGGGACAGAAACAAGTGCGCAAAACGCACAAAGGGGGCAGGGTAGAAACACCCTGACCCCTAGGTCTGCTCAGGGGTCCCACAAGGACCCCTGGGCAAAAAAAATATATATATTTTTTTAAATCGGCAGGATGCGCTCAGGGAGCGCGAATCCTGCCGAAAAAATCGAAGCGCGGTCTCCCGCGCTTCGATGTTAATTGGCCCCGGGTGGGCCAAGTCCCGGGGGCATGCTGGGGGGTTAATTTTATGTGTGGGGGCCTCTAAGGGCCCCCAAGCCCCGGGGACCACCACCCCCGGGGCTTTATGTATAATGGTGCGGGAGGGCTCTGAGCCCTCCCGCAGCCCCGGGGACCACCACCTCCCCGGGGCTTCTTTTTAAATTAAAAACCTGTGTGGGGGGCTCCAGCCCCACATGCCCCGGGACCACCACCTCCCGGGGCACTAAGAAAATTAAAATGGGGGTCCGTTTTGGACCCCAAGCCCCGGGGACCACCACCTCCCCGGGGCTTTCAAAATGTAGGGAGGGGGCCGCGCGGCCTCCTCCTGGAGCCTGTGGTGGCCCTGGGGACCACCACCCCCAGGGCCGGCTCCTGCAGTGTCCCGGGGTGCCTACCCCCGGGACACTGCTGTTTGCAATGACAGGGACGGAGCCTCGCGGCTCCCGTCCTGTCATTGCAAACTTGCTTTGGATATTGGAAGAGAGAGCAGGGAAACCTGCTCTCTCTTCCAATATCCAAAGCCGATTACTTTTCCACATGGGGAGCAGCATGTTAGCTGCTCCCCATGTGTAAGCAATGCCGGCTCCCGTAGGACACGGGGAGCCGGCGGGACTGTGGGGGGCTTGGGGGTTCCCCACAGTCCCCAACGAGAGGCCAGGCCCCGGGGGATGGGGTCCCCGGGGCCATAAGTGGCCACGGAGGGGGGCCACGCAGCCCCCCTCCCCAAAGTAAAAAAATGGAAAAAAAAAATTTAAAAGTGCAAGGCCGGCCCGGGGGATGGGGTCCCCGGGGCCTTAAATGGCCTGAGGAGGGGGGCCACGCAGCCCCCCTCCAAATAAAAAAAAAAGATGCCATGCCCCGGGGGATGGGGTCCCCGGGGCCAATACAGGCCCAGGGAAGGGGGGCCACGCGGCCCCTTCCCGTTTTTTTTAATTTATTTTAATTTTAAAAAAAGGGTAAGGCCCTGGGGGATGGGGTCCCCAGGGCCTAAAAATAGGAAAAAGGAAGAGGGGCTACACAGCTCCCCTTCAGGGGGAAAAAAACAAACAAAAAAAAAACGATCGGGCCCGTAGGCCCCGCCCCTTCCTTCACCACTCTGCAAACGCGCCCCTGGCGCGTTTGCAGACGGGGAACGAATTCCCCTTGAATACTGGGGGTCCCTGGGGGCCAACTAGCCCACCAGGAACCTGCAGTATGTGCCAGGGGGCTGCCTTGCAGAGAGGTGTACAGAGGCCACGCCCCTTTTTACACCTCTCTGCAACGCAGCTCTATGGCGCTTTTTGGAGGTATATGGTGGGCTAGTTGCACCCCAGGGACCCTCAGGATTCAAGGGGAGTTAATCCCCCGACTTAAAACGCGCCACGGGGCGCATTTGCACAGTGGTGAAGGGAGAGGGCGGGGCTTCAGGTGACATGTGTGCAAACAGGCCCCGTGGCGCGTTTTAAGATGGGGAATTAAATCCTCTTCAATCCTGAGGGTCCCTGGGGGCCAACTAGCCCAACAGGTACATCCAGAAAGCGCCACAGAGCTGCGTTGCAGAGAGGTGTAAAAAGGGGTGTGGCCTCTGTACATGTCTCTGCAACGCAGCCCCCTGGCGCATACTGGAGGTTCCTGGTGGGCTAGTTGGCCCGTAGGGACCCTCATGATTCAAGGGGACTTAATCCCCAACTTAAAACGCGCCACGGGGCGCGTTTGCACAGATGTCACCTCAGGCCCCGCCCCCTCCCTTCACCATTGTGCAAATATTCCTCTAAAATCAGCCGAAATACGAATTCTGATTTACTCACCTGTTATCAGGAGAGACCTCAGTGCTGCATCTTTCAGCCCAGTACTAATCCTGAAAAGTAATTTTAACCGTACTTACCAGTAACTTGAATTTCCTTCCATAGGCTAACATTGACTGGTTTCACTTGGAAATTCTTCTAAGTGTGGAGTTTTGGACCTTTAAAATATTCCTCTAAAATCAGCCGAAATACGAATTCTGATTTACTCACCTGTTATCAGGAGAGACCTCAGTGCTGTATCTTTCAGCCCAGTACTGGTCCTGAAAAGTAATTTTAACCGTACTTACCAGTAACTTGAATTTCCTTCCATAGGCTAACATTGACTGGTTTCACTTGGAAATTCTTCTAAGTGTGGAGTTTTGGAACTTTAAAATATTCCTCTAAAATCAGCCGAAATACGAATTCCGATTTACTCACCTGTTATCAGGAGAGACCTCAGTGCTGCATCTTTCAGCCCAGTACTGATCCTCAAAAGTAATTTTAACCGTACTTACCAGTAACTTGAATTTCCTTCCATAGGATATCATTGCCTGCTTTTTGCTGAAAAAGTTTCTAAGTGTTGATTTTTGAAACATACAAATATTCCTCTAAAATCAGCCGAAATCCGAATTCTGATTTACTCACCTGTTATCAGGAGAGACCTCAGTGCTGCATCTTTCAGCCCAGTACTGGTCCTGAAAAGTAATTTTAACCGTACTTACCGGTAACTTGAATTTCCTTCATAGGCTAACATTGACTGGTTTCACTTGGAAATTCTTCTAAGTGTGGAGTTTTGGAACTTTAAAATAATCCTCTAAAATCAGCCGAAATACGAATTCCGATTTACTCACCTGTTATCAGGAGAGACCTCAGTGCTGGATCTTTCAGCCCAGTACTGATCCTCAAAAGTAATTTTAACCGTACTTACCAGTAACTTGAATTTCCTTCCGTAGGATATCATTGCCTGCTTTTTGCTGAAAAAGTTTCTAAGTGTTGATTTTTGAAACATACAAATATTCCTCTAAAATCAGCCGAAATCCGAATTCTGATTTACTCACCTGTTATCAGGAGAGACCTCAGTGCTGCATCTTTCAGCCCAGTACTGGTCCTGAAAAGTAATTTTAGCCGTACTTACCGGTAACTTGAATTTCCTTCATAGGCTAACATTGACTGGTTTCACTTGGAAATTCTTCTGTGTGTGGAGTTTTGGAACATTAAAATATTCCTCTAAAATCAGCCGAAATACGAATTCCGATTTACTCACCTGTTATCAGGAGAGACCTCAGTGCTGCATCTTTCAGCCCAGTACTGATCCTCAAAAGTAATTTTAACCGTACTTACCAGTAACTTGAATTTCCTTCCATAGGATATCATTGCCTGCTTTTTGCTGAAAAAGTTTCTAAGTGTTGATTTTTGAAACATACAAATATTCCTCTAAAATCAGCCGAAATCCGAATTCTGATTTACTCACCTGTTATCAGGAGAGACCTCAGTGCTGCATCTTTCAGCCCAGTACTGGTCCTGAAAAGTAATTTTAACCGTACTTACCGGTAACTTGAATTTCCTTCATAGGCTAACATTGACTGGTTTCACTTGGAAATTCTTCTAAGTGTGGAGTTTTGGAACTTTAAAATATTCCTCTAAAATCAGCCGAAATACGAATTCCGATTTACTCACCTGTTATCAGGAGAGACCTCAGTGCTGCATCTTTCAGCCCAGTACTGATCCTCAAAAGTAATTTTAACCGTACTTACCAGTAACTTGAATTTCCTTCCATAGGATATCATTGCCTGCTTTTTGCTGAAAAAGTTTCTAAGTGTTGATTTTTGAAACATACAAATATTCCTCTAAAATCAGCCGAAATCCGAATTCTGATTTACTCACCTGTTATCAGGAGAGACCTCAGTGCTGCATCTTTCAGCCCAGTACTGGTCCTGAAAAGTAATTTTAACCGTACTTACCGGTAACTTGAATTTCCTTCATAGGCTAACATTGACTGGTTTCACTTGGAAATTCTTCTAAGTGTGGAGTTTTGGAACTTTAAAATATTCCTCTAAAATCAGCCGAAATACGAATTCCGATTTACTCACCTGTTATCAGGAGAGACCTCAGTGCTGCATCTTTCAGCCCAGTACTGATCCTCAAAAGTAATTTTAACCGTACTTACCAGTAACTTGAATTTCCTTCCATAGGATATCATTGCCTGCTTTTTGCTGAAAAAGTTTCTAAGTGTTGATTTTTGAAACATACAAATATTCCTCTAAAATCAGCCGAAATCCGAATTCTGATTTATTCACCTGTTATCAGGAGAGACCTCAGTGCTGCATCTTTCAGCCCAGTACAGGTCCTGAAAAGTAATTTTAACCGTACTTACCAGTAACTTGAATTTCCTTCCATAGGCTAACATTGACTGGTTTCACTTGGAAATTCTTCTAAGTGTGGAGTTTTGGAACTTTAAAATATTCCTCTAAAATCAGCCGAAATACGAATTCCGATTTACTCACCTGTTATCAGGAGAGACCTCAGTGCTGCATCTTTCAGCCCAGTACTGATCCTCAAAAGTAATTTTAACCGTACTTACCAGTAACTTGAATTTCCTTCCATAGGATATCATTGCCTGCTTTTTGCTGAAAAGTTTCTAAGTGTTGATTTTTGAAACATACAAATATTCCTCTAAAATCAGCCGAAATCCGAATTCTGATTTACTCACCTGTTATCAGGAGAGACCTCAGTGCTGCATCTTTCAGCCCAGTACTGGTCCTGAAAAGTAATTTTAACCGTACTTACCGGTAACTTGAATTTCCTTCATAGGCTAACATTGACTGGTTTCACTTGGAAATTCTTCTAAGTGTGGAGTTTTGGAACTTTAAAATAATCCTCTAAAATCAGCCGAAATACGAATTCCGATTTACTCACCTGTTATCAGGAGAGACCTCAGTGCTGGATCTTTCAGCCCAGTACTGATCCTCAAAAGTAATTTTAACCGTACTTACCAGTAACTTGAATTTCCTTCCATAGGATATCATTGCCTGCTTTTTGCTGAAAAAGTTTCTAAGTGTTGATTTTTGAAACATACAAATATTCCTCTAAAATCAGCCGAAATCCGAATTCTGATTTACTCACCTGTTATCAGGAGAGACCTCAGTGCTACATCTTTCAGCCCAGTACTGGTCCTGAAAAGTAATTTTAACCGTACTTACCGGTAACTTGAATTTCCTTCATAGGCTAACATTGACTGGTTTCACTTGGAAATTCTTCTGTGTGTGGAGTTTTGGAACATTAAAATATTCCTCTAAAATCAGCCGAAATACGAATTCCGATTTACTCACCTGTTATCAGGAGAGACCTCAGTGCTGCATCTTTCAGCCCAGTACTGATCCTCAAAAGTAATTTTAACCGTACTTACCAGTAACTTGAATTTCCTTCCATAGGATATCATTGCCTGCTTTTTGCTGAAAAAGTTTCTAAGTGTTGATTTTTGAAACATACAAATATTCCTCTAAAATCAGCCGAAATCCGAATTCTGATTTACTCACCTGTTATCAGGAGAGACCTCAGTGCTGCATCTTTCAGCCCAGTACTGGTCCTGAAAAGTAATTTTAACCGTACTTACCGGTAACTTGAATTTCCTTCATAGGCTAACATTGACTGGTTTCACTTGGAAATTCTTCTAAGTGTGGAGTTTTGGAGCTTTAAAATATTCCTCTAAAATCAGCCGAAATACGAATTCCGATTTACTCACCTGTTATCAGGAGAGACCTCAGTGCTGCATCTTTCAGCCCAGTACTGATCCTCAAAAGTAATTTTAACCGTACTTACCAGTAACTTGAATTTCCTTCCATAGGATATCATTGCCTGCTTTTTGCTGAAAAAGTTTCTAAGTGTTGATTTTTGAAACATACAAATATTCCTCTAAAATCAGCCGAAATCCGAATTCTGATTTACTCACCTGTTATCAGGAGAGACCTCAGTGCTGCATCTTTCAGCCCAGTACTGGTCCTGAAAAGTAATTTTAACCGTACTTACCGGTAACTTGAATTTCCTTCATAGGCTAACATTGACTGGTTTCACTTGGAAATTCTTCTAAGTGTGGAGTTTTGGAACTTTAAAATATTCCTCTAAAATCAGCCGAAATACGAATTCCGATTTACTCACCTGTTATCAGGAGAGACCTCAGTGCTGCATCTTTCAGCCCAGTACTGATCCTCAAAAGTAATTTTAACCGTACTTACCAGTAACTTGAATTTCCTTCCATAGGATATCATTGCCTGCTTTTTGCTGAAAAAGTTTCTAAGTGTTGATTTTTGAAACATACAAATATTCCTCTAAAATCAGCCGAAATCCGAATTCTGATTTACTCACCTGTTATCAGGAGAGACCTCAGTGCTGCATCTTTCAGCCCAGTACTGGTCCTGAAAAGTAATTTTAACCGTACTTACCGGTAACTTGAATTTCCTTCATAGGCTAACATTGACTGGTTTCACTTGGAAATTCTTCTAAGTGTGGAGTTTTGGAACTTTAAAATATTCCTCTAAAATCAGCCGAAATACGAATTCCGATTTACTCACCTGTTATCAGGAGAGACCTCAGTGCTGCATCTTTCAGCCCAGTACTGATCCTCAAAAGTAATTTTAACCGTACTTACCAGTAACTTGAATTTCCTTCCATAGGATATCATTGCCTGCTTTTTGCTGAAAAAGTTTCTAAGTGTTGATTTTTGAAACATACAAATATTCCTCTAAAATCAGCCGAAATCCGAATTCTGATTTATTCACCTGTTATCAGGAGAGACCTCAGTGCTGCATCTTTCAGCCCAGTACTGGTCCTGAAAAGTAATTTTAACCGTACTTACCAGTAACTTGAATTTCCTTCCATAGGCTAACATTGACTGGTTTCACTTGGAAATTCTTCTAAGTGTGGAGTTTTGGAACTTTAAAATATTCCTCTAAAATCAGCCGAAATACGAATTCCGATTTACTCACCTGTTATCAGGAGAGACCTCAGTGCTGCATCTTTCAGCCCAGTACTGATCCTCAAAAGTAATTTTAACCGTACTTACCAGTAACTTGAATTTCCTTCCATAGGATATCATTGCCTGCTTTTTGCTGAAAAAGTTTCTAAGTGTTGATTTTTGAAACATACAAATATTCCTCTAAAATCAGCCGAAATCCGAATTCTGATTTACTCACCTGTTATCAGGAGAGACCTCAGTGCTGCATCTTTCAGCCCAGTACTGGTCCTGAAAAGTAATTTTAACCGTACTTACCGGTAACTTGAATTTCCTTCATAGGCTAACATTGACTGGTTTCACTTGGAAATTCTTCTAAGTGTGGAGTTTTGGAACTTTAAAATAATCCTCTAAAATCAGCCGAAATACGAATTCCGATTTACTCACCTGTTATCAGGAGAGACCTCAGTGCTGGATCTTTCAGCCCAGTACTGATCCTCAAAAGTAATTTTAACCGTACTTACCAGTAACTTGAATTTCCTTCCATAGGATATCATTGCCTGCTTTTTGCTGAAAAAGTTTCTAAGTGTTGATTTTTGAAACATACAAATATTCCTCTAAAATCAGCCGAAATCCGAATTCTGATTTACTCACCTGTTATCAGGAGAGACCTCAGTGCTACATCTTTCAGCCCAGTACTGGTCCTGAAAAGTAATTTTAACCGTACTTACCGGTAACTTGAATTTCCTTCATAGGCTAACATTGACTGGTTTCACTTGGAAATTCTTCTGTGTGTGGAGTTTTGGAACATTAAAATATTCCTCTAAAATCAGCCGAAATACGAATTCCGATTTACTCACCTGTTATCAGGAGAGACCTCAGTGCTGCATCTTTCAGCCCAGTACTGATCCTCAAAAGTAATTTTAACCGTACTTACCAGTAACTTGAATTTCCTTCCATAGGATATCATTGCCTGCTTTTTGCTGAAAAAGTTTCTAAGTGTTGATTTTTGAAACATACAAATATTCCTCTAAAATCAGCCGAAATCCGAATTCTGATTTACTCACCTGTTATCAGGAGAGACCTCAGTGCTGCATCTTTCAGCCCAGTACTGGTCCTGAAAAGTAATTTTAACCGTACTTACCGGTAACTTGAATTTCCTTCATAGGCTAACATTGACTGGTTTCACTTGGAAATTCTTCTAAGTGTGGAGTTTTGGAGCTTTAAAATATTCCTCTAAAATCAGCCGAAATACGAATTCCGATTTACTCACCTGTTATCAGGAGAGACCTCAGTGCTGCATCTTTCAGGCCAGTACTGATCCTCAAAAGTAATTTTAACCGTACTTACCAGTAACTTGAATTTCCTTCCATAGGATATCATTGCCTGCTTTTTGCTGAAAAAGTTTCTAAGTGTTGATTTTTGAAACATACAAATATTCCTCTAAAATCAGCCGAAATCCGAATTCTGATTTATTCACCTGTTATCAGGAGAGACCTCAGTGCTGCATCTTTCAGCCCAGTACTGGTCCTGAAAAGTAATTTTAACCGTACTTACCAGTAACTTGAATTTCCTTCCATAGGCTAACATTGACTGGTTTCACTTGGAAATTCTTCTAAGTGTGGAGTTTTGGAACTTTAAAATATTCCTCTAAAATCAGCCGAAATACGAATTCCGATTTACTCACCTGTTATCAGGAGAGACCTCAGTGCTGCATCTTTCAGCCCAGTACTGATCCTCAAAAGTAATTTTAACCGTACTTACCAGTAACTTGAATTTCCTTCCATAGGATATCATTGACTGCTTTTTGCTGAAAAAGTTTCTAAGTGTTGATTTCTGAAACATACAAATATTCCTCTAAAATCAGCCGAAATCCGAATTCTGATTTACTCACCTGTTATCAGGAGAGACCTCAGTGCTGCATCTTTCAGCCCAGTACTGGTCCTGAAAAGTAATTTTAACCGTACTTACCGGTAACTTGAATTTCCTTCATAGGCTAACATTGACTGGTTTTACTTGGAAATTCTTCTAAGTGTGGAGTTTTGGAACTTTAAAATAATCCTCTAAAATCAGCCGAAATACGAATTCCGATTTACTCACCTGTTATCAGGAGAGACCTCAGTGCTGGATCTTTCAGCCCAGTACTGATCCTCAAAAGTAATTTTAACCGTACTTACCAGTAACTTGAATTTCCTTCCATAGGATATCATTGCCTGCTTTTTGCTGAAAAAGTTTCTAAGTGTTGATTTTTGAAACATACAAATATTCCTCTAAAATCAGCCGAAATCCGAATTCTGATTTACTCACCTGTTATCAGGAGAGACCTCAGTGCTGCATCTTTCAGCCCAGTACTGGTCCTGAAAAGTAATTTTAACCGTACTTACCGGTAACTTGAATTTCCTTCATAGGCTGACATTGACTGGTTTCACTTGGAAATTCTTCTAAGTGTGGAGTTTTGGAACTTTAAAATATTCCTCTAAAATCAGCCGAAATACGAATTCCGATTTACTCACCTGTTATCAGGAGAGACATCAGTGCTGCATCTTTCAGCCCAGTACTGATCCTCAAAAGTAATTTTAACCGTACTTACCAGTAACTTGAATTTCCTTCCATAGGATATCATTGCCTGCTTTTTGCTGAAAAAGTTTCTAAGTGTTGATTTTTGAAACATACAAATATTCCTCTAAAATCAGCCGAAATCCGAATTCTGATTCACTCACCTGTTATCAGGAGAGACCTCAGTGCTGCATCTTTCAGCCCAGTACTGGTCCTGAAAAGTAATTTTAACCGTACTTACCGGTAACTTGAATTTCCTTCATAGGCTAACATTGACTGGTTTCACTTGGAAATTCTTCTAAGTGTGGAGTTTTGGAACTTTAAAATATTCCTCTAAAATCAGCCGAAATACGAATTCCGATTTACTCACCTGTTATCAGGAGAGACCTCAGTGCTGCATCTTTCAGCCCAGTACTGATCCTCAAAAGTAATTTTAACCGTACTTACCAGTAACTTGAATTTCCTTCCATAGGATATCATTGCCTGCTTTTTGCTGAAAAAGTTTCTAAGTGTTGATTTTTGAAACATACAAATATTCCTCTAAAATCAGCCGAAATCCGAATTCTGATTTACTCACCTGTTATCAGGAGAGACCTCAGTGCTGCATCTTTCAGCCCAGTACTGGTCCTGAAAAGTAATTTTAACCGTACTTACCGGTAACTTGAATTTCCTTCATAGGCTAACATTGACTGGTTTCACTTGGAAATTCTTCTAAGTGTGGAGTTTTGGAACTTTAAAATATTCCTCTAAAATCAGCCGAAATACGAATTCCGATTTACTCACCTGTTATCAGGAGAGACATCAGTGCTGCATCTTTCAGCCCAGTACTGATCCTCAAAAGTAATTTTAACCGTACTTACCAGTAACTTGAATTTCCTTCCATAGGATATCATTGCCTGCTTTTTGCTGAAAAAGTTTCTAAGTGTTGATTTTTGAAACATACAAATATTCCTCTAAAATCAGCCGAAATCCGAATTCTGATTTACTCACCTGTTATCAGGAGAGACCTCAGTGCTGCATCTTTCAGCCCAGTACTGATCCTCAAAAGTAATTTTAACCGTACTTACCAGTAACTTGAATTTCCTTCCATAGGATATCATTGCCTGCTTTTTGCTGAAAAAGTTTCTAAGTGTTGATTTTTGAAACATACAAATATTCCTCTAAAATCAGCCGAAATCCGAATTCTGATTTATTCACCTGTTATCAGGAGAGACCTCAGTGCTGCATCTTTCAGCCCAGTACTGGTCCTGAAAAGTAATTTTAACCGTACTTACCAGTAACTTGAATTTCCTTCCATAGGCTAACATTGACTGGTTTCACTTGGAAATTCTTCTAAGTGTGGAGTTTTGGAACTTTAAAATATTCCTCTAAAATCAGCCGAAATACGAATTCCGATTTACTCACCTGTTATCAGGAGAGACCTCAGTGCTGCATCTTTCAGCCCAGTACTGATCCTCAAAAGTAATTTTAACCGTACTTACCAGTAACTTGAATTTCCTTCCATAGGATATCATTGCCTGCTTTTTGCTGAAAAAGTTTCTAAGTGTTGATTTTTGAAACATACAAATATTCCTCTAAAATCAGCCGAAATCCGAATTCTGATTTACTCACCTGTTATCAGGAGAGACCTCAGTGCTGCATCTTTCAGCCCAGTACTGGTCCTGAAAAGTAATTTTAACCGTACTTACCGGTAACTTGAATTTCCTTCATAGGCTAACATTGACTGGTTTCACTTGGAAATTCTTCTAAGTGTGGAGTTTTGGAACTTTAAAATAATCCTCTAAAATCAGCCGAAATACGAATTCCGATTTACTCACCTGTTATCAGGAGAGACCTCAGTGCTGGATCTTTCAGCCCAGTACTGATCCTCAAAAGTAATTTTAACCGTACTTACCAGTAACTTGAATTTCCTTCCATAGGATATCATTGCCTGCTTTTTGCTGAAAAAGTTTCTAAGTGTTGATTTTTGAAACATACAAATATTCCTCTAAAATCAGCCGAAATCCGAATTCTGATTTACTCACCTGTTATCAGGAGAGACCTCAGTGCTGCATCTTTCAGCCCAGTACTGGTCCTGAAAAGTAATTTTAACCGTACTTACCGGTAACTTGAATTTCCTTCATAGGCTAACATTGACTGGTTTCACTTGGAAATTCTTCTAAGTGTGGAGTTTTGGAACTTTAAAATATTCCTCTAAAATCAGCCGAAATACGAATTCCGATTTACTCACCTGTTATCAGGAGAGACATCAGTGCTGCATCTTTCAGCCCAGTACTGATCCTCAAAAGTAATTTTAACCGTACTTACCAGTAACTTGAATTTCCTTCCATAGGATATCATTGCCTGCTTTTTGCTGAAAAAGTTTCTAAGTGTTGATTTTTGAAACATACAAATATTCCTCTAAAATCAGCCGAAATCTGAATTCTGATTTACTCACCTGTTATCAGGAGAGACCTCAGTGCTGCATCTTTCAGCCCAGTACTGGTCCTGAAAAGTAATTTTAACCGTACTTACCGGTAACTTGAATTTCCTTCATAGGCTAACATTGACTGGTTTCACTTGGAAATTCTTCTAAGTGTGGAGTTTTGGAACATTAAAATATTCCTCTAAAATCAGCCGAAATACGAATTCCGATTTACTCACCTGTTATCAGGAGAGACCTCAGTGCTGCATCTTTCAGCCCAGTACTGATCCTCAAAAGTAATTTTAACCGTACTTACCAGTAACTTGAATTTCCTTCCATAGGATATCATTGCCTGCTTTTTGCTGAAAAAGTTTCTAAGTGTTGATTTTTGAAACATACAAATATTCCTCTAAAATCAGCCGAAATCCGAATTCTGATTTACTCACCTGTTATCAGGAGAGACCTCAGTGCTGCATCTTTCAGCCCAGTACTGGTCCTGAAAAGTAATTTTAACCGTACTTACCGGTAACTTGAATTTCCTTCATAGGCTAACATTGACTGGTTTCACTTGGAAATTCTTCTAAGTGTGGAGTTTTGGAACTTTAAAATATTCCTCTAAAATCAGCCGAAATACGAATTCCGATTTACTCACCTGTTATCAGGAGAGACCTCAGTGCTGCATCTTTCAGCCCAGTACTGATCCTCAAAAGTAATTTTAACCGTACTTACCAGTAACTTGAATTTCCTTCCATAGGATATCATTGCCTGCTTTTTGCTGAAAAAGTTTCTAAGTGTTGATTTTTGAAACATACAAATATTCCTCTAAAATCAGCCGAAATCCGAATTCTGATTTACTCACCTGTTATCAGGAGAGACCTCAGTGCTGCATCTTTCAGCCCAGTACTGGTCCTGAAAAGTAATTTTAACCGTACTTACCGGTAACTTGAATTTCCTTCATAGGCTAACATTGACTGGTTTCACTTGGAAATTCTTCTAAGTGTGGAGTTTTGGAACTTTAAAATATTCCTCTAAAATCAGCCGAAATACGAATTCCGATTTACTCACCTGTTATCAGGAGAGACCTCAGTGCTGCATCTTTCAGCCCAGTACTGATCCTCAAAAGTAATTTTAACCGTACTTACCAGTAACTTGAATTTCCTTCCATAGGATATCATTGCCTGCTTTTTGCTGAAAAGGTTTCTGTGTTGATTTTTGAAACATACAAATATTCCTCTAAAATCAGCCGAAATCCGAATTCTGATTTATTCACCTGTTATCAGGAGAGACCTCAGTGCTGCATCTTTCAGCCCAGTACTGGTCCTGAAAAGTAATTTTAACCGTACTTACCAGTAACTTGAATTTCCTTCCATAGGCTAACATTGACTGGTTTCACTTGGAAATTCTTCTAAGTGTGGAGTTTTGGAACTTTAAAATATTCCTCTAAAATCAGCCGAAATACGAATTCCGATTTACTCACCTGTTATCAGGAGAGACCTCAGTGCTGTATCTTTCAGCCCAGTACTGGTCCTGAAAAGTAATTTTAACCGTACTTACCGGTAACTTGAATTTCCTTCCATAGGCTAACATTGACTGGTTTCACTTGGAAATTCTTCTAAGTGTGGAGTTTTGGAACTTTAAAATATTCATCTAAAATCAGCCGAAATACGAATTCCGATTTACTCACCTGTTATCAGGAGAGACCTCAGTGCTGTATCTTTCAGCCCAGTACTGGTCCTGAAAAGTAATTTTAACCGTACTTACCGGTAACTTGAATTTCCTTCCATAGGCTAACATTGACTGGTTTCACTTGGAAATTCTTCTAAGTGTGGAGTTTTGGAACTTTAAAATATTCCTCTAAAATCAGCCGAAATACGAATTCCGATTTACTCACCTGTTATCAGGAGAGACCTCAGTGCTGCATCTTTCAGCCCAGTACTGATCCTCAAAAGTAATTTTAACCGTACTTACCAGTAACTTGAATTTCCTTCCATAGGATATCATTGCCTGCTTTTTGCTGAAAAAGTTTCTAAGTGTTGATTTTTGAAACATACAAATATTCCTCTAAAATCAGCCGAAATCCGAATTCTGATTTACTCACCTGTTATCAGGAGAGACCTCAGTGCTGCATCTTTCAGCCCAGTACTGGTCCTGAAAAGTAATTTTAACCGTACTTACCGGTAACTTGAATTTCCTTCATAGGCTAACATTGACTGGTTTCACTTGGAAATTCTTCTAAGTGTGGAGTTTTGGAACTTTAAAATATTCCTCTAAAATCAGCCGAAATACGAATTCCGATTTACTCACCTGTTATCAGGAGAGACCTCAGTGCTGCATCTTTCAGCCCAGTACTGATCCTCAAAAGTAATTTTAACCGTACTTACCAGTAACTTGAATTTCCTTCCATAGGATATCATTGCCTGCTTTTTGCTGAAAAAGTTTCTAAGTGTTGATTTTTGAAACATACAAATATTCCTCTAAAATCAGCCGAAATCCGAATTCTGATTTACTCACCTGTTATCAGGAGAGACCTCAGTGCTGCATCTTTCAGCCCAGTACTGGTCCTGAAAAGTAATTTTAACCGTACTTACCGGTAACTTGAATTTCCTTCATAGGCTAACATTGACTGGTTTCACTTGGAAATTCTTCTAAGTGTGGAGTTTTGGAACTTTAAAATAATCCTCTAAAATCAGCCGAAATACGAATTCCGATTTACTCACCTGTTATCAGGAGAGACCTCAGTGCTGGATCTTTCAGCCCAGTACTGATCCTCAAAAGCAATTTTAACCGTACTTACCAGTAACTTGAATTTCCTTCCATAGGATATCATTGCCTGCTTTTTGCTGAAAAAGTTTCTAAGTGTTGATTTTTGAAACATACAAATATTCCTCTAAAATCAGCCGAAATCCGAATTCTGATTTACTCACCTGTTATCAGGAGAGACCTCAGTGCTGCATCTTTCAGCCCAGTACTGGTCCTGAAAAGTAATTTTAACCGTACTTACCGGTAACTTGAATTTCCTTCATAGGCTAACATTGACTGGTTTCACTTGGAAATTCTTCTAAGTGTGGAGTTTTGGAACTTTAAAATATTCCTCTAAAATCAGCCGAAATACGAATTCCGATTTACTCACCTGTTATCAGGAGAGACCTCAGTGCTGCATCTTTCAGCCCAGTACTGATCCTCAAAAGTAATTTTAACCGTACTTACCAGTAACTTGAATTTCCTTCCATAGGATATCATTGCCTGCTTTTTGCTGAAAAAGTTTCTAAGTGTTGATTTTTGAAACATACAAATATTCCTCTAAAATCAGCCGAAATCCGAATTCTGATTTACTCACCTGTTTTCAGGAGAGACCTCAGTGCTGCATCTTTCAGCCCAGTACTGGTCCTGAAAAGTAATTTTAACCGTACTTACCGGTAACTTGAATTTCCTTCATAGGCTAACATTGACTGGTTTCACTTGGAAATTCTTCTGTGTGTGGAGTTTTGGAACATTAAAATATTCCTCTAAAATCAGCCGAAATACGAATTCCGATTTACTCACCTGTTATCAGGAGAGACCTCAGTGCTGCATCTTTCAGCCCAGTACTGATCCTCAAAAGTAATTTTAACCGTATTTACCAGTAACTTGAATTTCCTTCCATAGGATATCATTGCCTGCTTTTTGCTGAAAAAGTTTCTAAGTGTTGATTTTTGAAACATACAAATATTCCTCTAAAATCAGCCGAAATCCGAATTCTGATTTACTCACCTGTTATCAGGAGAGACCTCAGTGCTGCATCTTTCAGCCCAGTACTGGTCCTGAAAAGTAATTTTAACCGTACTTACCGGTAACTTGAATTTCCTTCATAGGCTAACATTGACTGGTTTCACTTGGAAATTCTTCTAAGTGTGGAGTTTTGGAACTTTAAAATATTCCTCTAAAATCAGCCGAAATACGAATTCCGATTTACTCACCTGTTATCAGGAGAGACCTCAGTGCTGCATCTTTCAGCCCAGTACTGATCCTCAAAAGTAATTTTAACCGTACTTACCAGTAACTTGAATTTCCTTCCATAGGATATCATTGCCTGCTTTTTGCTGAAAAAGTTTCTAAGTGTTGATTTTTGAAACATACAAATATTCCTCTAAAATCAGCCGAAATCCGAATTCTGATTTACTCACCTGTTATCAGGAGAGACCTCAGTGCTGCATCTTTCAGCCCAGTACTGGTCCTGAAAAGTAATTTTAACCGTACTTACCGGTAACTTGAATTTCCTTCATAGGCTAACATTGACTGGTTTCACTTGGAAATTCTTCTAAGTGTGGAGTTTTGGAACTTTAAAATATTCCTCTAAAATCAGCCGAAATACGAATTCCGATTTACTCACCTGTTATCAGGAGAGACCTCAGTGCTGCATCTTTCAGCCCAGTACTGATCCTCAAAAGTAATTTTAACCGTACTTACCAGTAACTTGAATTTCCTTCCATAGGATATCATTGCGTGCTTTTTGCTGAAAAAGCTTCTGTGTTGATTTTTGAAACATACAAATATTCCTCTAAAATCAGCCGAAATCTGAATTCTGATTTATTCACCTGTTATCAGGAGAGACCTCAGTGCTGCATCTTTCAGCCCAGTACTGGTCCTGAAAAGTAATTTTAACCGTACTTACCAGTAACTTGAATTTCCTTCCATAGGCTAACATTGACTGGTTTCACTTGGAAATTCTTCTAAGTGTGGAGTTTTGGAACTTTAAAATATTCCTCTAAAATCAGCCGAAATACGAATTCCGATTTACTCACCTGTTATCAGGAGAGACCTCAGTGCTGTATCTTTCAGCCCAGTACTGGTCCTGAAAAGTAATTTTAACCGTACTTACCGGTAACTTGAATTTCCTTCCATAGGCTAACATTGACTGGTTTCACTTGGAAATTCTTCTAAGTGTGGAGTTTTGGAACTTTAAAATATTCATCTAAAATCAGCCGAAATACGAATTCCGATTTACTCACCTGTTATCAGGAGAGACCTCAGTGCTGTATCTTTCAGCCCAGTACTGGTCCTGAAAAGTAATTTTAACCGTACTTACCGGTAACTTGAATTTCCTTCCATAGGATAGCATTGCCTGCTTTTTGCTGAAAAAGTTTCTAAGTGTTGATTTTTGAAACATACAAATATTCCTCTAAAATCAGCCGAAATCCGAATTCTGATTTATTCACCTGTTATCAGGAGAGACCTCAGTGCTGCATCTTTCAGCCCAGTACTGGTCCTGAAAAGTAATTTTAACCGTACTTACCAGTAACTTGAATTTCCTTCCATAGGCTAACATTGACTGGTTTCACTTGGAAATTCTTCTAAGTGTGGAGTTTTGGAACTTTAAAATATTCCTCTAAAATCAGCCGAAATACGAATTCCGATTTACTCACCTGTTATCAGGAGAGACCTCAGCGCTGCATCTTTCAGCCCAGTACTGATCCTCAAAAGTAATTTTAACCGTACTTACCAGTAACTTGAATTTCCTTCCATAGGATATCATTGCCTGCTTTTTGCTGAAAAAGTTTCTAAGTGTTGATTTTTGAAACATACAAATATTCCTCTAAAATCAGCCGAAATCCGAATTCTGATTTACTCACCTGTTATCAGGAGAGACCTCAGTGCTGCATCTTTCAGCCCAGTACTGGTCCTGAAAAGTAATTTTAACCGTACTTACCGGTAACTTGAATTTCCTTCATAGGCTAACATTGACTGGTTTCACTTGGAAATTCTTCTAAGGGTGGAGTTTTGGAACTTTAAAATAATCCTCTAAAATCAGCCGAAATACGAATTCCGATTTACTCACCTGTTATCAGGAGAGACCTCAGTGCTGGATCTTTCAGCCCAGTACTGATCCTCAAAAGTAATTTTAACCGTACTTACCAGTAACTTGAATTTCCTTCCATAGGATATCATTGCCTGCTTTTTGCTGAAAAAGTTTCTAAGTGTTGATTTTTGAAACATACAAATATTCCTCTAAAATCAGCCGAAATCCGAATTCTGATTTACTCACCTGTTATCAGGAGAGACCTCAGTGCTGCATCTTTCAGCCCAGTACTGGTCCTGAAAAGTAATTTTAACCGTACTTACCGGTAACTTGAATTTCCTTCATAGGCTAACATTGACTGGTTTCACTTGGAAATTCTTCTAAGTGTGGAGTTTTGGAACTTTAAAATATTCCTCTAAAATCAGCCGAAATACGAATTCCGATTTACTCACCTGTTATCAGGAGAGACCTCAGTGCTGCATCTTTCAGCCCAGTACTGATCCTCAAAAGTAATTTTAACCGTACTTACCAGTAACTTGAATTTCCTTCCATAGGATATCATTGCCTGCTTTTTGCTGAAAAAGTTTCTAAGTGTTGATTTTTGAAACATACAAATATTCCTCTAAAATCAGCCGAAATCCGAATTCTGATTTACTCACCTGTTATCAGGAGAGACCTCAGTGCTGCATCTTTCAGCCCAGTACTGGTCCTGAAAAGTAATTTTAACCGTACTTACCGGTAACTTGAATTTCCTTCATAGGCTAACATTGACTGGTTTCACTTGGAAATTCTTCTGTGTGTGGAGTTTTGGAACATTAAAATATTCCTCCAAAATCAGCCGAAATACGAATTCCGATTTACTCACCTGTTATCAGGAGAGACCTCAGTGCTGCATCTTTCAGCCCAGTACTGATCCTCAAAAGTAATTTTAACCGTACTTACCAGTAACTTGAATTTCCTTCCATAGGATATCATTGCCTGCTTTTTGCTGAAAAAGTTTCTAAGTGTTGATTTTTGAAACATACAAATATTCCTCTAAAATCAGCCGAAATCCGAATTCTGATTTACTCACCTGTTATCAGGAGAGACCTCAGTGCTGCATCTTTCAGCCCAGTACTGGTCCTGAAAAGTAATTTTAACCGTACTTACCGGTAACTTGAATTTCCTTCATAGGCTAACATTGACTGGTTTCACTTGGAAATTCTTCTAAGTGTGGAGTTTTGGAACATTAAAATATTCCTCTAAAATCAGCCGAAATACGAATTCCGATTTACTCACCTGTTATCAGGAGAGACCTCAGTGCTGCATCTTTCAGCCCAGTACTGATCCTCAAAAGTAATTTTAACCGTACTTACCAGTAACTTGAATTTCCTTCCATAGGATATCATTGCCTGCTTTTTGCTGAAAAAGTTTCTAAGTGTTGATTTTTGAAACATACAAATATTCCTCTAAAATCAGCCGAAATCCGAATTCTGATTTACTCACCTGTTATCAGGAGAGACCTCAGTGCTGCATCTTTCAGCCCAGTACTGGTCCTGAAAAGTAATTTTAACCGTACTTACCGGTAACTTGAATTTCCTTCATAGGCTAACATTGACTGGTTTCACTTGGAAATTCTTCTAAGTGTGGAGTTTTGGAACTTTAAAATATTCCTCTAAAATCAGCCGAAATACGAATTCCGATTTACTCACCTGTTATCAGGAGAGACCTCAGTGCTGCATCTTTCAGCCCAGTACTGATCCTCAAAAGTAATTTTAACCGTACTTACCAGTAACTTGAATTTCCTTCCATAGGATATCATTGCCTGCTTTTTGCTGAAAAAGTTTCTAAGTGTTGATTTTTGAAACATACAAATATTCCTCTAAAATCAGCCGAAATCCGAATTCTGATTTACTCACCTGTTATCAGGAGAGACCTCAGTGCTGCATCTTTCAGCCCAGTACTGGTCCTGAAAAGTAATTTTAACCGTACTTACCGGTAACTTGAATTTCCTTCATAGGCTAACATTGACTGGTTTCACTTGGAAATTCTTCTAAGTGTGGAGTTTTGGAACTTTAAAATATTCCACTAAAATCAGCCGAAATACGAATTCCGATTTACTCACCTGTTATCAGGAGAGACCTCAGTGCTGCATCTTTCAGCCCAGTACTGATCCTCAAAAGTAATTTTAACCATACTTACCAGTAACTTGAATTTCCTTCCATAGGATATCATTGCCTGCTTTTTGCTGAAAAAGTTTCTGTGTTGATTTTTGAAACATACAAATATTCCTCTAAAATCAGCCGAAATCCGAATTCTGATTTATTCACCTGTTATCAGGAGAGACCTCAGTGCTGCATCTTTCAGCCCAGTACTGGTCCTGAAAAGTAATTTTAACCGTACTTACCAGTAACTTGAATTTCCTTCCATAGGCTAACATTGACTGGTTTCACTTGGAAATTCTTCTAAGTGTGGAGTTTTGGAACTTTAAAATATTCCTCTAAAATCAGCCGAAATACGAATTCCGATTTACTCACCTGTTATCAGGAGAGACCTCAGTGCTGCATCTTTCAGCCCAGTACTGATCCTCAAAAGTAATTTTAACCGTACTTACCAGTAACTTGAATTTCCTTCCATAGGATATCATTGCCTGCTTTTTGCTGAAAAAGTTTCTAAGTGTTGATTTTTGAAACATACAAATATTCCTCTAAAATCAGCCGAAATCCGAATTCTGATTTACTCACCTGTTATCAGGAGAGACCTCAGTGCTGCATCTTTCAGCCCAGTACTGGTCCTGAAAAGTAATTTTAACCGTACTTACCGGTAACTTGAATTTCCTTCATAGGCTAACATTGACTGGTTTCACTTGGAAATTCTTCTAAGTGTGGAGTTTTGGAACATTAAAATATTCCTCCAAAATCAGCCGAAATACGAATTCCGATTTACTCACCTGTTATCAGGAGAGACCTCAGTGCTGCATCTTTCAGCCCAGTACTGATCCTCAAAAGTAATTTTAACCGTACTTACCAGTAACTTGAATTTCCTTCCATAGGATATCATTGCCTGCTTTTTGCTGAAAAAGTTTCTAAGTGTTGATTTTTGAAACATACAAATATTCCTCTAAAATCAGCCGAAATCCGAATTCTGATTTACTCACCTGTTATCAGGAGAGACCTCAGTGCTGCATCTTTCAGCCCAGTACTGGTCCTGAAAAGTAATTTTAACCGTACTTACCGGTAACTTGAATTTCCTTCATAGGCTAACATTGACTGGTTTCACTTGGAAATTCTTCTGTGTGTGGAGTTTTGGAACATTAAAATATTCCTCTAAAATCAGCCGAAATACGAATTCCGATTTACTCACCTGTTATCAGGAGAGACCTCAGTGCTGCATCTTTCAGCCCAGTACTGATCCTCAAAAGTAATTTTAACCGTACTTACCAGTAACTTGAATTTCCTTCCATAGGATATCATTGCCTGCTTTTTGCTGAAAAAGTTTCTAAGTGTTGATTTTTGAAACATACAAATATTCCTCTAAAATCAGCCGAAATCCGAATTCTGATTTACTCACCTGTTATCAGGAGAGACCTCAGTGCTGCATCTTTCAGCCCAGTACTGGTCCTGAAAAGTAATTTTAACC